>VZRL01003444.1:1009663-1201442 GCA_013397895.1 Origma solitaria | reverse complement strand
GTTGTTGGCTCCTCTGGGGTTGTCTCTTCAGGTTTGGGGGTTGTCAGCTCTTCTGGTGTTGTTTCTTCAGGGTTGGGGGTGGTGGGAGAGTCAGCCAAGGTTGTTGGCTCTTCTGGGTTTGTCTCCTCTGGTTTGGGTGTTGTTGGCTCCTCTGGGGTTGTCTCTTCTGGTGTTGGGGTGGTGAGGGATTCTGCCTCAGTTGGTGCCTCGGTGGCCTCTGGGGTTGTTTCCTCAGCTGTGGGGGTGGTGGGAGGTTCACTCTCGGTTGCTGGTTCCTCAGTGGCATCAGGGGTTGGGTCCTGTGTTGCGGTGTTGTCAGTAGGGTCCATTTCAGTCACTGGCTCCTCTGTCGCATCAAGGGTTGCATCTTCTGCCTTATCTGTGCTGGGTGGGTCAGCTTCGGTTGCTGATTCCTCTGTGGCCTCAGGAGTTGTATCTGCCTTTGGCGTTGTGGGAGGTTCTTCTGTGGTAGTTGGCACCTCTGTGGCTGCAGGAGTTGTGTCTGCAGGTTCTGTAGTTGGAGCGGGGGTGGTCACTGGGATTTCAGGATCTACAGAACAAATACAAATCCAGTTCAGCCGTCGGAATTGCCGTGCAGGCAGGTATTGCCTATAGATACATTATACCTATTCGCTATAGGTACTTCCCTTTGGGATAGCAATACCTTTTGGTTGAATGGCCGAACTAACCTGGACTGGAGGAAATGGGAGTTCCTTTTGTGTGCACGGGGCTTTGCAGCAGCTCAGCCCAGCTTTAGGTGATCCCTTTAGGCCAGCCTGGCGCTGACCCCGGTGCAGCACTGTGGAGTTTAGTTTGGTGCTTGTAGGTAAGGCTGCCTGGGGTTTCCTGCCTTTTTCATGGAAGGGAAGCCACACTATGAAATAGTCCTTCTAACAAAACACTTCCCTTCTCAGTCTGTTATTTTCATTTATTCCGCTGCCCTACAATATAACTTAGTCTGCTCCAATGACCTGGAATTGGAAGAGAGAGGTAGGGAAGCAGGAGGAAAATAATTCCTGAACACACAGCCCTGACTGCGTCTCCTACTATATCATTTATACCTTGGAATGTTTTCCACTTTGTGATTTATGGCTTTCAGACTCCCTTCACTTGTATTTATAGTTACATTGATTTGAGTCAAATTGTTGATATTCAGCAAAAAGAACAGTAAAGGCTTCTACATTTCAATGTCTCCCTCCCTGAGATTTTGCAGTTTAGCTCTGATTTCACAAAGGTTGTGTGTTTAGTATGAGCAGAGCGTTGCAGAACAGGTTTCACTCCCATCCCATGTGTCTAAAATGCCATAAGCCAGCTGGGATCCTGTTAACGGTTATTTGAATTTCCTTAATTTTCTTTCATTTAACCCATTATATTGATTTCATCTTTGTAATAGGAAATTGGAACAGCAGAAAGTAAGTACTCCAAATTCAAAACAAAAAAAAAAGGGGGGGGTTTGACTGACTTCTAGACTCTTTTCATTTGTGTTTCAAGTTCAAACTGATCTCCTGTGTTACCACTTCAAATGCTGAAACACAATACCAAAGAACACAGGAAAGCAGCATATTTTCTAGTCAGAACAAATAAATGCTATTTCTCTGAAGCAGTGTAAGGCCTGGCTCGATTAAAGCTAGAGGAACCTGCTAGGACATTTTCCTGTGTTGGTGCTGCCAGATCACCGCTGTCCCACCCTTCCTGTTCCAGCTGTGGACACTGTCCAAGACTGACAATGGTCTGTACTGTGTTTTTGGAGGATGTGTGTGAAAATCCAATAGAGACACAGGAGACATCACCACTCTGCCACATCTGTGCTGAGTGAACTCTCCAAAGTCCTGAGGGCTCGGTGAGGTAATCGGTTTATAAACCGAGTGCTTCCAAGCTTGGTAACTGTCTGGTAATGTCTAGGTCAGCTTTCTATTTCCAGAGCAGGGAAATGGTCTTTGATGTTCCTTCAGGTAACGCCCATATTGGTGCATCCATATACTTGCCTACCTTCCAGAGCTTCCTCTGGCGGCTCTTCCTCGTCTGTGGAGGATCTTTTAGATTTGTTATCTGGAGGAGTCTCCGGGGTTGGTGTTTCTGTGGTTGCTGAAAGAGAGAAGTGCTCCCATTAACAGATTATTTTATCTTTATAGGTGCTTGCTGTCAACTGTGTAAGAGTCATTACAAAATTTCAGTGACCATCTTCCATATAAAACTAAGTCGCTTTTTATCTATAGGATTCTTTACACTATTATTTGTGTGAAAAAGAGCAAAAATACCCTTTTGGTCCTGAAGTGTTTCATCACAGATGGGAACAATGTGTTTCCCAGAAGTTTGAGGTGAGGTATTATTAGCTAATGGCAATTTTGAAGTGGGAAAAAGATGAATTCTGAGTGGAGTTCTATATACTGAAAATTTGGTTTATTTTTTTGTCAGCTTGTTTTTTGACTATAGATGACTTGGGACTAACTCACTCTGTAGGAGAGCTGTCATATTAGCCAAAAATTTACTTTGATAATCCCCTTGTAGTTCTTCAGATGTGATAATTCTGCACAAGTGATTGCTTTGGAGGCATCTTAAAAGAAATTATTTCCTTGAAGGAGACAGGAGCAACAAAGCAGGCATGGCCCAAAGAAACAACACAAGCATTAAGTTAACTTCTAGTAGGCTGAGTTTTAGGAGAATCAGGAGGTTGTGTTCAGATTTCCCAGCTCTGCAGAGTGGATTCGGTTTCAGCAGCATCTGGTACAAGCCAGACAGTATTTTGTAATTAATTTCTGCTCAAACTGTACAATTGGAAATGAGCTACCAGCATGGCCTTGTAGAATGAACTTGTTAGTTGTGAAGGAAATGTGATGGAGCTCAGGGAACTGGCTGAATTATTTTGATCCAACCAAGGGAGCTGCTAACTGCCAGAGGTGTGTGTGTGTGTAATCAGCTTTTTACAAAAGGAATGGGATTTTTGTCTCAAAGGGATGACCATGGTGTCAAAGGATTTACTTTCACAGTAAGCTAGTGCTCTAAACAAGGAAGGCTGGGTATTGCACTGTATCCTGGAGCCTTTATCGAGGAAGAGAGAAAAATTGTAGTTGTTGAATAAAATCACTGTGGAAGCTGAATGACATCTTCAAAAGCCAGTTGTTGGGGAGGGCCATGTTTTAGTTATGTGTGTATGTGTATTCAGGGAATAAAGAGCTCCTGGAGGACAGGGAAGATAACAGTGAGCTCTTGATATACATTGTACACTTGGCTTTACTGTACAGAAAAAAATGTTCAGAGGATGCTGAAACAGCAGATTTATTCCAAGAGGTTTAATAGATTTCTCAGTTATTCACACATAGTACAAACAGTAAAATACTGAATACAGGGATTTGGGGGATTTCTGTTGGGTATTTTGACAAAAATTGATAGCAAAGTTTAGTAAAATACAGAAGAAACTCTTTAAGATTAGGAACAATTGATTAATTCTTCATTATATTTTAACTGAAGAAGAGAAATGGTTTAGCAGTGTTTTGTGAACCTTTGAGTGTGATAAAGTCAGCAGAAAGAGGGAGGCATTAAGCAGCCTCAAAAGCAGCAAATTCACCTCAAGATGCTTGCAAGACACTTCTCCTCTAGACATTCAGTCAAAAATGCTGAATACAGACTCTATTTCAGTCTAAATTACTGTGCAATTGCATGGCAAAGCCAAGCCACTGTCCCAGCACTTGGGGACCAGTTGGGTGAAGAGAACTGGGACTCCTGTTGCATGTTACACTGCAGGCTTTGGGAATTGGCTGCCTTGGAGGTGGATGGGCTGCTCTGTGGATGCAGCGCCCCTATGCCAAGCCATATTTGCCAAGTGTGTTGGCAGAAATTAATTTAGGTCTGTAGGTAGCCAAAAGTTTAAGGACATGATGAAATTAAACGTATTCTGTTGGTGTTTTCTAGAGTTCATTTGCTGGTGTCCTTAAAGCTACATGAGGGTGGGACTGCACCTCCAGATCTGTGCCTTTGTGCGCAGCTGAAACCCCACCAGGCTCTGCAGAGAAGGACAGAACAAACAGAAATGACTTCAGGTCCATTTGATTCTGCCCTAGACTGAACTTGCAGCCTAAAGGTTAAATGTGTGTTTTCTTACATTTTTTCTTGCTACTGTGTGAACATGTAACTTCCAGCTCCTCCCTCTTGCTGCGCAGGATGGGTTTCTGTGTTGGGCTGCTCTTCCCACATTGGGTTTGAGGTGAAGAGGATCCAGGCATTTCAAATACGCTGCCAGTGACTGCAGTGACCCTGAGCAAGTGGTCTGGGGGCCCAGGTAGTGCTATCCCAAGGCACAGAGGAGGTATTCTCCTCTTTCAGATGGGCAGGGATTTTAAGGGAGTGGAACCTTCCTCCATTACCACCTTGTTTTAATAAGATGAACTCAGCTTTTTACTGCAATTCATTTATTCAGCTGCCCAGTGGAAAAGGTCCTGGGGGTGCTGGTGGCAGCGGCTGAACATGAGCCCAGGGGTGCCCAGGTGGGTAGAAGGCCAATGGCCCCTGGGCTGTCCCAGCCATGGTGTGGGCACAGGCCCCGGGCAGTGACTGTGCCCTGTGCTGGCACTGCTGAGGCTCCTTGATTTCTGTGTCCAGTTCTGGGCATTCACAGCCAGAGACACTGAGAGGCTGGAGCATGTCCAGGGAAGGGAACAGAGCTGGGAAGGGGCTGGAGCCCCAGGAGAGGCTGAGGGAGCTGGGAAAGGGCTCAGCCTGGAGAAAAGGAGGCTCAGGGGGGACCTTGTGGCTCTGCACAACTCCTGACAGGAGGGGACAGCTAAGGAGGGTCGAGCTGTGCTCCCAGGGAACAGGGACAGGACAAGGGCAAATGACCTCTAGTAGCACCAAGGGAGGTTTAGCTTACCAGGGCAGGGGTGGAGTCCCCACCCCTGAAGGGATTTAAAAGCTGTGTGAATGTGGCACTTGGGGACACGTTTTAGTGGTGGCCTTGGCAGTATTGGGCAAATGGCTGGATACAGTGATCTCAAAAGGTCTTTTCCAAACAAAACTGTTCTGATTCCCCCTCTTCTCTCATTGACTTCTGTTATTGATGTGCAGGACCTGTCCTTATATGTGGTGTTCTGAGTAATGGCTCTGACAGTTAATTAGGGCATGGCAAGTGCCAGAAGTGCCTAATGCAAAATACAACTTTACCCTCAGAATTCACATCTCAGTGATGGCTTCCAGGATATCTGCCTGTATGTGTCCTTAAAGTGTTCATGCTTGAGAAATTGGCCAATGTATTTATGAAATTAGATTTTGTTATTTTTGTTCTGTTTTCTTTTGTTCAGTCATTACTGAAGCTAATGCCTTAGCATTTTAGCTTCTATATTTTTCATGTATCTGTAGTCGTGTAATTCTTTAGTGTGTAACTGTGGACTCCATAAGGGGTGCTAAGCTACTGATCACTCATTTTTAGACAAAGCAATTCCTCTCTAAGCCCAGAACTCTAGGACACCTTACAGTCTCAGGCCTCAAGATATATAAACAAGAGTGAGTTGGGGGGAGCAAACTTGGAGTAATTGATTTCATTACCTTAAGCTGTAATTGGAGGATTAACCTCTGATATGCAAATGGACAAAACTTATAAAGCATGAAGAACCTGTGGCCCGTTGTCCATTTTGGGTGTAGCCCCTGGATGGGCTGGTACTGCCCTAAATGTACCTGAAGGCTCTTCAATAAATATAACTGCTTTTTATTCTCTTAACTTCATCTGGCCTCTGTTTTAGGTAAGCCTGTCTAGGTATCAAAGCCCACACAGCTGTGTTTATAGTAAAGCAAAGCACCTCTATTTAGATGTATCCTTGAAAAACAGTGATGGGGAAATGTTCTTACCTTCTTTGCAGTGCTTGGCATAGTCCGGGCAGCATTTGCCGTATCGCTCGCAGTCGGCATCACAGTCACACTCGCGTCCCCTCTCGAAGGATTCGAAGCAGCGTCCCTCGCAGGAGGCTGCGGGAGGCAGAGCAGCACAGTCAGGGTCTGGGCCAGCTCACCCTGAACGCTGGGACCTCTCTACAGTGAAGTCGTTCGCTCGGGCTGGTGCCAAGAGCAGCTCCATAAAACCAGGTGCTTATCCTGGTGTAATCCAGATTTGTCTGTAATTGTGGGGTTTGGATCAGGCAGTGCAGCCACGAGGGCACTGTGCCATTGCATGAATCAAGACCATTGGATTTACAGTGCAATAAAACATGACCTCCGCGTTCACTTTAGCCAGGTCCCACCGTACGAAGCTTCCACTTCCCCAACCACAGAGCACTGATCTCAGGAGTGATATTTAAATTCTGGGCTGGGTTTGCAGAAAGGTGTTCACCAGGGTATTGCTTTGCAACAAGAATGATATGTCTGCCAAAGCATTTCTGAAAAATAGCTGGCCTAGTTAAATCACAACCAATTGCACCTGGTGTGTCCAGGCAAACATTGCAACCTAATTGTGGGCATGAGTTAACCACATTACCCTGAGAGACTGAGTTTTGAACTGTTTAATACAGTTCTTGAATTATTAGTACTAAAGGAGTATCTACCATGTTTCGGCATGATTAATAACCACACTATTTTAATATTTTGATTTAGGTTAACTTCTGAGAACTTCACTGACCAAACCTCTATTTTATATCAAATAATGACCAAGTTGTGCTGCAAAGAGTGTGCACAGCTTATTACAGACTTCAGAAGAAGTAATTCCTCTGTGTAAGTCTCTTGCAGTCGTTGTCTCTGTGGCACACAAGGCATAAAATCATGTTTTACAATTAAATCCCTATCTAGCAAAATAAGAATTACTGTATAGGCAGATTCTGAACATCTTTGGATTAGTATAGTTGTGGAATCAGTCTATTGATGCCAGTGGATCCATCCTACATGCACAGGTGAGCATTGTTTTTATTATTTTAGGGAAGTTTTTGTTGATAAATAATGTCTGGCATTTCTCTCATTTAGTCAGCATTGATCCCACACTAACTGGACAACAGTCCTTAGCCAGACTGCCTTTCTGTATGGCACCTACTGTGCTTGCCTGGACTCACTGGTTTAGAACAGAACAGGGAAGACTTCCTCTAGCCTTAAACTTTTAATTAAGTGTTCCGTAGATGCCAGAATACCTTTAGAATCTGACCTACAATAAATAAATAGCCTATGCAATTAAAATGTCTCAGTCTGCACTTTCAGCTGTGAGAAATGCTGATGTCCCCCCACAAAGCAAAATGAGGATGAGGAGCACTGAAGTGCAGAGTGTCCCCAGTATGTGTCAGGGGAGCAGAACTGGAATTTTAGGGAGTGCTGGGTCTGCATTTTGGACAACACTCAGCAGTGTTGCTGTGTCTGAGAAGTATTTATTGCCCCTGCAATCCTACTGGAACTACAGTGTAGCATTAGAAACTGCAGTTATCCAAATCACTGACATTTCTGACATTGGTGGTTCCTAAGAAAATGTTTTTAATGCTCAGCAAAGCAGTTTGAAAAACCTGTGTTTATTTACATTGTACAGTTTTGCATATAAATAAAGCATGAAGTAATACTCATCCAACCATCTTTTCCAGCAGACTCTGGACATGGTTCTGATCCAGAGTCAATTTCTGTCCATGGAAGGACACCCTGGCTTTGGATTAGACACTACAGCATCCACACTTCTTCAATTTGAGTCGTAATATGCCAGAATTCCTTTCTGCAAAACCTTGAATTTGCTTTTACCATTTTTTTCTTTGTATAAGAGACAGACACATATAGTACAGATGCAGTATCGAGTAGAAAACAAACATACAAAATCAGTAAATTGGTTTTGCCCGACTTGCCTAGTTCTGCTTTTGTAAAAAGCAAAATTCCTTGCTTGGCAATAACCTGTGGATACACAATTTTCTTTGGAATGCTAGAGGTTATCCTTAGTTTTTGAGGGGGACAACAATACATGTATGAGAGGGAACAAGGACACAGCGAACCAACAGACATTTAAGCATTCAAAGAGGACACTGGTGTGGTAGGGAGCTGGGAGGGGAATTTTGTGGAGAGGAACTGGCTGTGTTTGGGAACTTACCCACTATGCAGACTTTCCTGAAGTCAGGGCAGCACTCCATGTAGTGGTGACAGTTAAAATCACACTGGCAGTCATGCTCTCTAGAATACCCTGCCCCACATCTCCCTGTACAGCTCGATACATCTAAAATCACACAACACTGGTGTAAGCGTTGCCAAACCACAACGGTCCTTAAGGAAATGCTGAACGGAAAAGGAGTAAAGTTGCTCTTTTTCTTTTTCCCCTACAGAATGTGATTTCTTCACTCGGTATTGTGGAAACCGAGGGCCTGGTGTGACCCCTCCTGAAGGCATGGGGAGCAGAGGTTTGCTTTGAGCCTGCCTGAGGACCAGCAGCAGCAGCACTTGTTCAGGTTAGAGGGGTGTTCCACTGAGCTAACTTACCCTGTTTCTCCCAAAAACTAAGGAATCCTTGAGGATTGGTTCTGTAGTATGACACAGGTGTCCAAACCAGCCCCTGCAGATTTACCTTAGCCAGTATATCAGCTCTGCTGACTTATTCTCCAACTTGATTCACTCTCTGTATGGCTGTGGGTGTGCATCTGCACACCCATACCTGACAGACCCCTCAGGTGTCTGATTTTTACTGTTGGTAATGTTATGCATGGTAACCCATCTAATCAGGTTACCTCTCACGCTGGAGAGCCCTGTCATAATAAATGCAGCTCCCTGAAGCCATTTTAATTGGAAGTTTCAAGATCTGCCTACCCCCCTACACTATATTTTTCCCTGATGTCAGGGAAGAATTTGGTATCAGCTCTAAAGTTAAGAGTAACTGGGATCTAGTCCTGCAACCTCCTATAAAATACAGTTTGCTAATTAGGAGATTACTTATTAGCAGACTAACAGAAAAGCTCATCCCACGATGGCTTTAGTGCCAGACTGCTGTAGTGCTGAGAAAAGCTGGATAATAAGAAATGGTGCAGATAACAGGGGGTAAAGCAAGACATCAGGAGGTGTCTTGCTTTAACCTGTGAGCATTGCAGCTTGGCAGTGCCTCGCTACCTTCTACTGCCAGATCAGATATTCACCCTGCAACCCTCCCCTTCCTCTGTGAAACCTCTGCTAGCACAACCAGCTAACGGCTTCTTCTGGAAATGAAACATGCAGGACCACAAGTGAAGTGTCCCTAAATACAAACAAAGAAGCTGAACAATCAGCAAGCTCAAACAGATAATCAGCTGAAACATTGAGGAACAACAAGGAAATAACATGTAACACAACACAACACCAAAGACAATTTCCAACAGCACACACTCCTCACATGTGTGTGTCTGAAGGAAGACCGTGGGATAACAAATATTACATACATTACATATACTGTGATTTTCAGCAAGTAGTTGTAATGCTTTGTTACCACTTTCCTCCAAATAGAAAAGTGGAACTAAGGGATAACTGAAAGCATCAATGGACTCGAGTTACTGGGCTATTAATACAGGAATTGAAAGGAGAAGATGGACATCTTCCTTTATGGATATATGCCCAAAATATTGAACACTTCTTCCTTTATGGAAGGAAAATAAGTCCAATAATTATATAGTTAATATAGTTATAGTCCAGTAGTTACACTTCTTCATTAGTTTCTTTTGAGTTTATGACTTTTAAGTTGTGGAGATACTCGTAAGGAAAATGTCTGAATGGTTCTGATTGCTGTTGACAAAATCTTGATTTTTGCTGAAATTATCAATTATGAAGGGGTCAGTACCAGGTCACTGGCATTGGGTGTGCCCTGAGGAGCTGCTTGAATACATTGTGCCTTCTGCTATCAAGCAGTAATAAATAATTTTCTACCAGCAAGTAATACCCAGTGTTATCCCCATGACAAGGGATAGCTTGGGAGCTACCAGAGAACTGCAACAGCACAGGATTTGCCAGGCTGCATGTTCCACTTCATCACAGCAGTGCTCCTTTAGTTAGGATATCAATTACAGAGCTTGGAGAGTAAATACAAATCTGTATCGTTAGACAAATAATTCCCCACATTTGCCTCAGTGGTGGTAATAATGGTGCATTTAATGGCAAAGCACTTAGCAAGGTAGAGACATTCCTTTCCCTGAGCTTATTGAAATATTTCTAACCAAGCTTTGTGGATATTGTCATGTTAGATTATTCCTGAGTCAAACTGCAAATCACTGGGGCTAAATACGTCAGTCTGAGAGCAAGAGGTTCTGTAGACTGTATCTACAGAAAATGTAGTAGGTCCTTATGCATTTTGCATTACATTTATATTTATATGTTATTCCTCAAAAAAGGGGACTGTGCTGCACCAAAATTTATTTATGAAAATATTCAGTGATGGTAAAACTGAATCATATTTCCTGTCTGAATAGACATAAAGTTCTAGAATTTAGTATATTTATGCAGATGCATTTGAAGCAGTCCTAGTGTGTCAGACACTCCTAGACACCCTCCCTTCAACTTTGTGTTACTGTACCTTGAGAAGACACTTCTGGAATCAAGGACAGTGAAAGGACCACCAGGGATAAGCAAAGTATGTTCCATATGATCATAACTTTCAGGTACGACATCATTCCTGAAAAGAAATAATCTCACATCACTATACGCAATTCAATTAGTTCACAATTAAAATAAATGCAGTGCATATCTTTACCTATAAGACTGGTTTGATAACAACATAAAATAAATAATAAAACTGTTCAAGGACGAATTGCTACTTTATAATTACTTCATAAATTCTCTCTTGATTATTAGTCAATTAGCTGTTAAATTGTGTAGTAAGATGATAGAAATCCATTATTAACAAGTAATAGAAATAATTTTATTCAGAATTCTATTACATGAAGACTACAGTCACAGTTATCTTCTAACACGGGTACACTTCAGAACAACAATGTGTAAAGTTATAATACTGATAAATAAAAATCTATAATAAAACCAAATACTGACAGAGCATTAGTTATTCAGCAACATAATTTTATAAACCATAACCTAGCATTGAAGTATGTCAAATGGAAACATAAGCTAAAAGTAAATCTTCTTTCAAAAGGAAAACTTGGGTTTTCTGTCCCAGTTCCTTGCTTTCCTTTTGAAGAAGAGCTCAGGGTAGAGACAGGTGTAGCACTTACCTAGCAGAGAGTGCGTCTGCTCCCAGGGCTGCTCTGGAATCCTTATATATTGCTTTGGAACCGTGCTGGGGTCAGGTAATTAGGCAGCTTGTTAAACACACCGCCAATGACAGCTCATGACAGCAAACTTTCCACAGGGTTTGGAAGAGGGCCCGGATGACTAGACTAACACAACATCTGGAAAATACTCCCATTAAGAAAAACGATTACAGAAAAACTAAATAGGGACTTACTAGTCAAAACACATTTTGATTACTGAGAGAAATGAACAAATTGTCCTCAATGCAGCTGGAAGGCATTAGAGAGCATTGCAGAGCAATAAAAAATCATCATAGGCAAATGCTGAGTGTATTTTGTTTCCTGTCAACTGGAGCTTAGGTGACAGTAGCCTGAAATTATGCAGTTTCATCTGCTACTGATGGTGTATCTTCTCCAAAAAGTTGTGAGAGCTAATTCATACAGACATAAGTAATTCACCACTTGCACTGAAAACATTGTACTTTTCCCTGAACTGAATGGAAGTGTTGCCAAGGCATTGGCTAGAAATCAAAGAATTGAGTCAAATCTCAAATTTATTGAACATGTGATATGTAAGACATCAAAAATGAATGAAAGCGCCCTTAATTGTTTTAATGGTTTTTGTGTTCATTGGTTCCAGATTCAGGATACTCGATATGGTCATTTGTTACTCTGAGAGCTAAAGGCAGTTTTAACTGAAACTTTTAGTGGTCCTGACTCTTGGGGCTCGAGAGGGATTTTTTATTCAGAAATTATTCTAAAGGCATTAATATTTCTGTTTTATGATATTACTTGAGTCCCAACATATTTCTGTTAACCCAAAATAATAAATATGGTATAGTGCACATTGATCCCAGTTGAGGAAAGGACTTCAAATGAGAATGAGTCTCTTAAGGGAAATAATGCAGAACAGGAGTGTGTTTAGACATGTATTTGAATGGGTCCCTCACTCGGTTCATTGACTGTACAGCTTTAGTGTTTTTATGCTAGAATTTCTAATTTCTGTATTATCACAATAGAGAGATTTTCATTCAGTCTTTCTGAATTGTGAGCAGATGGAGTAACTATTTATTCCAATTAAATGGAGTAACTGTTACTCTACCTTGTAGAAAAAGGGAGACTGAGTTTTTATTAAGTGTATTCAAGGTCATGCACGGAAGGAAATTTATATTACATGTCTTATAATAAGAGTTTCAGGGCTGTCTTCAGTGAACTGTAAGCTTTATAAAGAAACTCTGGCTTGAGTAGAACGGTGCTGTCTATGGTTATTTAAAGACTGGGGAAGAAGCACTTTAGTTAGAGTAGCCAAATAGGACCAACGTGATGGGAGGTTTCCTAGAAGAGTACTGAAATTCTTATAACTTAATTAATTTATAATTTGATCAAGCAAAACTTTTAAGACTACATTACTGACTGTATCCTTACTTTGAGATCCATGATACAGAGGAGATGTGTTGTCTTTTCCATCAATTCACAGCTGGTGCAGCTGTGAATCCCAGTTAATACTGACTGACTGCCTGAGGTGAAAATATATATAAAGGACTCAGTAAAAAGTAACAGAAGATCAAAATTCTAATAATTCTTCTGTTAACAGGCCAGGGCTCCACAAGCCCTCCACTGAGTCATAGAAGGACAATTAGGTACGTACACACTTGAAATCTGGGTAGTTGTGTTGGGCTGCTCCATTGTGTTATGGATATGTTCCTTTTGGTAGGATTGTATTGTTTCATTTCTTGTCTGAATTCAGGTTTTGGGTTGTTAGAGGTCACATGGGGTTGCAAAGTTTGAGTGAAAAGAATTCCATAAGTGGACCAACAGGCTGTGGAGAGCACTTGACACCTTTAAATTGTCGTGTCACAGTTGCATTGAGATGGGTGGTCAGACAGCAGTCAGGTGGGGCTGGATCCTGACCAGCTTCTGCTGGTCTTCTCTTTGTTTTTACACATGGATTTTGAAATCCTGCTTTAAATTATTGCTATGGATTCTGGAAGGTGAGAGGAAAAGCACTCAGGGCACTTGTGCTGGGCAGAGTGTGCTTCTGCTGCTGTGCCCAGGCTGCAGTGCCAGGGAGGAGGGCCCGGAGAGGGGCAGGGAGCTGCATGGGATGGGGAGGGAGAGCTCCATCCCAAACAGAGATATAACACAGGGAGAGTACAGAATGTTTCATTTCCTTCTTTTGATTTCAGTTGCCTTTAGGGAAACAAGACTCATTACATTCCTGATGAGTAAATAAAGATCCATGGCTTCACCAGCATTTTAATTTGTCTTGAAGCAGCACATGGGACCTGCTATTACGGTTAGTCACTCCAATCAGAGAGAACCTTATTTTTTATCTAATTTCATTGCTTCACTTAGATATCAACTGGCCAGTCATTTAATTTGGCAAGGCTTTCAGGCAACGTACCCCCTTCATTAAACCTTGGCATGTGTATCCAAAATCCTATCTGTACTTCCAACTTCACTAGTTGACTGCAATATTTTAAAATGGGGTAAAATAAAGCCTTTCCTTATGAACCATGGTTTGCCTATGCACTGAGACGATCACAGTTACAGCACTATTGCTGTTATTTTTTATTTCTGGATTAACAGATTCCTAATGTTGATGCCTATGACCCAGTGGGGCCCTTTCAGGCCTTGGCGTTTTCACAAGCTCATCAGTCAGTCACATTTATGATAGTGGTTTGGGGATGTGATCATATCCACTGGGATCACATGGAAAATATAAGTCAGTGAAATCCCAGCCAACAGTTGTTGGGATGATCTGGGCCAGGTCTGACAGAAGCCTTACTGCTTTTTCAGTCTCATCATTGATCCTCTTTGTTAAGCCATCAGGATCCTCAAAATATCCTGTGATTTTCATACAAACACTGAGTTACTTTGGGTGCTCTGAGTCCCTGTGAGGACTCAGGAAGAGCTGCGGGGGGATCCCAGCACAACTGATACAGACAAACTGAGCTGAGCAAGAGGAAAGGGAAAGAAAAGGTGTTTGAAGTAGCGTTGGCATGTTAAATATTCACTGATTAGTGAACCTCTCTTTCACTTTTAACTTAAAAGGAATCATAGAGAAAATGTAATTGCAAGTTAAATGAGAGTGCTGGAGGTCTCACCAAAGTTGTAAGAAAGGTTATGACGAATCACAGAAAACTTTTGGTCTTGCAGGAAGGACTGACAAACTTTGAGGGTTGTGGTCTTGGGAGGGCAAGGAAGGAGAATGGTGTAGAGGGGGTAGAAGCCTTCCTGTGGGAAGGGCATGGGATTACAATTAATTTTTCTGGGACGACTGATAGTTGATTGAAGGTGCTTCCTTGTCTTGCATTCTAGAGTCTATCACTTTCTTCCATGCACAGCTGGCTATGTTTCAGTGGCATATTTTGATTGTAACAAAACAAAACAAAAGGAAAAAACCTACAAACAAACAAACAAAACCAACCAAAAGAAACCAACCCAAACCAAAACACAAAAACCAACCAAACAAACCAACTAACAACCCCCCCAAACAAACAAACAAACAAACAAAGTTAATTTGAAGGAGCACCTCTGGCTTTTAAGACAGAGGAATATTAACACCATTGCTTTTCCATGGTTTATGAGTAGCAGTAGTACTGCGATGAATTCTGCTGTACCACGGCTCAAAATGCTCACGTGCATCATCCAGCTGATGTAAACACAGATTTATTGTATTTGCAATTCTGAGAAAGGTGAGAAAACTGTTTAAAAGTAAGAAGTAGAGAGGAAAATATGACTTAGAAATTATATTTGTCCTCACAGAGATCCCATCTGAGCCCATAATCATAGGTGGAAGGTGAAGGATAGAATATGCAAGTCTGTGTTATTTTTGTAGCACTACCAAAATCAGTAGCAGAAATCTTTTTAATACAGAAGAGCTTTTAAAGTCACTGCAGCTGTGGACATTACTGAACACATTGAAGAGCAGGAGGAGGAGAAGCAGATTTGCTGGCTGGTTACATTTATGGATGTAACTGGACTTCTCTGGACCCTCAGCCATAAGGACATCACTTTATAGCTGTCATAACATTTCTCAGTGGGTCCTAACAAGTTCCTCTAAAATAATTTTAAAGGTTTTCATTCCAAAGCTAGAGCATGGATTTATTTGAGCTAGACTGGAATTACATTTTATGTGGAATCTGTCCTCTGATTCATACAACAGAGCAGACTTCTAGTAGCAGAAAATTACTGGGAAAAATCTTTTGAAGGATGTCTATCAGAACAGGATCTCATTAAATAATAATTGTTCAATGTCTGTTTCTTTCCCCCTACAGGAATTATTCCTCTGGGGATAATAACCTGGGCCTAGGGGAATGGTTATAGCTTTGAATACAGATAGTTGATAGAAGTGAGTACTTTTTCATTAAAAATGTCTATCAAAATGAAATATATTTTATATTGTTTGTTCTTTTTTATTCATATAGTGCATGGACTAATTCTACTGAATCACAGCTGCAAGAAAACAAGAGATTTAATTATAGGAAGAAAAAAAAATCGTGCAAGATTTGATTATTGTGAAGAGTGGCCCAGGATAAGAAGAATGAAGAAAATTAACATAAGAAAGGTAAACCTAGAAGAGCAAGAAGCTGTATATGTCTGTCTATAATGTGAGAAATTATGTTTATCAGTTAAACCCGAATTCTCAGTTCAACAGTAGAAGCTGAATTAGCACAGGCTCCTGGCGATCTTGGGACTGAAAACTAAACTGAAAGAATTTTCTGCATCTATTTCATTACCCCTGCAGGATAGTTAATAGGGGCTCCCAGAAACAGTCACCACTTTTCTTATGGCTGACAAATGACACCCTCAGCTTGGCAAAGAGCAGTGAGAAGGTGTCAGATGGGGTTTTTCAGACTTGGTATGAAGTAATTTTCTTGTAACATGAAGAATCATCTTTCTTAGACATCACACTCAGGCTACTATAAAGAATTCTTTTAACAATTTTCAAGCTTTCACTTCTTATGTACTCAAGCAAAAATGATCTGTTGAAATGTACATGCAAGGGGGGAAATCTTCCTGGATCAGTATAATTGTACAGAAGAGTGACAACTAGATTTTAATGTACACTGCTCTGAGAACATTTTTTTTTCCTTTTTGGAACTTTTCTGCTGTTGCTTGACTTCAGAGTGAGAACTGAACAGTAACTTCTGATGTGCATTCAACAGGAAAGTCTCAAAGGTCAAATAACAAGCTCCTGTACAAAAAAATTCTCCTGGCAGTATTGAATACTGTGTATTAATGGTAGTGGAGAAAGCTTTCGTTAAAGCTGCCAGAGGCTTGTGGAACCTGCTTTTATTTCTTACTGTAAACACTGTTTTATGAGAATCTGAATTATTCCGCTGAAATGTTCAGTACTTCTGTCTATTCAGATTCTGTTGTTTAAAAGACACCTACAGTGAGCAAGGACTGGCTGGGTGTTTGGCAGAGTGAATTGTCTCAGCGTGATAAATCCCCTTTTCTTTGGCAGAGGTAAAGGTATTTAAAACATGAGAAAATGTTATTTTCCTCTTCAGTTTCAATGACCTTTGAAATCATTGTATTCTCTTTTAAATGCTTTCAACATGAACTCTGCCTCTGAGAAATCAGTTTTCTTCTCAGCCCTCCTGCCAGAGTTGCACAAGCCCAGTGTGATTGCAGCAGCTCCAAGCAGGGTACTGAGGCTCAGCAGCTCTGAGTTTGTACTTCAAATATAACAGGAATTTTCTGTCTACGAATGAAACTATGGCAAATATGTAAATTATTCAGCAAGGCTGTGTTATATCACAGGTCGTGCAGTGCTGATCTGAAGCAGGAATGATCTCCAGCAAAGCCAGAATTCATGACCTTATCAAATGAGGGAAAATGAAATTTTAAAAACCCCAAGCTGTAGTTGTTTTCCAAATATCTTTCTGCCATATCAGGAAATTTCTAGGCATTGACTTCTGTCTGGTGATGATGAAGCCTGGGGTTAGAACTGAGTATTAGGTTTTAGAACTCTAAAACTGAAAGTCCACATAATTCCCTCTTTCTCAAGGGTACCAGCATGGATGGAAGGAGCTCCCTTCTGGCAGGGAGTTTTTTACCTCTCCTGAAAAGTTCTCCTTCACAGCATGGACTGCCTGCACTGACAGCTGTTAGGGCTGAGGACCTGAACTAGTCCCCATGCCCTTCCTGAGGGGTGCTATGCTGGAGGTTGGGGTCAGGGGCAAGCTTTGGAAAGATGAGCCTCCGTGGACTTTAAAAGCCCAAAGAGTTAACAGAGGGCTGGCAGCTTTTCTGTTTAAATGATTCATCCCCTTTCTAGACTTCAGATTAATTTTATGGTTTGAATTAAAGTTGGATTATACGTCTAGTGACTCAACTTTGTGGTGCTCCGTTCCAGGGAGGTGCCTGGCACGGACCTTTTGCTCTCATTTACTGTAGGGATTGGTCAATATTCTGATATTACTAAGCATTTATTTGGACTCACAGTCAGGGCTTCTGGTGGTGAAGCTCAAGCACTGAGAGGTTAAAAGGAGGGCTGAGGACTGACAATGGTCTTACCTTCTGTGTTATTGTAGGACTTGATGTCCAAAGTAAAACTCAGTTTGGGGTCTTCATGTTATTAACATTTATGGCTAACATCCAGTATATGCTTAGTAATAGCATTTTAGTGTATTTCATTAATGTTCAAATTATATATTTCAGTTTCAGTCTAAATTTTCAGAGATTTGTGTATTTCAGTTGCTTTGCATCCTGCTGTAGAGAGTGGCTTTATTCTTATTATTGAGTTTGGCCTAAGGACGTGGGCTGGAGTCAATATTTAGGCTTCTGCAGCTCAAAAAGTGTGAGCAGACATGACCCACAGCCATGCATTTTACTTTTATAGAGGGACTAATCTCTGCCTGTACGGAAGATTGGATTTAACAATCCAGCACATCAATATATACATTATCTGGGGATTGCAGGGATGGGATTAGAATTAGGAGAAATCTAATCTGGTACTTAAAATCAGGGTTAGAGGCTACAAATTAGGATTATGAAATTTGGTGCCCTGTGTGGTATAGGATCTGGAGATGAAATCTGCAGATTTTCAGCCTTTGGCATGTCTCAGTTTTAGTTGGGGATTGCCTTCATGTTTGGAGTCTGAAGTCCTGGGACTCTGGTTTTCTGGTGTGCTTTACAGAGCCATCCTTTGCACTGATGCCAGCCTTTGGCTGTAAATATGTGACGTTCAAATGTGTAATAGTATTTTTTACTGCATAGATGGGTATGTTATATTCTGGTTTAACATTCAGGAAACTACAGTGTCAGAAATCCATTTTATTGGTTGCTGCTGGTGGTATTACTTATCCTACCAGGGCTTGGACTAAACCCATCACAAACTGTAGCCTTAATAACACCCAGGGAGCAAATCCCTATATTGTCCCCAGAAAGAGGAAACAGAAGCATCTCTCCATGCCAACTCACTCACCCTCATACAGAATATATGAATGTCTAGAAGAATGTGGGCTATCAACTGCTGTGCTCTGGGACATGCTGAACCACCAGTCAGCAACAGGAAAAGACACCTTTCTCTTCCCCGAGGCACCGCACAGGAGTGCAGATGCATCTGTCAGGTTTTTGCACCTCGGTTAGCATCACTGTCGAGCGATAAGGGACACCAAAATCTGGCAGCAGTTTCCTGTATTTTCTGAAGCTGACACCTGAGAATGAGTCAGTGTCACCAAACATGGTCTGCTCTGTTTCTGTCACAGCGTTCTCTGTGCTGATGGATCTTTAGCTCAACTTTTTGAGGCTCTCTGAGCTGTAATGAGGACTGCAAGGAGAAGAAAATCTCTCCAGTATGGAATCAAGGAATTTGCATCCCTCTCTGATGGGCTGACAGGTTTATAGATAATACCTGCCTGCAATAAAAGCTTGGTTTGAAAACAGACTATTTCCCTTGGCTGGATTGTAAAGATTCCCTCTCTAGCAAAGACAGTGGGAATGAATCTCCTCTTCTTTTTTTTCTTACCCCAGAAAATTAGAACAGGCTTTGGCTGTTAGACTCTGACATGAGGAGGGAGTGCATTGGTGAGGGGGATGCCAGGACAAGGTGTGTAAGGGAAGCTGCAGGTCATCCTTACAAGCTTCTCTTCTTCCAAAGGAAAAGGATAGTGCTTTTCAGACCAAACAAGAAAAAGTCCTTTCCCTCTGCACCTAACAATCTTATTTCAGTACATAATCAGAGATATATCTGGAGGATGGGACTTCTTACAGTCAACCTGCTTTTATTCACTTCAGAATGAGTCATATGTTTTTGAGACCAAAGCAGTTGGTTTGAAGATGACCATTATAAATAACGCACCACCCTTAAGACAATTCTATTCCTGAAAGACTGAGCTCAGGGAATTGGCAACATCCTTTGCTCAAAGTTAGTTTTCAGAAAATAAGAGAAAATCCTAGGGATGCTGGTAAAGAATAGGGGCTGACATAAGCATATTCTTACAAGAAAACCTAATTTGTCCTATGTTTATGGGTGCTGTGCCTGAGAAACAAGTGTCATAAAGGCTCAATCAGACTGGAAAGAAAAGGATTTACATAACTATAATAATATACAATAACTAGGTTGCTTAAAAGCATGACCTTTCAGAAGTCCTGTCAGAACAAAATGACATTGCAAATTGCTTCCTTTTCTGCTGAGAAGTGAAACCCTTGGGCATGAGTGGAGTTGCATGTGCCAAAATATTGGCAATGGTCATTAGAGCCCCTGCTCTCCCTTTGCTAAGTAAATGATTCAGCCCAATTCTTGCTGCTGTTAAACCCAGGATGTGAGGAATGAGCAGGATGGACAGACACAATTTATGGGAAAGCTCAGTGTAACAGCATGCCAAAGCCAATCCCACAGGAGCTCAGTGACTACATAGTGATGTGAAATAGCGGGGAAAATGAACTCTCAGATGAATGTGGGGGCCACGTGAGGAAGAACAGGCAAAGAGACATCCTACAATGATCCTCTGCTGGTACCTGATCATGGGTTCTTTGTTGTCCTGAATACACTGAAAGGAAAAGGAGCTGGAAAGGGAAGTGGCTTGCTCAGCCTTTCATGCCAAGCTCAGTGTAGGTTCAGATCTCTTGATGTTTTAATTAATCTTTTTTTCCTTAATTCTTCAAGACTATCTAAGAATATAGCATATATTTCAACTAAGGATATGCTCCAAACACACCAGTGTGTTCAGGAGAGCAGCAATTCCTTCTAAGAGTTTAGCTTAACTTTTAGATTAAAGAAGTGTGATGTAACTGTGATATGAACACCACATTTTCAAAATGATCCTTAGAGTCCATAAAGTTGATACGTACTAGAGGAAGAATTGCTAGAAAATGTGTAAGGATGGAGAAGCTAAAGCAGTGGGACTGCAGGCTGTCTGTCAAAATCTAGGAAATTAATTTCAAAACGCCCCAAAAGATGCAACTTATATTTGCAGGTAAATAGTTCCTGTGAGGACAGTGTGTCTTAGTAAACCTGTTCTCGTGTGAAATATCAGTTTAAACTAGCAAGATCCAAATGATAAATAGAGATGAGGTGCTACTCCTTGGGTTTTGGGCATGTTTGGGACCTTTTCAGTTGGGTTAATATGCTACATACTCTTATCTGTTTCTATTAATATCTTTTAGCTCCATTAAGCCTAGAGAAAGATAAATTTATGTTAACCTAAAGTAGTGGATCAGAGATATTTTTCAGAAAGATCATATTTGTCTTGAGATATAAGTTTAAATTTTAGCTTTGGTTAAAAAACTGGATTAAAAGGCAAACTAGTACTGTGATCAAAATGCTCTAACAGCAAAGTGTTTCTGATATAAGTATTTAAATTCCAAATCCATTTGATGCTTACTTTTAAGGCATTACAGTGATTTTTATATACAAATACTAGAGCTGTGACCATAGGCTAGGTTAAAGGGGTTTATTTCTGAAATATAATAGAGATAATATAGGATATTTTCCCAAGCTTATATTGAGCTCTGATGAAGCTTGAATACTGATTGTGCCTGTTTTGCCAAGGGTGAAGACCAAACAGGAAAACTCAGTTATTTGCAGACTTTATAAATGTGATGATAAATATTTCCTTTAGGAGCTTGCCACAAGTAGTTACTTAAATGATCCTAAGAAAACACAAACTAAGAAAATTTCCTAAATTAGTTATTTACATCCCAGCAAAATATATACATAAAATAATACATGTTATTGGAGTGTATTCCAGACTATTACCTCTTAGTGAAAAGCCACAAAACATCCAAGCATTTTTTCCCATCTGTGTATAATGAATTTTAAACCTTAGGATGCTTTTAAATTCGCAGGAGTTTCACAGAAAATAAGTGGTTTCAGAATATGTGCAAATCCTGGATATTGACATGAAGCTTTGCTGAGATCGTTGTGGTGTTTCTTTCCAGTATTCTGCTGTGGAAAACACGAAGGACAGGCTGGCGCTGTTATCAGACTATCCTGGTTTTCTGTAGGGGCTGTCCATATGGGACAAGCCCCAAATTTACTGAAACACAGAGGGACTAGAGGGGTTGCCTTGTATTTTAACCAGCTATCTTACTAGGGTCAATGACAAATGGGGCCAATTCAGGTGAACTTGAAGTGTGGCATTAATGAGAGCTTAGCAGGAGGCAAGTGAACCTGGGCAGCGGAGCTCCAGGAGATGCTGGAAGGTGTCAGCAGAGACTGAGCGGCTCTGGGAGCTCAATGACTACCTCAGTGTTGGTGGAGATGATGTGCTGGTTTGTTTGGCCGGCGGGGCATTGATGGGAATGGGCTGGGCTGCAGACACAGGACATGAGAGCAGCAGGAGGATTTGGCGTCAGGGAGCAGCCACCAAGCCGTGGGCAGCAGGCACTGCCTGGAATACTCACTCATGGAGGGGCTGGAGCGGCCCTCCCTGCCAGCAGATAGGCTGAAGTGTTTTTGTCTTTGGGAATCCTGGGGGGTGGGGGAGATGGCTGTGGAATCTGCAAAGATTGCAGAAGTTTGGCACCATTTGGGAGTTGATGTTATATTCATAACATTCTGTTCCAGGGCTCTGGCTGGGGCTGATGACTCTGCCTTACCTCATGGCAACGCCCTGGTGCTCTGCTCCTGAGGGCTCGGGTTACTCAGTGAACTGCACCGTGTGGCCAGATAAAACTGCCCCATTATTGTGACACGCTGTTGCAACTCTTCTGGTGACATTTAGACCAGCACAGTTCAGAAATTCAGGGCCCTGGATTCAGTGAAAGCAGGCCATGGGGCTCAGTTAATATTTTTAGACTGATACTGTGAGCGGCTTTGGCTGCATGAGCACAAGGTACTGAAAATAAGACAAATGAGAAGAGGCTGCCGTAATAAATAAAGTAATGGAAAGATGCAGGAGGAAAGCACAGACGAGTTCAGTTTGTTAATTCTGGCAAAGAAGGGCTTTGATTTCTGTGTGTAAATGCCTCCAGGCAATAATAATCTGGGGGACCGAGAGGAAGAGAATTATTTGAACCTTTAGTTTAATAAAACCTTTAGCGACAGCAGCCAAAGTCCAGTCATTTTAAGCACTTTGTAAGAAAGATTGTAGGAAATTAGAATAAGGTTTTTAAGCCTTGTGTCACAGAGGTTTGGAAACAGCCTGCTGACCAAATGAGTTTTAAGATGGAGTTGGATGAGTTCCTGAACAAGGTGGGAGAAGGATCTCAGTTGCAGGAGTTCCTTCCCAGTGTCCCTTCCTGGCTGCCCTCTCAGTCTGCATTGCTGCAAGAGGGCAGTGAGGCTGAGGTTGTAGCATGAACCTGAGGTGATTTTGGGAGGCTCTTGCAGTAGACAGTAGAGCAGGGACAGTTATTTTGGAGACATTACTTCACTGTAAACGGATCTGATGTATTTCCATTTGCTAAGTCGTCTATCACAGCCGTCTGTTGGAGTCTTCTTTGGGCTGTCAGTGAAACCTTGCCATTTCATAATTAATGGAGAGACAACAACACTCATTTCCGCACTTCCTGGTGCTGCAGAGCAGCTGCCAATGGCCCCAGTATTTTACTTCAGTCCCTCTTCTGCTGGGCTAGTTTCAGCTTTCTCAGTAGCTTGGAGTGAGAGGGGAGAATGCCTCAGTTGCCCCTCTGAAATTTGTCCTTCCAATTCTGTGAGCTCTGTCCTTCACTTATTGGTTTCTCTTGCTAACTGTGAAATCTAAACGAATTTTGAGGAGAATAAGGCTAAGAAAAACCACCACAGTAATTGTAACAGATAAGGTGTGTAGCACCTGCAGCCTTTTGTGTATAAAATTGTGACAAATATTCATTCCTGCAGCTCATCACAGTCTCCCAACCAGTGGTTTGTTGTTTTGGGTGTTTTTAGTATCAGAAGGAATGCTTAAGTAGATAATTGCTGCTGTTAGAGCATTTTGATCACATTACTAGTTTGTCTTTTAACCCAGTTTTGAAACCAAAGCTAAAATTTAAACGTATATGTCAATGACACAGATGATCTCTCTGAAAAATATCTGAAGCAGTACTTTACGTTAATACAAGAGAATTCAAAAGCAGCTTGCCTAGTTTGTAGCAAAATCACATCATTAAATAGTGATGAGTGAGAAAGTGTAGATACTGACCATTAATTCCTACTAACTGTTGAATGAAAGGAAATATTGGTATTGGCCTAACCATAAATAAAATCATGATGATGTTCTTTCGAAGTCCATTCCAACCTTGCATTTGTTGCAAATTTGAATTAAAAGCAGTTTAATTCGAGAGTCTCACCCTTCTCAGTTAATCTATGAACACTCCCTTGGAAAATGAAGCTGTCCATATGACACGATAACCTGTATGTTTTGCTCCATTTTTCTCTTTCCTTTTTTTCCCCCCTGTGAACATCACACATGTTCCCCCTCTGGGACCTTTGGCTCCTGCCAGGACAGTAGTTTGCTTGTGATTCATATGTGAACTTCAGAAAATATGGACACTTGGTGATGATTTCAGGGATATGATGTTACTCCCATCCTTTTCAGCTTTTTACATTTTTATAATCACTTTGTCTGGCATAATATTAAAGGGCATTGCAAATAACATTTATTTGGAGTGATTACTCTTGCATAAGACTGTCTGGCAGATTGCAGTGGTTTCCAGATATTCTGATTTACAAGTACTGTTGCTCATCTTATTAAAGTAAATGTATTTAATGTAGGACCAAAACAGCTTAAAAATAATCAACCACTGTATAATAGGAAAATGCAAAGAAAGATTATCTTTACTTACAAAAACTGTCTGTGGACAACTGGAGTAGAAAATTGACTGAGTAACTGACATATCAGTGCTGCTAGAGACACCAAAATTATAATTCTTAAAATATTTGAATTTTTTTGTTGTTAAGATAAAACAGATTTAATCTAAAAAATATGAATCTCAGTTTCCTGAGAGCATCTCTCAGTAAAAGAGGGCTATTTAACCTGTGACAATTCAGGCAATAGCAATGGGTATTTTTCATGTCAATCTCTCCCAAAGGGCATCTACAGCTTACTTAGAACATGGGTTCACAGGATATAATTCTCCAGGTGAAATTGTATAATAACCACTAAAAATGAAACAAGAATTCATGGCATGTGTGCAGTGCTTTGTTCAGGTATCTGTAGGGAGCTTTTTCCATCTCTGTGTGAGAGCATTGACTCTCATTTGATATATGTAATTAATATAACCTTATTTCTGCTGGAAGGCTTATAAACACTACAAGTACATATTCGTTTTGTGCTGGACACAATTCTGAAAGAAATAGGATTTCATCCCAGAAGTTCAGAACTAAGCTCAAACCTGTAACTGCAGGCTTGCTTGGTAAGTAGTAGACCTTTTTGATGCTCTGTGTTGTGACATCATAAGAAATTTTTTTTAAAAAGAATGAAATGCCAATTATATTTACAAAAAATACCTGTCCACTGTTTCAGCAAATACGGACTTAAATTCTGGTTTCTGATTTGAAGTTGTCCCAGTGTGCTGTGGGCTTGTGGGTGCGTTAGTAAGTGCTCATGTATCCTAAGTAGCTGCTCAGGACATTGTCAGGAGTTGGGGACAGCTCCCACTTGGACCAAATCCATAAATCCATGGTGTAAAATAAACATGACCTGGTGTTTGTGGATGCTTTTTCTGATTTAAATGTACCACAGGTGACTCCTGGGGGGTTCCTGGTGAGTCCCTGGTGTTCATGGATGTCTCTGACCTAGGGACTTTTTGTCTCTGTGACCAACATGTGAGACCTGCAAGTGCAGGTGGCAGCACCTAATATTCGATGGCAGCGTCTTGTCAGGCCACCCCTGCAGTCCGAGACTTCTGATGCCAGTGAGTCCTTCCTTCAGCATCACTACTCTGTCCCTGTCCCCTCCCACGGAGCAGCAAGGACTCGTGCAGTCAATCCTGCCAGGTAAAACTCTGCTTTGTTGCTAGCAGTGTTCATATGTTCAAGAATGCTTCTCCATCATGGGTTTTGGTGTGATATCAGCAGGCAAATATCAGTGCATCACTTATACTGTGTAAGATTGTTAGCCAGAGGAACCCCCTGCCCTTTCCCCAGGGGCACAGTGCAGAATATGTCCTAAAATCTATGCACATACCCCTTTGTCTGGAATGGAATGGAGTTTATCTGGACTGTACATACAGAGTTTGTAAAACTGGAAAAACAACTCAATAACCAACCCTCTCGCAGGTGAAATCATTATAAAAGTGCTGTTTACCGACACGATGTTACACTGGAAAGTGTTTAATAGCTTCCAAAACTAATTTTTTAGGTAACTTGTACAGAAAAAAGGTGTTGGACTCCTTTCCTGTAGTTATTTCATTATCTATGTTGTATTTATCTCTAACGACACCCCTAATAACAGAGGAGTGCTCTGGAGAAAGAGTTGAAAGAGGAAAATGAAGTGGTTCTGTGCAAGGAGCAAACTCCTGCCAAGTGAAAAGGCCGATCTGGGAGGAAGAGCAAACAGATCTGGGAGTCTAGAGAGGCTGATTCCTGGCAGGAAAGACAGGCTGTAGAGGACTTGGAAGGGAAGAAGTGGCTGCTTATGTTATTAGACCAAGATCAAGGTCTTTGTAGCAGCAATCAATTATTGTGAGTGGGGGGGAAAAGGATTTGCTGTGGTCAGAGGAAAGGTTATTGCTGTCACTGAGATGTGGCTGAGAAGTTGATGCTCAGGTACATAAAGCTCTGGCTTTGACTTCAGTGTAATTGGGACCAAATATCTAATTTGAAGGTGTTGTCTGCGTGTGTGTCTGAGTATCAGAGCATTTGTTGAAAGACACAAACGCTGACAAAAAATCCAGTGGGAGATTTTGGAGTTTGCCAGGTGGAACAAGCATCCATCATGTTTTTCTCAGCTCACCTTTAGGTGGTCAAAGGACTTCGTCAAAATACTGCAAATACTTGTGAAAGTGGGCCATTTATTCACATAGCTCTAAATCATGAAAATGTCTCAGAATTTAGCATGACTGGTTTAAATTCCGGTTTCAGGCTGGAGATTCAGTGATAGTTATTTTCTGTTTATTCCTTTCTAGTGCACAAGGTGGGAGCAAACCCAGTGCTGTGTGATTTATTTAGATAACCAGTAGGGCTTTGTAAACAAACAGAGGCTCATCTGGCAGTGCTGCACTTCACCGCTGAACCTGACTGCCCAAAAGCCAACTTTACTTCTCCAAAAGCAGGTTCTCAGCTGAATGCAGCCTGTATCCATTAGCTGCTCTGCAGGTGCTTTTTTACATGCTGTGGTAATTCATTCTGCAGTGTGCCCTTCTGTCCTGTTTATCATTTTCAGATCTCTATCAGGACTATTCAGGATACATCAGCTCTAAGTAAAACCTAGCTTTTGTTATTACTCTTAGTATCTGCTGAGAACATTTCTGTGGTTAAGGGAGATTTTGATTAGCTGAGATGTCCAGTTTGAAGCCAGTTGGAGTTTTTAGCGAGGTTGTGCCTGGCTTTCATTAGATGTGGCTCTTCGGTAATCACTGATGGCTCTTTGCTTTTCCATAGTAAAGCTACTACAGGTGGTAAAAACACCATGGTATTACCTTGCTGTGCATTTGGGTCGGTGAACACAAACCACTTCTGTGTTAGAGCCTTGTCTATTAAAGGACAACATTGTTTATGCATCCAAAAAAATTTCAAAACATGAGCTGTGAAATGTTAGCGGTAATATTTTGGCAAAGGCTTTGCAGGGTTACACCCAACTTGAGGTTCTCTATCAGTCTCTGCATCACTGAGAGCATTGCAGAGAAACCAATAAGAAAACCACCAATATTTCCTTTTCAACAAGGTCACAGCAGCTGAGAAAAGCAGGCTGGCCTGAAGGGTTGGTAAATAGTGAATACTGGTGAGCTAATTCTGCTTGCAGACAGATGAGGAAGGATGAGACACATGAGGAAGGATGAATAAATTTGATGCAATTAGTTATTTACAAGATTTATATTTAAAGTCCAGTTCTTTTAAGTAGGAGAGAAATTGAAGAGGTGATGGTTTTGTCGCAGATTTTTTCAGCCCTTCTCGTTCCCGTAAGCTCTCGAGCATGTGAACTGCCAGGACATCTCTGCAGAAACCACCTGGTTCTGTGCAAGAAAGCTTTGTCCTCCCCAGCTTGCTACTGGGGGTTCCTGCCTTCAGTGTGTATTGTAATGTTGTCTTCTCATGGTATTTTTGCTTCTTCCATTTCAGTCAGTCATGCAGTGGCACCAGAGAACTCTGCATTTTCCTCTTGGGACATGGAAAAGTCCTGTTCCTTTGCCTGCTTTTCGTGAAGAGCTGGCACACTGCAGTTGTTCCTGTGGTGTTTAGGAGCTCATTCTTCTCCCAGATTGGCCATCCTCATTTTTTAGAGCAGCAGATTCCAGAGACAATGCAGCTGAAATTCTGTGAAGGAACCTTGATGTTGTTTGGAGCTTGGCTATTTTATGCACCACTGTGTTTAGCAGGGACAGTGGTAATGGGGAATGCTCATGGGATTCTTCTCTTCAGGCACACTGGCTGGGTTTTGTGTCTGCAGTTGGAGACCTCAAATTGGATACATTCCTTTTTTGAAGCTTTTACATACAACTTTGTGTTTGCCAATGGCTCTGCTATGGTTTTGCATAGCAAGAGCTTGCTTGGATCATGGGCTGTGCAGTGCAGATCTCTTGATACCTCTCAGGTGTTCTCTATGAGAGGAGTCCTTGAGACACTTGTGATCGAGCAGGAGGGCAGGATTTTATTTGTGGTACTGCTGTGGAGTAAGCTGTAAAGGGTGTGGAGAGGGCTTGTCTCAGTCCTTAGCAATGGGAAGTTGGTAAAGGAAGCCAGCTGCATCTCACTGCATTTCAAGACTGCTTAAGCTGTCAAGAGCCACATGAGATGTGCAGTCCTTACATACAGTGAAAAATCAGATGAGATTCTCTTCTTGCATAGCATTTCTTCAGAGCACTTCTTAACCTTTGCTCTGTATTCTGAACAGCCATTTGGCTTGGTGATGTTTCTGATGCCCCCATCATTTAGCTGTTCATAAGTTACCATTTGAGTCTGTCTTAGTGTTGAAGAGCACCTTTTTTATCTATATGCTGTTATCTGTAAGCAAGTCTCCTTTGCTTCCCTTTCTAACACTAAACTTATCAAAGCAGAAGAATCTGGCACCAGTTGTGCACTGAAGATGTGGAATGGGGGAACCCAATGATCCAAGAAGTGATTAGAGTTGTGCTAAACGTGTCCAGACATGCAAATGTGTTTATAGAAATCTGCAGCCCACTAGGGATCATATTATTCACAGGGCCTGAATGGATGCACTGCTTGGATGTTGAGTTGATCAGTGCACTGCTGCTGGAGGTGTGATGTCTAAAGCTGTGTTCAGCTCTGGCCATCAGCTGGCACTCTCTGGTGTTTCCTTGCTGTCCCAGCTCACACCCAGAGCCCTCTGCCTCTCAGTCTGTCCAGAGTTACAAGGGGCAAGTCAAGTCATTCACTTAGAGTTCTTGTAGTCCCTGCGGCGCAGCAGCTCTGCATGAATGGGGAACTTCTGTCTGTGGATAAGCTGAAACCGTCTCCAATTTCCCCTCAGGAAATACAGCTGTACTCAAGTCATTCAGACTGTCCAGCATTAGTGGAGGTTGGTGAAGAAAGTGTTTTAAGTTTGCAGCCCTCAGTGTGGTGCTGAGTGATGGCCCATGGGATGTTTGGTTTTGGGCTGAATCAAAGCTCTCCGCTGGAGCAGAGGCTGAAGCCCGCAAGGGTGGAGGAGCCTTATCCACCCACAGGATCCTCCACAGAAACAGAGCACAGCACTTGCCCGGCAGCCCTCGCCCATCCATACATTTACACATCCCATATCCCAGCAGGGATAACTGGAAATGTTCCAGGTGCCTTCTTTGCATCCCTGCCAGGGTGATCCCGCAGCCGATGCTGTGTGTCCTGCTCCCATCCGTGTGCAATGGTGGGGCAGGCACTGGGATACCATCCTCATAAGCTAATAATGGATTTCAACTGTTGCACTCTGCCAAGTTTTTATTGGCAGCAGCCTTGGATTTGAGCTGCCAGAACTAGAAATGCCTCTGAAGTCAAAAGGCACCAGAGCTCCCCTTTGGACTCCGGGAGCAGTCCTGCCTGTAAGTGCCCCACCGAAGTGTGCGATGACTGCCACGTTACTCAGCATCTGGCCTGGTTTCGCACCCACTGTCTGGATCTGACCTGAAGGGGACATTTCCCAGTCAGGCACTGCTGCTCTAGTCTTTGCTGAGCATCCATTTCACCTGATGATGTGTTTTCCCGTTAGCCCATAGTGCTGTGCATTCAGCACGGGCTCATTCGTGTAGCCATGCAGCAGCTTTTTACTTCAGCCAGTGTGTGAAGGAAAACAAAACCCCAGTGGATTTCCTCTCTCCAGGGGCTGGCAAGCTGGATCCCTATGGAAGGTGTGACGGGCATTCCTTACCTGCCTCTGGTTCCTGAACAGCTGCGTTGTATCTTGCCTGTCCATTGGTGGCTGTAAGGGAATGAAATGATGTGTGGTGGGGTTGGCATTAGGGCATCTGTCACCTTTTAACAGGTGCTGGTTGGGAATTTCCTTTCTGGCCCCCGTCAGTCTTGGTTTCATCCCTGAACTCCTTTTCCTGCCTTATTCCTTTCCTAGAACTTAGATTTGGAAGGAATCACACAGGGTTTTTTGCCAAGGGCTGTGTTTAACATGTAGTTTCCTTTAGGCTTTACCAAGAAAGGATTGTTTGTGGGAGGAGGAGTGAGTCTGGTTGTGCTCTGGCAAAAGCTGGGTTTAGCAGATGTTTTCCTGGAATACAGGCGTGGGCTGAGTGCTCTGGGCGCTGCTTGGGATCCAAGATGTGCCCACTGGGAGGTGAGCTTCAAGAGACTTGTGTGCCCAGCTGCTGGGATGCCACCAGGATGTACAAATTCATCTCTATAGGGGATGAACCCCCTTTTGCCATCTTTCCCAGGGTGTGTTTGATCCCAGTAGTGTAGTTAATGAAATGCTGTGTTTGCACAGAGGTGAGGCCCAGGAACAGAGGCAGGAGCCAGTGTCACAGGGCAGTGTTTCAGGGATAATAAGGCCAGGAGAAAATGCTGCTCCAGGAAATCAAATGAGCAGTGGGAACAGTAATGGCTCTCCCTAAGAATTCCCTTTATTTTCCAACTATTATTTATTGTAGTGGTGTGGTGTGTTTTAATAAGAACTTAACATTCTCACATATTGGTCTTAGGATGCTAAGTGTTGTTAGAGACTTGTTTGTGACAGGAGGGCATTTGCAAACTGTTTTGTGACAAATGGTGTGGTGATCATATCAGCCTTTCACAGGACTGCACTGAACCTTAACAGTGCAAATGTTGCTGTAAACTAATGGAGGGGCTTGGACAAAGTGACTGTACAGCCCTGAGATACTGCAAAGTGCATTGAAGGATTGGGCAAACTTACTCAAAGTGGTAATAAACATAGTAGAGTATTTGTTGTATTTAGAATTTGGATTTATGAAAGCAGGATTTTTAGTCTTTAACAAACACCCAAGTTTACGTGGGCATATAAATATGTACTGACCAGCCCTCTGCCTCTCAAGTTAGACCAGGAAAATCTAATGATAACCAGCGGCTTTTCCAGCCTGTCAGCAACAGGGCCAGGTGGCTTGTGGAGGCAGAGCTGCAGCAGGTGCAGCTGCTCTGAGATCTAATTTAACATATTTGCCATCTTTTTAAGAGAGCAGAAGAGGAATTATAACTCAGCTCAAGATGTCCAAGGAAGAGAAGGCCATGGCACAAGTTCTCCTTTACTCAGCACTTCCCTTCAACCAGTCCCTGAGTGAAACCAGCACGCTCACAATGATGCACATCTCACTGGTCCCTCAGTCCTGTGGCCTCATCTCAGTGTAAGGAACACCTTCCACATGGACAAGCAGCTCCTCCTTGAGCTGGCTCCTGGAAAGCCTGGGATGAGAAAGCAAACTTGGAGCTGTGCCTGTGTCAGTGATTTAGTGGCTTCCATCTGGTAAGTGACTATTACTTCTTCTAGGGTCAGATTTGCCCTTAAAGGCTGTCAACTCTGTTGGGTTTTTTCCCCTTCTCACAAAGTATGTCAGTGGAAATTTTTGTGTTCTGGGAGTGGAGATAGATTCCCTTAAGGACATAATTTTCAGTCTGATTCTCATCCTTAAAAGAATTGAGATAATTACCTTTACCTACTATAACTTACTCTCAGTTCTCCTTCCCTCATGTCTTTGTCATGGAATTTATATTCTTTGAGCTGCTTTTATTTTTCAAGTCAGGCTTCTAAGAAGCAAACCTGTTTAGATTAAAATCTGTCACTCATATAAATTTGTATAAAGTGCAAAATCCTTATTTTGCATTACTATTTCATTTGGTGCAATGCAAAGGGAACAAAAAGCAAGGTTAGGGGAAAACTAGTGGGGGTGTCTAGAGATAGTTAATAATTTCAAGAATGGAGACAAAATTCTATTGAGAGGCAATTTGTCCCTGTGGCTAAAAATATACTTTAAAGCTGGTGATAATCCCTTACTACCGCAGAGCACCAGGAAGAGGGAAAAGAGCTGGAGCTACTCCCTGGTGTGCTGGGCACAGCACCTTCTGCATTGTCCCCTCGCACTCAGGGAAAGGGCTTTACAAATGGAAAAGAATTTGTTTCAAAGATAACACTCCCAGCAGTCTCAAAGGTGATGGGAACCTTTATTTTGATTATTTTCATTATATTGACATTCTCCTTTTATGCAAACTTAACTGTAAAACACTCTTGAGATACTGCATAGAAAATACTCATAGGAAAAACCACATATATACACGTCCATAAAAATAGAATACATCTTGGCAAAATTACTTGTGTACAGTGTATTGACATTATTGAACCAAACTTACATTGCCTTTGGAGAAAAATGTTCCATGTGCGTAAAACCCCAGGACATTTACTGAGCTGGGAGTATGGCAGTGGATATGGGTTTGGGTTAAATAAATGGCTATACCAGAATGGCAGAGTAAAAACACATTATAAAATACCTGCTCTAGAAAGCAGAAGTAGCCATGTTGTTTTTTTCTTCCAAAAAAATAGCAACATCTCTATACTTGCATGGAAACCAAAGGTACCAGTTCCAAATTTGCCTGTAGATTCATTAGCTGCAAACAACCTTCAGTATCATTTGTTTCAGCATTTGCAACCCTTGGGCACAGTGGCATTTGGTGGGTTTGAGCACACAACACAGTATAGCATGGCCCTAATTCTATTGGATAATTGATATGGAAAAGATCTAATAGATACAAAATTTAAAACACTTAGCAACCTTTTAAATACGTAGACCACTGGAAATTATGGATTTATTTTCTTCAGTTACTTTCATTGGAGGCTGCTCCTTGCTTACTGCTTTGACTACATGGATTTCTCTGCTGGTTTTCAGAACATACTATAGAAAATGACTATTCCAGTGTAATAAATAAAGCAAGTGGTAACAGGTCCTTAAAGCCATGATCTTCCTCTTGAATTGGAACAATGGAACTGGAGAGGCAGCCTCAGAGAAGGAGGGGAAGAGAAAGGAGCATAGCACCTTTTCATGCGCCGTGCTTCGCACCGTGGGGCAGGCAGCAGAGTCAGGCTGACACGGTGGCTCCCCGGCACTGAGGAATGTGGTTGCCCCGTGGGCTCTCTGCAGGGCCGTGCTCAGTAGGGGAAGGCGGACACGGCGATGTAGACGATGAAGGTGGTGCGGTACTCCACGCTGCCGTCGGCGCTGTAGGACAGGGCCCGCACGCCCATGCGGTACGTCCGCGGCTCCCGCAGCGCCCGCGTGGTGAACACGACGCCCTTCCAGTTCTCATCCCGCAGCGCGAACGGCACGGCCGCGTCCTCGTCGGCCATCAGGAAAGTGGTCCTGGGGTGCACGACTTGGTCATGCGTGTAGGCCACCAGCCGGATCAGATCCTGCCCCGCAGCGATGCCGAAGGGCAGCGACAGCAGCTTGTACTCCAGGGCGTAGGTGCTCAGGTCACACTCCAGGTCGTTGGCCGGGCAGCTTTTGAGACAGAACCTAGGAGGAAGCAGAAGACTTTAGCCCAGGGAGAAGGCATGGTATCTTAAGTACTGGAAGAGGTCTTAGAGGAGAAATTCTTCCCTTTACTCTGTTGCAGATTAAAATGTGTCTAGCGAATGCTCATGCACTCTTCATCCCATTGTTCCTTTAAAACTGCAGCTCAGTTTAATGTCCCTTTTCCCCCAACAGGATCATCTCAGAAAGATACTGGTACACAGATGTCACTGAAGTCTATGGGGTAAGCTTTAGTGACCAGGCTCTTAAACATCAGAATAGGAAGAGCTGGTTTAAAATGTCCTGAGCATCTCCATTTGAGGTATCTGTCTGTTAGGTCATAAAATAAAGAATTTGGAATGAAGGGCAGAAAAAAATTTACTTCTATTAATCAAAAGTTAAACCAGTAAATCTTTGCTAGTGCTGCTTGCCAGTGCTAGTGGAGGTTAAAGGACATGACCAATGTCAGCTTAGATGTCATTGCATTTGAGTTTGATCCCAAAAGATGGTTTCCAATTATGAAACAAGCTATTTTTCTTTGAGAATATTAAAAGAGTAAAAGAAATAATATGGGGTTTTTTCCAGAACAGGGAAATAACAAAGCTTAACAGGAACTGTAGCATTATTTTCATTACTAAAACAATATACTGGATGCTTTAAAGTGACAGCAAGTCGAGGCCATTGAAGAGGTTTAGATTAGATGTTGGGAAGGAATTCTTCCCTGGCAGTTGAGGTCTTGTTGACCTGGCATACACTGCCCAGAGAACCTTCCCCAACCCTGGAAGTGTCGAAGGCCAGGCTGGATGGGGCTTGGAGCAATCTGGGCTAGTGGAAAGTGTCCCTGCCCATGGCAGGAGGTGGAACAGGATGATCTGTTAAGGTTCTTTCCAGCCCAAACAAATTCCAGGACTCTCTATGATTGCCAGTGTCAATGCCTTACCTTTAGCTACTGTGAGCTCTACTGGTGTCAGGCAAACTTAAGTTTTCTTCTTTAAAAAACACATGTTAGGGGGCTGAGCTTGGGGCAGGTGAGAAGGGGCTGAGAATAAAACATACCCAGAAAGTGGCTCCCGCTGGTAGTTGGGTGGACAAGGAGTGTCTATGCACTGGTAGCTTCCTCTCATGTTGAAACACATCTGATTTGATCCACAATTTATATTCTCTTCAAGACACTCATCAATATCTGGATGGAAAAACATGCAAGGGGTCAACTGGCTAGTAGAAGAATTAAAGGGTGAAAACAAAAGTGGGTAAAGGCTGAGCAGAGCCCAGAATGTGTTTCTGTTTGACCCTAGAGTTTGGAGCTCAGTGTGTAATGTGAGGTCACAGGGGGAACTGCAGAAAATTTTAATTGCAACTGTCTGGTTTGCTGATGTTCTAAGAAACATTAAAGTGTGGAATAGTAAAACTTCTGAAACTGGAAATTTTGAGTGCTGACTCTCACACAGCCAATTGAGAGGGGGGGCTCAGCCGTGTGCCAGGCCTGCCTTGTATCTGGTTTCTTTGCAGCCCTCCCCTGAGCACTGCAGCCACAGCTGTCCATACCTTGGCAGGTTTTGCCGTTGGGCATGAGGCGGTATCCCGAGGGACAGGCACACTGGAAGCTGCCCAGGCTGTTCCTGCACTCGTGCTGGCACGTGTCTCTGCTCTCACACTCATCGATGTCTGCGGAGAGAAGCACCAACACCTCAGCATTCCCTGAGCCTGCCACAAACACAGGTACTTTTCTCTATTTCTGTGCTTCAAGTGTATGGACAGAGCTGGTGGGAGTTGTTTGGATCTTTTTTCCTGATGGGGTTGAACATCTAAGCCTGGAGTGTCCTCTGCCCTTACCTGTGCCATTCCTTGTAACTCTGCAGGCTTTGAGGGGCTCCTGCCCTCAGTGAGGAGCAGCTCTGACAGCCCCCAGCTGAGGAGACCAGACAGAGCTCTGGGAGAAGGGCAGATGTGCCACCTGTGTCCACTGCCAGGGTCACACAAACAGTGCTGTCCCCACAGCGATCTGAGCTGCCTGCTGATCAGCTGTTGAGCACATGCTCAGGGAACACCCAGATCTGTTATCTCACCAGAGAAGCCTTGACACTGGGGGAGTTTCTCACAGTCACTCCCTTCTCAGGCAAAGCTCTTTCCCTTCCCAACTGACCTTGCTTGTGCCAGGGGGATGAATTAGGCTCAGGAGCTGAAAAGACTGTCACTAAATGCTCTTAACATATATTATTTTTTTTTTAAATCTCCCTCTCAAATACAGAAGTACCAGTCCACATTATGTAAAGTTTTCAAAGCAGATTAGTGTGATTTAGACACAGATAATTTATAATTATAATGGCTTTTGAAACATCTGCCTAGTTCAGGACAGCAGTAAAGTAAATCTCGTGCAGGAGTTCACACTTGCATGGCTAAATCAGTGGAAGGAAGGTCTTTGCTTCCCCTCTGACTGACAGGGGTTGCATTAGATCAAAATGCAGAGGACATAAGCAGATGTGACTACAAACCTCTGGTGTGTTGTTAGCAAATCCTAATGGTTACCTATTGAAAGAATTTTAACAAAAGCACCATTTGAGGGTATTTTTCATATTAAACAGTAATTTTTAAATTTAGGTATTTTTAAAATTAAATTAATGTTTCATGGAATATTAATATTCATGGCATATTAACTAATTCCAACTGGAAGCTGGGATGAAGATCCAAATTTGAGCCTAGCCCTTCCTTTCCTCAGTGGGAGTTATATTCCTGGGCCTCTCAATTAAACTGCTGTCCCATAACAATCCACATGGATATGGCCACTAAAACCTCTCTGTAGCTTAAATACAAGGTTTGATGTCTGCCTATCCTTAATTATTGTAAATTAAAAGCCTATCCCTGTTTTTCACTATTACACCTGGCTGTATCATCCCTGCAGACTCCCAGCTGCTGGCACCTTGCACTATTTACCTTCCTACTGGGAAGTGTCATTTGCTTGAGATATTCAAAACATGAATTAACTTGGCAAAGTCTGGCTTAAGAGAAGCATTATTTCCAAAAATTGACTCATTTTTAATATTCCCCCCCAAAACAAGTGCAATTCCCAATTCCTGTAACTGCTCAGTCTCCTCCTCAGGGGAGAAGTGCCTGTGCTGTCACTGCCACATGTGCTGATAAACCACTGTTTGTTTACTTACCCCAGTCTCTCCACATTCACTGAATTACTTTGCAACCTCTTTTCTTATATAAAATAATAATAATTTTAAAGCTTCTGTGCCTGTTGCCCATGTGACAGTGGCCATGCTGGCACTGGCCCCAGTGTGCTCAGTTCTAAAATGTTTATTCCAAATCCTTCTGATCCAGATTCTTGCTGCCATCAGAGGGAGTCTGACAGAAGCACTGTGACTAGAGTGGGGCCACTGGTGCTTTTTGGAGTGTGAGAAGATTCACCAGGGTCAGCTACCGTGATCAGGAGAAACAGAACAACAGAGGGAAATACTTTGCAAACAGATAATAAGCAGCACAATGAAAACAAGAGGTTACAAGGAGGTTTAAGAACATTTTTGCTACAATGTGAGCCAAGACAGCAGAGACCAGAACATGCAGAACATTCTGAATATTGACCAGGGTAATAGAAAATACAACCCCAGCACCACAAACCCTCAGCCCCTGGTACATATCACACAGTAACCTAAGAATAAGGCCCAAAACAGAGAGTTGCATAGATAGGACTGACATTTACCTACACATCTGGCATTTCTTGCCTCATAGCCTTCAGGACAAGTTTCTCTAAGGTTCCTTCTAGTCCTGGAGAAAGGTATTCTGCTGTTCCTATACTCTGAGAAGGAGCTGTAGAGATTTGAGGAGTGCCTGTAATAGTGCTGCAGTTGCTGGTTGTCTCTCCCAGGGGAGAATTGAGCATAGTTATAGCTACTGTAATAGGCACCCGAATTTGGCACCCTCTCCAATCCAGCGCAAGATTTCCCATCACCCAGTAACTGTTGCCCAGGTGGACAGAAACACTTGAAGCTGCCGGGGGTGTTGGTGCAGTGAAGTGCACAGGGTTTAGGCACTTGTTCACATTCATTAATGTCTGCTCATGTGACATGATCCAGAGCCCCAAACCATGTGGAAAGGAGAGAAAACAAACAAACAACAACACGTAACTATACGTACATATACACACAGGTACTTATCTCAGTCTCAGGAACAAGCTGAAGACATAAAGCAAGATTTGGAGGCAGTAAAACATGGAGAACACAATGCCAAGCAGGCAGGATCCACTGTCCTGGACTGTTACAGACCTTTATTCCCCAGAGCCTGATGTGACTGTGCTCACCAGAACAGAAGTCCTGCTGAAGCCTCATGTCAGCCTCAGCTGCTCAATACTCTCTTAGCAATTGGGTTTTTTTCCTTAAGTGCCCTGCAGATGAATGGGAGAAGTTGCTGGGCCCTTCTTTAAAGGAGGATACTTAACACAGAGCATTCCAGAGAAGTACGATGTTGGAAATTCCTTACACCCCACCATGAGGGAAGCACAGCAGGCTCCTATGTGGTTACTGCGCCTCGTGTCAGGGGAATCATAGAATGCTTTGGGATGGAAGGGACCTTAAAGCCCATCCAGTGCCACCCCTGCCATGGGCAGGGACACCTTCCACTGTTCCAGGCTGCTCCAAGCCCCAATGTCCAGCCTGGCCTTGGACACTGCCAGGGATGGGCATTGGGCTCAAGGATGTGTTTCAAGGCTGCAGGGGCAGGAGGTCAGGTACGTTCTAACTTTTGATGCTGTTATTGGTCATTCCACCTGTGACAGGCTGGAGACTTTACATTAATATTAATTCCATTTTGGACAATTTAAAAATAGAATTAATTTTGTTTTCCTAAGCAAAGCTTTTTTCTTTAGTTTTCTTTTAAACTGCAGTCCAAAGTGATTTGAGGCACCCCAGCAGTAAATATCCATCCTTCAAAACAGAGTGCTGAGCAGCAACGTGTGGTAAAGGCCTTGAGGGTACAACATGCTGAGTGTCCTTCACTCCAAGTCACTGTGACTATGACTGCTCTTGGGACCTTCCTCCACAGTCTCTCTGGCACTACCAGAAAGAAATTTTCTGTGATTTTCATCAAGTTACTTTAGGCCAAGCTGGAAATTTGACATTCACTGTATTTCTTTTCAAACTTACTGTCTTTCTTTACCGGAAAAAGACAAAAATCTGCTAATTCCAAACAACTCTGCAAGGACCAGAAATAACTAACCTACTATTAACATACATCACATCTATAACTGACATACATTATAAACATTTTCCTACTAGAAATTAAAGATGATCTTAATGGTGATCAATAATAGTTTAATTATTTCATAGTAGTGTGTATTCTTTCAATTACTCTTGTAAAAATGCCATTAAGCCAGTGTTGTTACAGTTTCATTTGGGATTTTGAGCACAGTTTGTAACTCTCCAAGGCACAAATACATGAGAATGGTATTTAAAAATCAATACTATCAGAAACATAGTAGAACATTAGATCGCATTTTTATGAAGTGGTTAATATTTGATACATTTAAGGTTTTAAAGAATTTAGAGGGATATTAATAACGAAATGCTTTAAGAGTTGGAAATCCGGGTGTAATAATTGCGGAGTGTTACAGTATTTTCCAACTGTTATTTGGCAAACACACAACTGAAACTTCACATATTCATGGAATTATCCTTAGGGTAGAATTTTCAGGTGTTACAAATGAGAATTTCACTTTAAGAATGGCAATGACTAATCTGAATTTTGAGTGTATTAATCTCAGTATGTGCTTAAGATGAAAATTTTATTATTCATATACATGTAAAAGAAAACAAACTCATAATTTCCTTAGCACTCAACTGCTGACTTTTACGTTCTGTATCTGCCTGAAATAAATTAACACTGCTGTTTTTATGGCAACCAATGTCCTTGGAGCAAGCTATGGGTAAGCAATAGAAGACCATCATAGAAATTATGAAAGACAACAGGTGAAAATTTGAGCAATTTCTTTTGCAGGAGCAGCCTGTGCAATGCAAGCAGAACTGACTGCAGGGAGTCTCCAGTGTTGGTTTCAGGGCTGTCCACGTGACAAGAGGCCACTGAGGGATGGGAACCCTAATATTTACAAGAACAAGGTAAAATCACTTTGAAATTTAAATAGCTGCATTTTCAGGCTTTCTTTATTTTGAAGAACAATATCTGATTTTATATTCTGGATAGCCTTGCATGTGTTATCTGCACTATAGCAGCCTTTAGCAAAGCCCTTCCACCTATGTGGGAAGGATAGAAAACAACACAGCTCCCAGAAATGCTGTAATTCAGGCAAATGGGCGCACAGAGAGCTGAGGGGGTCACAAAGGAGCATCCTGGCCAACAAACAAAATAGGGACTTGTGGCACAAAGGGCTTTACCCAGGAACAAAGTTCACTTCTGTTTCAGTCTGGGCCCTACTAATTTTTCAACTCTTCCTGGTGCTCATTGTCAACACTGACAATAAAAACTGGATTTTTAAAATAAAACTGATACTCTGGATGAATGTATATTTTAAATATATTTTTAAGCACGTAAAAATTCAAAGGATAAAAATTCAGGTCATACTTTAAGAGGGAGCTTTCAGTGGCCTTGGTCAGAAGGCAGCTTTAAGGCTGCTGGTGTTTTGTGAAAACCTGCAGTCCTAGACTTTATCTGGCTTTTTCCTATCAGAAGTTTAAATGGCTTAAATATATGTTAAGAGTCTGGGATTGGTATTTCAGTACAGAAGCAGATGGCAGAAGTAATATCTTGGTCTACAGCCAAACACTTTCTTATTGCAATTTAATCTCTTCAAAAAAGTCCCAAACACTCCTGGCTTTTGACAGTCCAAAATCATAGGTTGCTAAAAAAACCCCCAAAATAAGAAAATAAATATTTATAACTTAGGAAAGCTAATCTTGAAGAAGTCATCAGGGAGGAATGCTTTTCTGACATGATACATGAGAGCAACTGAAAACAACCTCACTTAGTGTCACACATCCACATTCAGAAATCATCATCAGGGTACGTCAGCTCTTACCTTTTAAATATTTGCCATAAATCCAGTAAAGGTGATTCTCCTGCCTTCCTGAAGTCTCTTAAAAGTCAGGTGAAGTGTTTACCCACTGGCACTGGCCCCAACTTCTCTTGCTCCCCACGTCAGAGCTCAGGAGCCTCCCACAACGTGGGAGAAAACCCTGCAGGGCTTTATGCCAAGATGGCACAGGGCGTGACTGCATGGTCGGTGTTCCTGTGAGTGCCAGGAATCCTGTTCCTTCCCTGCTGGGAGCCCCCCGTGCCAGAATGGCAGCATTGAGGGACAAATGCAGAAATGCCTGTCAGGTGCCTGTGCTCTGCCTGCCGGGGAACACCCTTGGCAGTCCTGCCGTGGGGTTGGGGATGTTGAGGATGTTCAGAAGCCCAGGTCAGTTCTGGGTCTGTCAGGCCTCCTGCAACTCCTTGGAGTGTTCTCCTTAGGGGAACCCACATGGCTCCCTGTGTGACTGCCTTCAGGGTGAACCAGAGCCAGGCACTTCGACAAACCCCACCTGATTTTTATAACTGAAGCCTCCTGGGGAGTGGTCACCTGCCACATCATCCACCGGTGCTCTGAGACCCTTTTACACTTTATTTTCAACGTATGGCCCCAAAGCAATCTGTTTGGACCCATTCAGCTTGGACTGTTCAGAGTGGGGTGCTTTGTTTCAGATGGGCAGTTTGGAAATGCAGAGCCAACTTGTCTCTCCAGCACGGTTTTCCACAGGGATAGACAGCACTGTTGGCATGTTGCAGCAGAAAGCCCAGCAGCAGAGCTGTGACAGGACTGTGAGAGGAGGGGGTCTCAGCTTACCCACGCAGGGCCGGGCCATGCCCTGGGAGCGGAATCCTCGCGGGCACACGCAGCGGTAGCTGCCGCGGGTGTTCTCGCACAGCTGGTTGTAGCGGCACTGGTGCGACCCCGACCGGCACTCGTCAACATCTGCAGCACACGGCAAGGCAACAGTCACACCTCTGCAAAATCCTTCGGGGGGGAGGAGGCTGTGCCTGCCCCAGCCCTGGAAACATCCAAGGAGAGGCTGGACGGGGCTTGGAGCAACCTGGAATGGTGGATTCTACCCTTGCCCATGACAAGGGGTAGAAATAGGGGATTTTTTAAGTCCCTTTCAGTCTAAATCATCCCATAATCCCACTGGAACAAAAGCTTTGGTAGCACCTACAACCTCAGCTGTGTCTAAAACCCTCCCTGATAATCAGCAGGGATCTGTGATCTTGACTGAGAGCTCCTGAGCCAAAGTCTTAAGAAGTCATGCACACAGAAGGCAAAACATTTCAGTCAATGAACAACTGAGAGAAATCAAGGTGCCAACACAGGAAAGACACTGAGGAAAATCTTACTGTTCTTGCTTAAGAACAGATTAGGTGCTTAGAGGTGATAAGGATGCACCTGTTTTTTTAATACCAACGGTAAGGAAAAAGTTAAATATGGATGTTCCCATAGACAAAAACAAGTTGGTGCTTTAATATGTTCAAATATTAACAACTGGAGATGGACAATCTTTAGGATTGTTTAAAAAACTAAAAATCATCATTGTCCCTGTGTTTCCCATCACCACAGAGTGCATTAATGCTTCTACTCACCAATGCAAGTCCCGTTCTCTGCTTTGGTCATCCCACTGGGACACAGATCAATGCACTTATAGCCACCACGGGTGTTCTTGCAGAGCTGATCAGGCCTGCACACGTTCTGCCTGCACTCATTGACATCTCATTCAAACAAAACCAAAAAACAATGAAGCAGGATTGGACTCAATTATGTAATGAAATGACCCTGTGTCCACGCATTTGAATAATTTCATGCACATGTATCACTCAGCCCAGTTCCTGCTGCCTCTGGCTTTAGTACTGCCTGACAGATATAAAAAATATACATCAAGTGTATCATCCATAGCAGGATTTTCTTTCATAAATAAATAGAGCAATGAATAAATGTCGAACTCTGTCTGTCGGAAAGAGGGAATGGACATTCAGAACTTCATCCCTACCCACGCATTTTCTGCCCTTCAGCTGGAATCCTGGGTCACAGCCACAGTGGAAACTTCCTATGGTATTGAAGCAACGCTGATGGCAGGAGTTTGCCTCTTGACACTCATTAATATCTGTGGAACAACAAAAATCCTTGACACCAGGGCTGGGAACTGCCCTGTGGGCATCACCCCTGAGCAGGGTTTGGCTGAATTCTGCTCTGGAAGCTTTGCTGCTCTCCCATCTTTGTACAAGACACAGGACACAAACCCAAGAACACTAAGTTCTTCCCTGATGGGATTTTAGATTTATTTCTAAAGACAGAAAAAGCAACAAGATAAAAAAAACCCCAAGCCAATAAAAATCTATTAAAAAAATAAACAACCCCTAAAAATCCACAACCTTAAGAATAAAGTACTTGGAGCTGTCCCTTTAAAGTGACTTTCAGTTGCACGACAGCAGCATTTTCAGCCCCAAACCAAAGCCCCTGCACACCTTGGCAGCTGAAGCCGTCGGGCGTGGTGCGGAAGCCGCTCCCACAGCGGAGCACGCAGCGGAAGGACCCGGGCAGGTTCTCGCAGTCCTGCCCCGCGTGGCAGCTGTGCCCCCCCAGCGCACACTCATCAATGTCTGCAATGGAAAAGAGCTGCCAGCCCTCACAGGCAGCACACACCAAGCAGTGCCTTGAGCACGAGCAACTAGAAACACGGGACAGCAAATACATTCAGCTGTGAAGTTATTAGAATTGTATTCTCATAATAAGGAAATGGCCCAAATAAAACCTTTCCTTAGCAATTTAAGTGCCTTTTAAGGCATTTTAAGGTCTTAAAGTATTCAAGGGGCATTTGTATCCAAGCTGTCCCCAGCAGCACCTCTCTTACCCTGACATGTTCTCCCATCGGCAGAGATGGTGAGGCCTTTGGGACAGGAGCAGTAGTAGGATCCCACGGCATTGTGACAGGTGTGGGAACAAGGATTTCCCACGGCACATTCGTCTTCATCTGGAACAAGGAAACATTTGAAAAACCTGTGGGACTTCACAAGAAACTACTCCAACCTGACCCTTCCTCAGAGGGGTGTGACTGGTAAAGCCCACAGGGCAAAACCAGATCCTGCAATGGAGCAGCTTCCTGTACAATTCCCTTCATTTACAACCTTTCAAGAGGTAATGAAATAAGTCCACAAAATCATCTCAGATGATTTCTCCCTAAAACAAACTTGACTGTAGAGAGACAGCCAGGACACTCATGTGCTTCTCTCCACATCCATCCCCAAGCAGGAACCTGTGGGCTGTTGTCTGAAGTGCCAACACTTGTCCTTTCCTCCACACAGGTCATGTAAGTCCTTCATTGCTCTGCAGGCTCAGCAGAGCCTGGGGCTCAGTGTCCTACAGGAGTTCCTGAGGTACTGATTCAAAAGCTAACTGGGCACTGCTTGTAGTTGAGTGCAGAAGTGAAATCTTCAACTGCCCTTGGATCCACACCCTTTTAGCAAGGGTAACAAATATATTTTGAAGTACATATTTGAACTCTAAATAAAGGGGATGTAGGTTCTGGTGGTTTAATACTGTGTCCAGCCCTAGGACCATAAGCACAAGGTGGGCATGGACCTCTCAGAGCAGGTCCAGAGGAGGCCATGGAGATGCTCCCAGGGCTGGAGCCCCTGTGCTCTGGAGCCAGGCTGGGAGAGCTGGAGATGTTCCCTGGAGATAAGAAGGATTAAGGGACAGCTTAGAGCCCCTTCCAGGGCCTCAAGGGGCTCCAAGAGAGCTGGAGAGGGATTTGGGACAAGATGACAGAACAAGGGGGCAGAGGGCAGAGCTAGATGGGCTCTTGGGAAGGAATTGTTCCCTGGGAGGGTGGGCAGGCCATGGCACAGGTGCCCAGAGAAGCTGTGGCTGCCCCTGGATCCCTGGCAGTGTCCAAGGCCAGGCTGGACATTGGGGCTTGGAGCAGCCTGACACAGTGGAAGGTGTCCCTGCCCATGGCAGAAGTAGAAATAGGTAATCTTTAAGGCCCCCTCCCACCCAAACCACCCCATGACCCCACGGCTGCACCCACCCGTGTCAGCCATTACCTGAGCAGTAAGGCCCGGACGGGTCCAAAGCAAACCCCGCAGGGCACTGGTTGCTCCGATCCCCTGTATGATAAAGGAAGCACATGTCACTTGTGGATAAAAATATGGCCATTTCATTACTTTAACATTAAGAATTTCAGCCCAGCTAGTTATAAAATATTTATTATATTTCAACACCAAAACAGAAACTTTTAAATCTGCCCTTTAGTGGTTTTTCTACTTGGGCACTAAAAGCCAGTGTAACATGGCTTGTGCTGGTTTGAATAACATTGAACTCCATCCCAGCCTAATGCATCCTGCAAAGTTCCTTATTAAAAGAATGAAAACCATTCACTTTTACTTCACATAAAAGGAGGGAAATAGACCCAAATGAAACAAATCACCATGTCACAAATCTTAGGAAATCAGTGTAGAAGAACACAAGTGTGTACTATGAACTGCAGTGGAAAACTCAGGGAGAGACTCCCCGAAGGCCACAGGGCTTTGGCTGCTTGAAGACTGAAATTTAAAAAAATCCCAAACACCAGTATCTTAATTGTTGGAGGAAATAAGTGCAAGTTCAGTACAGGCTTAGCCAGACCTAATCACAGGCATATCTTGACCTGGAGACTCCCTTTTATCAAGTCTCTTTATAAATTAGAAATAAAATCTATTTGGTTTTCAAGTTGTATAATGAGTTCATAGTCTGGCAAGTGGGAAAAACCTAATTTAGAACATTATTACTGAAAAGGAAGACTGAGACAGGCAACCTCACAGATTCATTTACTTACAAATTGAAGTTATTTTCTTACTATGTAAAAAAAAAAAACCAAACCCAAATAGTGTTAAAAAGTAACAGGCCATTTTCCTCATTAATTAGGGCTTCTCAAAGGAAAGCCTGCTCACAACAAACACCTGCCCTGTCCCCTCAGGTCACTCATGGAGGTTAATTAAAGCCAGCAGTTAGCAATGCTGACTAATAGTCTATGGGTACGTTAGCAAGACATCTACACTAAAGTTACCCAAGTTTCACAGAATTTCCTTTTGAGACTACAAGTAATAAATTCTAGGAAGAGAATATATTCTTTTTCCATTTTTTGATTTCTGGGAAAGATTAGAACAATACCTTTTGCAATGGAAGCCTGGATTTTGAAAGCCACAGCCTCCTCCAGCAGGTTGTACTCTGTTGTGATGGAGGCAGCGCGCAGGGTTTGCACCAGGAAGGGCATCTTGCCCTTGGTGGAGTCGTAGGTGATGGTGTGGTTCCAGGTGTAGGGAACGCTGACCCCATCTGCCGCGAAGAGGCGCGTGGAGTGCGCGTGCAGCTGCCCAGGGCCCGTCTGGATGTAATCCTCTGTGTAATCCTGCAACAGAGCCCTTCCCTCCAGCAGTGCTCCCACACCAGCACCCCTGGGCCTGCACTTCAGAGCTGGCAGATGCGTGCAGAGAAAGGGCTTATTTTCACTGCTGAACAGAGGGTACTGCCCACACACGGGTCCTGCACACTCTTACTGTAACTGCTGAGTCTTAACATTGCTCGGTCTTAAAAAAAGATACAGACTGATCAACTGAGGATGCTGATGATGGAGGCCACAGCAGAGCATTTCTAAAAAATATCTTACCCTTCAACAACAGTCTTTTGAGGTCTAAATATCTGGCTTTTGTTCAAAGTCATATGCTGACAAATATGCTAAATAAATAATCACTAGAGAAGAATTCTGCCACTGAAATGAGGTATAAATATTGGACATAATATTGGACATAATATTGGACACAGTGTACCAAAATATCAACAACTTCACATACACTTATTGCACGGTGGCATTAAAATAGTAAAATATTGGTTACCTGCCACTAATTACTAAGTCAGAGAGGTTAATGATGCACCCTTCTAGCTCTGCCCAAAGCAACACTGACATGCCAGCCTGCAATAACTGCTCTAATGACCCTCCTCAGCACTACCTGCCAACATCTCAGACTCCAGAGACCAACACCACCTTCCTCATGACAACTTTCTGCTTTCAGAGGCAACACCAGCATCCTCAGTTAAAGCAGCACAAAAGAAATCACATACAGTACAGCAGGTTTCAGGACTCAGTGTTCCCTGCTTTCCTCTAGGTGAGAGGAGCAGGGACGGATGGGAGCAAGGCTGATACCTGGAGCAGCTTTACCTTGACACTGACATCAGCCACCGACTGGAGCTGCAGCACGTGGCCGCTCACAACAACATCCAGCAGCAGGGCCCCGTCCACATCCAGCCCGCGAGCCACGTGTGTCATGCGCAGGATCTCCCCTGGCAGGAACAGCACTCTGATTTACCAACATCCCACGCACAGACTCCCAACAGCCACACAGAGCATGAATGGGAGTCCCTTGACCAGTGACTTTACACTTATATTTTGTAAGATGCACCATGCCCATGAGAAAAAATATGACACATTTCAAACTACAGCTCTAAAAGCTGGATTTAAGCCTCAGGAAGCCACAGTCAGTCTGAAAATACTGGTGTAAGCACAAGATCCAAATTTCAGCAATGGTCCTGTGCTGTCTTTTCAGAAATGCAGCATCTACCCAGCTTACTGGACACAGAAGAAGTTGGTCTGTCCCAGGAACTCACCAGTAGCAAACTCCACTTGAGTTTCTCTCTTGAAGATGGCATCAGTGAGTGTAAACCCATTCATTGCCTCCCCAATTTCTTTGGCAGTTGTCCAATAAACCGGGCTGAGTATGGAAACGAGCTTTCTCATTGCTGGGCCTGAAGGAAACACCACAGAGCATCAGGGAGATTTGATCTCACCACGGACCCACATGCACAGGAGCTGAACATGAAGACCTAGTGTAATTCTTGAGATTTAAACAAGAAAACCATACATATTGGTGTATTCAGAGAAAAAAGTGATAAAGTCAGAGGCCTACCGAGACTCCGAGGGACATTGGTGATCTTGGCCTGTATCACTCTGGTGTCAGAGTCCAGGCTCTCTGTTACTGTGGCGTTCAGGAAAGCAATCCCAAATTCCACATCATTGATATTGCCAATGATGCTGCCCTTGGCACGTACAGGCCCACCTGTGCAGGGGAGGGGAGGGAGGCAAAACAGAGGCCCATGTGATATTTGCTGTTGGGTATTCTAGGGGAGAGAGAACTGAGCTTAAGTTGAAGGGCAGATTTAAGCCCAAAAAATCAAACTACTTAGTCAACTGGCCAAGACATGAGAGAGCACCAGTGAAGTCCAGCATGTCACAGGCTTTCACCACACTGCCACTGTGTGCAGGCTGTAAATACTCACCGGGACATGCCTGGGTGTTGCACCTGGATATCTGGGAGGAATCCCCAGGGCAAGGACGGCCATGATTTAACGGGGCTGGGCTGCTGCACAGGCGCACCCGGGTCTGCTCTCCTCCTCCACAGGAAGCAGAGCACTGGCTCCATGACTGCCACTGCCCCCAGTTTCCATCCACTGCAGAATAAAGAACAAAGAAAGAAATTTTTCAATTTAAATGTTTCAGGCTGCACTGGTTATGCTGAAATCAATTCCTTCCTGGAGCAACCAAGGTTCTAAAGGAACAGCTTGAAGGATGACAAAATCATCTTAACGGGCAGGTGTGAACACTCCTGTCCTCAGAACCACCAAATCCCCGCATGGTTTGGGTTGGAAGAGACCTTAAAGCTCATCCCATTCCACCCCCTGCCACAGGCAGAGACACTTTCCACTATCCCAGGTTGCTCCAAGCCCCGTCCAACCTGGCCTTGGGCACTCCTGCATTCCTTTCATGGCACGAATGCATCCTGTATGTGAGGTATGCCCTGATGCCTTGCAGGGAAAGCTGCATTCCCACTGCTGTTGTGAGCACTGACCTGGGCAGAGCTCCGTGCTGCACCTCTGCACCTGCACGTCAGCCCCGGCACAGGCCCTGCCGCCACTGGCCGGGCGGGGGTTGTCACAGCTCCGGTACCGCCTCGCCTGGCCCCCATTGCACGTCCGACTGCAACTGCCCCAGCTGCTCCATGGGCCCCAGTTGCCATGAACTGCAAGAATAAGTCAGATTCGATCTTCCTCAGGGACTTAAAACCAGACAGTCAAGCTAGGAAAATACTTTTGTTGGAGAGTAACTTCTTTTTCCCAAAAGAAAAGAACCAAAGCAGGGTGTGGGGGAACAGCCCGACCCAAAGCACTTACCTGGGCAAGGATCACTGTTGCAAAAATCCATTTGCATATCACTTCCCTCACACTTGTGTCCCCCAAACTGCGGGGCCGGGTCGGAGCAGTGGCGCGTCCTCTGCCTGCTGCCTCCCCCGCAGGACACGCTGCAGGCGTTCCAGCTGCTCCACGGGGACCACTTCCCATCCACTGCGGACAGAGACACAGCAATTACAGCCTCTGACTCCACCAGTGACACGGCAGGGCAGTGCTACATCGGGGAAAGCTGAACATGGACGTCACTGACTCTACAGCAGCTCAGCTACACAGGGAATTCTCCCCAGGGACCTGGGGCGCTGGTGGGTGAGAGCTCCATCTGCCCCAGCCCAGACTGCGTTGGGCTCTGGGCTGAGCCCCAGGCTGGGCAGAAGGGGAGCAGGGCATTCTGTCCACAGCCCCACTCAGGTGAGACCCCACCTGCAGAGCTGCCCCAGCCCTGGGCCAGCACAGGGAGGAGCTGAAGCTGCTGGAGAGAGCCCAGAGAAGGCTCCTCCAGGATGAGCAGAGGATGGAGCAGCTCTGCTCTGGAGCCAGGCTGGGAGAGCTGAGGGTGTTCATATGGAGAAGAGAAGGCTCCAGGGAAACTTCAGAGCCCCTTCCAGGGTCTAAAGGGACTCCAGAAGAGCTGGAGAGGGACCTGGGACATGGGCTTGGAGTGACAGAACAAGGGGGAATGGCTTCCCACTGCTGGAGGGCAGAGTTAGATGGGATATGGGGAAGGAATTGTTCCCTGTGAGGGTGGGCAGGCCCTGGCACAGGGGCCCAGAGAAGCTGTGGCTGCCCCTGGATCCCTGGCAGTGTCCAAGGCCAGGTTGGACACTGGGGCCTGGAGTAGCCTGGGACAGTGGAAGGTGTCCCTGCCCATGGCAGGGGTGGCACTGGATGGGCTTTAAGGTCCACTGCCACGAGGTCAGTTCTCCCTTCTACCAGTTCCTGGTCACGGTGATGACTTGGTGTAGGATCTGGCAGGAGCAAAATGGAGCATGAAGCCAGAAGGCTCAGTCTGACATCTTGCACACTGCAATCTTGAATTTCCCTCTGTTATCCCTACACTCAGTCAAATATAAAAGTCCTATTTCAAAGACATAATTTTTCCTATCTTCTCATGAAGGACTCATTGAAATGTAGAAGAAAAGAATAAATTAATATCAGAACATAGGAAAATTTAAAAAATAAATATTTGGGAAACCTATAATTTAACTGTCAAGAATATAAAATGCAGCTTCTGTGGGGTAAAGCAACAAGGACAAGGACAAGAAAAGAACTCCCATTTGTAGGGGCTATAGTGCGATGCTACAGGCAGTGACAGGGTCAGTGACAATAAAAGGCTTGAAGGGGAGTTTTTCCAAGTATTAGACTTCTAGAACCAGAAAGCATTAACCAGAGGCGAAGCAGAACTGGGGAAGGGAAGGAGAAGCCGTCTCTCACCTGGGCAGCGCCGGCGGTGGCACAGCTGGAGCTGCGTGTCGGGTCCCCGGCAGCGCAGACCGCCGTGCGCCGGGGCCGGGCTGGCACAGAGCCGCAGCCGCGTCTGGGTGCCCTTCCCGCACGTGGCGCTGCACGGCCCCCACGGCCCCCATGGGCTCCAGCCGCCGGCCACTGCAACGGCACCGCGGGTCACACAGTGCCCGGGACAGACAGACACACAGCCGGGACAGACACGCTGCCCGGGACAGACAGACACACTGCCCGGGACAGACACACTGCCGGGACAGACAGACACACCGCCCTGGGACAGACACAGTGCCCGGGACAGACAGACACACTGCCGAGACAGACAGACACAGTGCCCCGGCACTGACACACAGCTCACACACTGTCCCAGACAGACAGACACCTCCGATATCCCAATTCCCCCATGAAATGCATTCAGCAGCAGCCAGAATGATCGGCAGCTTGCCAGGCAGAGATTAACTCTTTCTGGTTTTTGAATACATCACCTCACCACCCTCGTGGAACAACAGAACTGAACACTTGATCAAATCTGGAGTTTCCCAATTCCCTGGGTGGGTCTGAGCAGGGCTGAGACAGCCTGGCTAAAAGCTGTCAGAGAGCAGCAGCCAAAGCTGGTTTTCCTACCAAAATCCGGAGAAATTTGAGTCTCAAGCCCATGGAGCAACATCTGGCATCGTGGTGGGACTAGAGCCAGGGCAAAGTGCAAATTGTGCAGAGGCAACATGACAGTGGTGAAGGCTCTGAATAAACTACAACTGTCAAATGTGGCAAATACTCATGTGATGGCAAGGAAACCTGAACATTCAGGTAGCTGGGAGAAAAATGTGGCTAAAAGTTAAAACAACAGAGGAAAACATACAGATAGGGTCTTAAACTATTAACAATCATTTTTACATGGATTTTACATAGTTGGTGGTTTGGGTTTAGTTCTTTTTCTTATTTTAACTGACTTTGCAGGATAGATTTAGAGCAGTGAGAATTTATGCTGTGAGGATGTGGGTAAAAAGTACTGGAAAATATCAAAATACAAAATTAATATTTTTACTGGTGTAAAAAAAAAAAAATTGCTGAGAACATTTCTTACACTTACTTTTGTGATTCCTGTTTCCAAGAACTAGTGCCATTCAATTTTAAAACAAAAAAGTAATTAACAACTAAAAATAAGCTGAGATAATTTGGGTTTGGAGAAACACAGAGACCTATATGTGAAGCCCCTCATGCCCATGATGTTAAATTACTCTTCTCTTACCTGGGCAAGGCCGGAGATTGCACATGACTGACTCCAGAGCGCTGCCCTCGCAGGGCTTCCCTCCATGCTGAACTGGGGGGTTACTGCAGCTCCTGCTCCTCGTCCTGTTCCCTTGGCCACAGCTCTTGGAACACTCTTCCCACAGCCCCCACTCCGACCAGCTCCCATCCACTGAGGAAGAAGAGCCCAGTGTTCATTCAATTATATTTTTGCAGTATTTATTGCAATTTCTTCTTTCTTTCCACAAAATTCAAAATCAATTACAACTACTTAGAAAAATTAATCTGCCATGAAGATCCATGGTGAAAAAAGTTCATTGTTTAGGCACTTAATGCAGGGCACATTAAAAGCATCAATTCACTGTGGCTTTTCAGTGCTTAAATGGGGATTATAAAATAGAGGGAGGGAGACTTAGATGGGCAGACAGTGACAGGAGATAGAGGAAAGGTTTTAAAATGAAAGAGGAGAGATTTAGATTAGGTATTTGGAAGCAAATCTTCCCTGTGAGAGCAGTGAGGCCCTGGCACAGGTGCCCAGAGAAGCTGTGGCTGTCCCTGGATCCCTGGCAGTGTCCAAGGCCAGGTTGGACATTGGGGCTTGGAGCAGCCTGGGACAGTGGAAGGTGTCCCTGCCCATGGCAGGGGTGGCACTGCATGGGATTTAAGGTCCCTCCAAGCCAAACCCCGTGGGACTGTGTGAGTGAGGAGTACCTGGGCAGGGCTGCTGGTGGCAGCTGCGCCGCTCGCTGTGGGGCCCCTGGCAGCCGCGGCCGCCATTGGCTGGCACGGGGCTGTCGCACTGCCGGACACGCTCCTGCAGTCCCTGGCCGCAGGTGACGCTGCACGCCTGCCACTCCAGCCAGCCGGAGAACCCGCCGTGCACTGCAGGGGAGCAGGGATGCTGCTGGAGCTGCTGCGGCTGCCCACAGCTCCCTCAGGCTCACACAGACATGGAATCTGCACCTCCTCAGCCATGCTTGGACATCCAATTCACTTCACATCTTTGTTACTGCAGAGATCTCACTACAGGTCAGAGACAATTATTGCTTATGCTCCTAAATGCTTTTCTTTAGAGGCACGGTTCAGTTATGATGTGCTCTGACGATGGGATCTGGTTCAAAAGTCTTTCTTATTGTTTATGTCTCTCACTCTTCACAGCCTCTGTCTCTCCCAGCTGGATGAGCGTAATGGAATTAAATTTACTGAAAGAGAATCCCACCAACACTTCAGACTACGCCTTCCTTAGACCTCATGCTTATGAAGAAGATAAGATCCAACATCTCATCCATAAAATGTGGCCAAGACGAACCTTGACCATATTTGATCCCAATTAACGCTATCATCTACTGGTCAGAAAATCACTCCGAGATGCTTAGTGCACCTACCCTGCACCGTGAGGGGCACTCTGACGAGGACAGATCCCAGGAGGTTCCTGGCCACGCACTCGTACTCCGAGGTGTCCTCCTTGCGCAGCGCGGCGATGCGCAGGGAGCCGTTGGCCAGCAGGGTCACTCTGTCATCGCCCAGCACGGGCTGGCCCTGGCGGGACCAGCTGATGGCCGGAGGGGGCTCTCCCCCGGCCTGGCAGTCCAGCACTGCCGTAGCACCTGCCTCCAGCACGGTGCCCACCGGCTCAACAGTGATCACGGGGGGGCCTGCAAGGGAAAGGGCTCTTAGGGCAACAGCACGTGGGCCCAGCTTTGATGGATTTGGGATTAAAGCGAGCGCAAAGAAACCCTAAGTCAATGTACTTTGACTGAAATTATTATTGCTGATCTTCCACTGGCAAAACAGAAACGCAGAATCCCCAGGTTTGGAAAATACCTTTAAGATCATCAAGTGTGACCTTTAAGACCATCACGTGTGACCATCAACCCAGCACCACCACCATATTCACCACTAAACCATGTCCCCAAGTGCCACCAAACAGACGCACATTACAGTGCCAGCAATAGGCTGGTTTGAATATGCAGCAATCTGAGGAATAAAGTGGAAATTAGGGCCCAGCTATATGAGCACATGCTCTTCTTTATTGCTAAAATGGGGTTTTTTTCATAAAATCCACAGGGAGATGTTATTAATCATGTCCAGAGACAATGGAGAGGTAAGGAACAGACCCACACCACTTGAGGCTACAGTAGGAAGGGCGTATTTAGAAATTCTCCTACCAGCAAAGAAAAATACTAACATTATTTTTTGCCAAAAATAAAATATTGTCAGTGACAATTAGGATTAATCTCATGTAAACCTGCTCAATTTATAAGTTAAGAGTCTAGTTTATTCCAGTTGTATTGAGTGAACTAAGAGGAACAGGCCCTTTCAGAAGGTGGTTCGCTCCATTCCACACTGCTTTCTAAGATGAGGCCCCATCACTCTTTGCATTGCTCTCTTCTTTGACCTCAACCACAGGTTAGACCAGACTCTCAAATATTCATGATGAAAGATGCACAGAGAAGCTGTGTCTGCCCCATCCCTGGAAGTGTTCAAGGCCAGGTTGGAGCAACCTGGTCTTGTGGAAGGCATCCCTGCCCATGGCAGGTGATCTTCAAAGTCCCTTCCAACCCAATCCCTTCTATGATTCTATGAAAGAGGAGATGAATCCAATCCTCCAGGGCAGTGCCCAACCTGCATCACTCCCCCAGGAGCTGCCTGCACCTCCCCAGGGGCAGTTTGCACTCCCTCCAGGGGCATGAAGCCTCCCTCTGAGCCTTACTCTGCAGGGTCAGCGTCAGGCTGCGCTCCACCACACCCGCCTCGTTGGTCGCCACGCACTTGTAGTCACCAGCATCTTCATTCTGAGGAACAAAACAGGGGCTCAGTCTACAGGGCCCCTCCTGGCAGTGAATTTTAACCCCAGTTTGAAATGCAAACATGAGTTCATGGGGAAAAATAGGGGTCTTGCTGTTCAGATTAGGAGTTTAGATTTGGAATAAGAGATCTGCACATGGAGAATGCAATTGCTTTTCAGCTGGCCTGGCTCTGCAGAACCCAGGCACTCTTAAGGTCAAGAGCAAAGGTCCCATTTAACTGGGCATGACCAGGATCTCACACACCAACAATCAGTATGTAAATTCAGTCCTTCTGACAAGCAGGGAGAACTCTGACCCCCTGGAGGGTTTTGCCTCAATAATTTGAATCTAATTATAGTCTGATTTAAAACATTTGTTAAAAGTAAAAGCAAAAAAGCATACATGTTTAGCCTGACTCTTTCAAACCAGTGTGATCAGGAATACCTTTACCAATCAGGTTCAAGGCAGACACTCACAGGAGCAGGAGCAGGACTCACCACAGTGCCATAGATAGCAAGGGAACCATTGACAAGCTGGCGGATCCTGTTGCTAATCGGAACTCCCACCCCTTTTTTGCTCCACTGGATGGTTGGAGGGGGATCTCCCCTGACTTCACAATTCAACATGGCATTGCCACCCAGGGGCTCGATTCGGCTGGAGTGATAATCCCCTTTGAAAACTGGAGGCTCTGAAAAAACAAGGCATGGCAGAGAGATAGCAGAGTCAAAATAAAATGTCCTTCATGATAACTGCAGGCAGGGATCACTCACCTCTGACTTTCTCAAGGGGGAATTTCAACCTGTTTGGATTTTTCCCACTTAGCAAGGTATCAAATACTAGGGGGAATGGTCTTAAACTGAGAGCAGGCAAGTTTAAATTGGGTATTAGGGAGAAATTGTTCCCTGTGAGGGTGGGCAGGCCCTGGCACAGGGGCCCAGAGAAGCTGTGGCTGTCCCTGGATCCCTGGCAGTGTCCAAGGCCAGGCTGGACATTGGGGCTTGGAGCAGCCTGGGACAGTGGAAGGTGTCCCTGCCCATGGCAGGGGTGGCACTGGATAGGTTTTATGTTCCCTTCCCACTCATCCCATTCTGACTCCGCCATCCAAACCCAATGGCTACATGGAGCAGTCCAGCAGTGACCACAGCTGCTGAATTTCACGTACCTTTGACGTACACAAAGCCAATGGCCTTGATGGAGCCCACCGTGTTCTCTGCAGAGCACACGTAGGTCCCAGAGTCCTCCTTGGACACCCTCTCGATGAGCAGCTCGCTGTGCCCATTGACATCGTCGTACTGTGCTGCAGGGAGAGCAGGGACAGCGTCATCCCAGGGGCTGTACACAGCTCACAGGAGTGTCTGAGTCCGTGCACTGCTCAGCAGCACAGCTCAGGGGCTCTGTGCATCCCTGAGACACTGCAGGAATGCACAGGCAGTCACTGCTGGGACATTTGCCCACATGCATCATTCATTCCAGCTGTCCCTTAATTTCGAGCATCAGTTGCTGCATGCTGAGTAAATATCATCAGATACCAATGTTTTGAATGTGCTATACGATTGGCTACAGAAAAGGGATGATTTTTTAATTACCCTCCTTACAGCTTTGTCTCAGAGGCAATTTAATTACGTTATTGCGTAACACTAAAGATATTCCTCACACAATCACTAACTGTTTATTCCAGCTAGAGTTTTCTTTTTCCTCGCCTTAAACTGCAATGCTGCACAGGGGAAAACAACTCTGGAGCCAAATGGCCATCAGGGACCCACCTGGAATGATGTTATTGTTAAAGGTCCACGTTATTTTGGGTACAGGTATCCCAGTTGCTTTGCAGGTTAACCTGAGCTGTTCTCCTTTGGTCAAGGCCACGTCTCCAGGCAGCTCAGTGAAAGCTGGGAGCACGTGAACTGTCAGGGTGACCGTGTGCGTGTCCTCCCCGGCAGCGTTGGTGGCAATGCAGCTGTAACTGCCGGAGTCTTCGGGCTGCAAGGAAGCACGGTGGGGGAATTTCAGCTGGGATATATCCTACAGCTGGGATGTATCCTACAGCACCTATCAGTAAGAGAATCTTGAAAAGTTTGGAACAAGCATTCAGCAGAAATGCTCAGCTGAGCTCTCCCACTTCCCTAAATTTGAAGGATGACCGACACTTCTTTTTACCCTTCCTGGGGATTTACCACTACAAATTCTTCATAGATTTTACTCCTCCGTGGAAAATGAAACTTTTATAATGACTTTGGAGCATTAAGAACAAGGAATCAAAATAAAACAATGACTAACCCAGAAGTGGATCTTATCACTGCCAAACCTGTCCAGTAATAGCTTAGATTTAGGGAACTTACAACAACATTGTCCAAAATGAGGTCTCCACCTGGCACAGTCTGGTATTTTCCCACTGTGTCTCCTAACAGCATGTTGTCCTTCTTCCAGTTAATTGTTGGTGTTGGGATCCCCTCAGCCACACAGGACAGAACAGCCTGGGAATTCTCGGTGACCGTGTACTGCTCATCCGTGCTGCGGATCCTGGGTGGAACTGTGGGGAGGTCATTAAAAACATTTCCTCTGGGTATTATCCAAGCACAACACTGGACTGAAAAAAACCCTGCCTGGGCTTTCTGGATTGTCCATCTCCATCAACGACCGCGTGCCAAAATTCAAGCCACTGGCTGACACTACAACCCAGTAACACTCCCTTAGATTAAGCAGTACAGCTTTCCTGAACTCGTCCCTGTACATCCCTAGCTCCTTACTCTCTCTGGGGTCACAGTGTGACATTGTTTCCCTACAGTCCCACTCATAGAATCATGGGCTGGAAGGGACCTCAGTCCATCCCATTCCCACCCCCTGCCGTGGGCAGGAACACTTTCCCCTATCCCAGGGTGCCCCAAGGCCTGTCCAACCTGGCTTTGGACATTTCCAGGGATGGGGAGTCCTCAGCCTGTCTGGGCCAGCTGTTGCAGAGCCCTCCACCCTCCCAGGAATAATTCCTTACTGTGCACAGTGAGCTCCGTGCTGGAGCTGCTGGATCCCGCGGGATTTGCCGCCGTGCAGGTGTAGCGGCCACCGTCCCCAGGCTGCACAAACACGATCTGCAGAGCTCCCGTGCTCAGGATCCTCCTCCTCATGGACTCCGTTATCTGCTGCCCATCCTTGTGCCAGCTGATCTCTGGCCCAGGGTAGCCCTCAGCCTCGCACTGCAGAGTGACGGACTGGTCAACAGCAACAACAGATTCCTTCACGTGGGACTTGATAACAGGAGGAACTGAAAGGAACAAAGACAATCATTACGAGAATTAGAGACTGTAAGAAACACGGAATGCTTTAGGTCTTAGTGAAAATAATCCTAAAAGCACATCCTGAAGTAGATATAGAACTAAAGGGAATAAATAAACCTCCTGGAGTCTGCTCAGCATCACATCAAACAGGAAAGCACTAGGTCCCTTTCTATTGCTCAGAATTGTGTTTGGACCAAGAGGACACAATTAAAAGGTGATTTACCTTGAACTTTCAGCTTGATCTTCCCCAGAGCAGTGCCAGCTGGATTTTGAGCAACACACATGTAAGTGCCAGCATCTTCCACGGCTGCTCTGGCAATCTGCAAACTGCCACTTGGCTGGACCACGTAACTGTTTCCTAAAACAAACATAATTGAAGTGTGACACCTCTGGTTTGGAGTTTGGCTGTAAATGAATGGAGAGGAGGAGCCCAAGTTTCAGGAGAGAAAACAGGTGTGTGTGTCACAGGAGCAGGTGGGTCCCAGGCTTTGGAGGATACCTGTGGTGATGATGTTGATGCCCTCCTTCTGCCATGTGATCACAGGCCCAGGAGTGCCTGTGGCCTCACAGGGCAGCACAATGGGATTGTTCACAATGACATCCAACGCCCCCGGCTGGACCTGGATAACCGGAGGCTCTGCGGAATGGAAGAAAAAGGGAAAAGCATAACATTCAAGGCCAGGAAAATACAGAAGAGCACTCAAATGGTACAGCCTGAGCAGGGTGAAGCAGCAATGCTGCCTGCCAGAACAGCCTTGCCCGTCAGCCTCCAGCTTACCCTGCACGTGCAGAGTGACGTGTCTGTGGGCAGAGCCTGCGGCGTTCCGGGCCACGCACGTGTACCTGCCCCCGTGGGCCAGGTGGGCAGAGGGGATCTCCACAGCTCCTGGGGCAGAGAGAGCACCACAACATGCAGAGCATCCTCCAGGCATAGCTGCTCCCTTACAGCATCCCTCATTTCATTCCAAGCCATCGCAGAGGGAATCTTTGGGGGATTGTTTGCATTTCGGTAATTCATTACTTATGGATGTGCCTGACTGCGCTCATTTCCTGCAGCACATTACCTGAAGAGAGGATTCTGTAGCCATCTCCTCTGGGAAGCAACTTGATGCCATTTTTGGTCCAATGAACTGTGGGGACAGGAACTCCGGAGGCAGTGCAGGAAACCATGGCTGGAGACAGCTTTGTTACCAGGAGCTCTGTGGCTTCATCTGCTATGGACGGGGGCACTGAAAATGAACAGCAGGGCAAGGGTTACCTGTCCACATTCATTTTTTATAAATGCTTGGAAAGACCAGAGATTTATGGATATCAGTATCAAAGAGGAACGAAACAAAAATCTCATCTCAACATTGGAACACCCCAAGGAAGTTCTGGGTGCCACACACAGGTAATAGCAATGTCCCCTCTACCTTGAACAGTGAGCTCAACTGCCCTTTGATCTTCTCCTGCATCATTTGACACAGAGCACTCATAGACAGCAGTGTCATCCACAGTGGGAGAAATGATTACTAAGGAACCTGAAGACAGAAGTCTGAACAAAGAAAAAAGAAAGTAAAAGCCATTGAAATACTTCTTTTCTTCTCAGGTGATCAGCCCACTGAATTTGCTGGCTAGACAAGGTAGCTTTTAAGCACAGCTAGATATTTTAAGTGCCAAAATCATCCCTGAAAACTTGAAACCCACAGTGAAAAGAAAACACCTCTCACCTGTATGTATTCTGGTTCTGGTCAACACTAAGCAGATGCCCATTCTTTTTCCAGCTAATTGCTGGTCTGGGAATTCCAGTGGCTTCACAAGGCAAAGTAGTTTGCACATTTACAGTAACTGTGATATTCGTCTGCCCGGGAGCAATAGTTGGAGGAACTAAGGACAAGCAAAGCCTAATTATTTAGAGTAACTTTTTATATCTATATACATATATACATATGCCCACACATCTCTCTCACACTTAAACATATTGAGCTGAACGGTCTGAACACACTGACTTAATTTTTATAAAGAGTAACTCGACATTAGCAAACCTACTAAACATGTGTCATGGGGTGTGTCAAGTCTTCCTAGTTCAGGACAAGGCAGAAATCGTTCCTTCTTGGGAACATTTGGGTTGTATTCCTAAGGCTGTACATTTCTCCCCTTTTTTTTCCAGTCAGAGCACCTAAGAAGGGGCTCGAGTGAAACTTCCTGTGGCAGAAGGAAGCTGCTGCCAGCGGATTCAGCTGCAGCCCCAGAGCTTTACCGAGCACGTGCAGGTCGATGCGCTGGCGCTCGCTGCCCGCGGCGTTGGTGGCCATGCACACGAATCTGCCCGTGTCAGCCACCTGTGCCGAGGGGATGAGCAGGGAGCCATCCTCCAGCACGGAATACCTGCGACAGAGCAAACGGGGATGCCATCAGTCAACAGCGCCACAGGCTGCCCTGGCAGCAAGAGTGACTCAGGGAACACAACCAAGTAAACCCGGGGTGTATTAACTGGGGCACAGAGTTTTCTCACTTATTCTGACTTCACTCTTTCCCAGCACATCCATTTTCCAAAGAAGAGATGAAATCTGGCTGACATGGTGATTTCACGTAAAATGATAGAGAATTTACAGAAAATTGCCAACCCCTTTTTTATGGTTTCTCATTTAACCTTAAAAAAACCCCCTAATTAATGCCTGTACTTTTTCTTTGCAATATAATGGAATTCCTTAGCATTTGCGCAGTTCTAGAAAATGCCAAACTACTTCCCTTTAAAAGAGTCAGAAGACAGAAACCATTCACTATAATAAAAGTTGGTACTAGAACATACGTAAAAGGTTCTGTGTATTAGAAAATATAGGATAGCTTTTGGTCTGCGTGAAATTGCTTGGCTTCATCCCAAAACTCTGTGTACATATAAAGATCTTTCACATTTACTGTTCAAAATCTCTAATGTCAGAATTATTATTACTGTTATTGTTATTATATTTGGGTACCAAAGGGGATTTTTTTATCCTTCTTAACAACCAAAGGGTGAAACCTTTGGTACTGCTACTTTTCTGTAGAACAACTTCACATCTAATTAAGCTTTCTGTAACAAATACATTCGTAAATAACAATGAATAATGTTTGTGCTGACTTCTGGACAATACCTGGAATTGTTTCCAGTAAAAACAGCCCCATCCTTCCTCCAGGTGATCCTGGGGGCTGGGACTCCTTCTGCAGCACACTCCAGCAGGGCAGAGGTGTTGATGTGCACCATGGTGGTCTGCGGGCTGCTCCGGATCATGGGAGCCACTGCAAGGGAAAACTGCTGATGATTCAAAGGAAGTAACTCTACACTGCAATGACTGCAACTGAACACAGGAAAAGAGGTGCAGCACCAGGTTTGGGGGAACTGCAAAGACAGGAACAGGTTTCTTACCATTCTGGGTGACGGTAATTGCCAAGGTGCAGCAGGGAAGGAGAAAGAAAGTTTGGGTGAAATGCACTGCAAAGATCAGCTCTGCAAGGTACTGCAAAGGGAATCACTGAGCTAAAACAGTGAGAGTTCAGCACATGGAGGTCAGCAAGCCAAGGCTGTGGGGATATCCTTGCTTCCTGATTACACACCAAGGAGAATAAAGGACTTTAGCTGGGCCAGGTACGGCCAGTCATTGGGGACACAGTGTAAGGCAGGGCCCATGTGACTGGGCAGGGGACAGAGCAGAAAAAGGGAAAAAGTTCCTTCCACTCACCTGAGTGTGAGAGTAGAATAGTTTCTCATCAGACTAGAGGTGAGAAAATAAACAGGTTTAAAATGGAACTTGGGGCTATGGTAGCACAGGACAAGCATCGAGCTTAAGGCCCCACAAGCCTTGTCCTCTCCAGGTGCAGAGGAGCTGCCACAGCTCTCAAGAAACCTGCCAAAGAGGTGGCCAAGCCAGCTGTGAAACCTTGTCCCCAAGGTGCCAGTCAAATGCTTCAAAGAATTGCTCTGAGGTTGTCCAAGAGCATTTCTGAGTCCTGGATGTTCACTGTGGCTGTACCCCATCTCCACATCAGGATGATGGCAGACAGCATAGACGGATGCAGAGTGAGCTACGGGGAGTCCCCAGGAGGTCCCTTAGTCTGGGGACAGCTGTGGGCTCGGCAGTGGGACAGGAGGCATGATCCCACAGTCTGGGCACGGCCCGAGTGGCCAACAGGTGCCTGCAGAGAGGCCAGAGCTGCCGGAGTGCTGCACAAGCGCCATGCAAAGCCCGGCTGCTGCCCGCCCTCACCATGCACCGCCAGCAGGAACTCCCTGGTGGTCTCCCCGGCCACGTTGCTGGCCACGCAGGTGTACGTGGCGCTGTCCCCCAGCTCGGCGTTGTTGATCTGCAGGTACCTCCCGCTGGACAGGATCCGCAGCCGAGGGCCTCCCTGCGGGCACACAGACACAGGCAGGGTTAGAGCCTCACCGCCGGCCCCGCTGGGCACAGAGCATCCTTCACTGCACAGCAAGAACGGCCAGGAGAGAAGGGCACAGCCAAACCGGGACTGAACTCACTGCGGGCTTTACAGCCCTGAAGAGAACAGGGCAAACAAAGCTTTAAAAACTTATCATTACTTACTGGTTCTCCATTGAAACCCTTACTGGGGCTCGTGCCTGAAGGAGGCACCTGTCACAGAGCCAAAGGCCTTTGGAGTTTCTATGGAAAGGGCCAGCTGATAGCATATGATTAATTCCATTTATCTTTCTGATCTATGCACACTACGGGCAGAAGGAATAGAAGATCCTCTACACTGTTCTTCCAGCAGCAAAGTCTGGCTCAGGTGGCAGCCAGCACAGGCTCACCAGCCAGGAGCTCACCAGCCAGCGGTTGTGGGCACAGGCTGTCCCCAACCCTACAGTGACCCCAGAGCCCTGCCAGGAGCCAGCCCAGGCAGAGCTTTGTGACCGCACCCAGCCTGGGTGGTGTCTGCATCAATCACTGACGGCAGTATCAGCTACGAGTGCTCAGACCTGACTGCATATAAACTTGCAGGAAAAGAACACAAACTCAGCTTTTCCAGTATGTGCTACCCACCCTCTGGATGGAACTGAAAGCTGACATTCCCATCTACTCTTCTGGTTAGAGGCTCTGGAAGGGCACCCAGAGAGGTGAAACTCCTGTGGCTCTGCACTACCACCCTGGCACCATTCTCTCACACCTGGCACCAGCTCCAAGGCTGCAGTGCAGGGCTCGAGCTCTCAGGTGACACAATTCACCACCAGGATGGGTAACAGACAGATTTTGGGCAATCACTGGTGTTTCCTGATGAGAACACAGCCTGTGTGATGGTTTCTAAACACAGGAACCTAGAGCTGACAGAAGACAGGAGATGAAGCCATAACTTAATTCTTAGGCTCTTCTCAAAGTAAGCCAGATGGAAAGAAGTACAAATTCAGCAAGTCTTTTAGTGTTTGAATAAAGCCAGATTAGGCCAGGAGGCTCCTATCTACTTCTTTTCCTAACCCTCAATGTGCATTTCCAAACCCCTGAAGAGTGCCATGACTTCAAAGCTGCTGGGGGCCAGATCTTTCCGCAGTTCTGCTGCCAGAGAAGGTGCTGCTGCAGTTCCAGTGATGCCAGCACAGAGACGGACCAGGACAGGCCTCAAAATCTGCCTGGTGGGAGACAACGAAAGCAGGAGGAGTGACACCCCCCACCACAAGGCTGCTTCACAAAACCAGTGAGATTTAAACTGAAATAACATTGGAAGCTGAGGACCTGCCTTTCTCCTGCCCTCTCTTGTCACTGGGACACCTCCACTTTTCCAGGCAAGGAGGATGATTTGCCAAGGAGCTCCTCATCTCTCTTTCCACACCCAAGGTCCCCCATTTCCAGCTGCTCAGCATTACTCGGCTGTTACATTTCTTTGGGGTTGAGAAAACAAGCAGGCATTAGGGAGGACACTGATTTCTCCTGATCCAGAGCACATATTTATATAAGCTCATGGGTGGGCAGGCCCTGGCACAGGTGCCCAGAGAAGCTGTGGCCGCCCCTGGATCACTGGCAGTGTCCAAGGCCAGGTTGGACATTGGGGCTTGGAGCAGCCTGGGACAGTGAAAGGTGTCCCTGCCCATGGCAGGGGTGGTGGCACTGGACGGGCTTTAAGGTCCCAAGAAGCTTCAACCCTCACATTCTGACATGAATTCATGAGGCAGGAGCAGAACTAGCAATGCAAAAATAATTCCCAGGTTACCAGCTGAGCACCTCTGGCTGTCACAGTGTTCCTCTACTTTTGTTTCCTGGGGAATATTTTTAACAGTAGCTGCTTTTCACAGTTTATGTTCACTGCTTTTTAAAACACAATGAAGACTAAGCATTCATATATTTTATTTCCAATCCTTGTTTAACCTTGCTTCCATTAAAAAAAACCAGTACCCAATTTAAGAATTAACTGATCAGAAGAAGAATGTTTCTGTTAAATTTGCTTCTAGCTGGTTCCTGGGCTATTTTAAGATCATGGTCCCTAGCAGCATTTTGTGAGACATGTTCAGCCACCATATCCTTACTTCTTCCAGCAATACTTAGCTCTTCTAAATCTACCACAGAGAAAGAGTCGGAGGAATGGCATGTCAGAGGAAAGCAAACAAGCTGAAACTTGGGTGAAGATCTAGTGATGGATCACAGCAAAGGGAGACAATTTGTTTCCTTTTTATTAATTAATAAAGATCAATTGAGGGAAAAATATCAAATAAGTTCAATTATTAACTGGACTTCCATGTTCAGTTGCAAAGCACCTGTTTTGTGAGTGATCCCAAGGGTGGGAAGGAAAAGTTTCCTTCTGTATAAACCATCCTCATCTTGCTAATTGTCTCTCAACCAGCAAAGACTCTCTGCCTTGCCACAGCACTATGGAATTCTGAGTGGGAAAGATGCACTTGGTACAAAACTTGGTGATTAGCAACCCATTTTCTTTTAAAGAACTTCAATTCCTTTCTAAATGCTACTAGAGTAGGAGGATGCATAATATAGCCAAAGGAAACATAGAGTGCAGTCTTGTCTCAGCTACCTTTCCTGGGAAGCCATTCAGGAGTTTACCGAAGGCTTCTAGCATTGCTCAGAGGATCCAGGAGGAGCAAGGGATCCCCCTAAAGGAAAAAAGAACAAGTAACAGCGGGAGGGCCACTTCACATGGCTGCTGGCTCTGGGGGCTCATTGGGGGCTGCCTGCAGTGGCCCTGGGGCTACCCAGCTGCTCTGAGCTCAGGGCACGGAACTCGGGCTGAGGGGCGAGCGAGCGGAGCAAGAGACCTGGAGCGAGGCTGTGACAAGTACAGGGAGCAAAGGCAGCATGGGATGGAAGCTCTGTACCTCCAGCAGCTCCCCGTTCTTCAGCCACGAGATGGTGGGAGGGGGCACAGCGTCCGACCTGCACTCCAGAGTGACCTGCCTGTTCTGCAGCACCGCCAGCTCCTGCGGGCCCCCGGCGCCGGCGATGTTGGGGGGCACTGGGACACACACAGAGAGAAAAATCAACACCACAGTGCACCAGCAGGAGAGCTACTTATTGGAAATTTCCGATTTATCTCTAAAGTTTAAAATAAATGCAAAGCTGTGGTATTGTTAATTAGCTCTTCCCCTCAATACCTGCGTTAAATATATCAGTATATTTCACATCTCTATTCAGTGAGAACAACAAACTCGATCCAACCAAACACTGCCATCTGTGAACTTCCTGGCTATTCAAAAATAAGCCATAGAATTGTAACAGAAATCAGGTGGAGCTTCCCTTCTAATTGTGTATCACATTCAGAATAACCATCCTTATTCAGAAACATTAATTATGACCATATGGTGTAATATCACAGAGCATTTCATCCTTAGGAACACGTTTGTTAAATGAGATGCTGACACGTACCTCAGCAGTTCACACTTTGAAGGGGTATCTTTTTTCCCGAAATTAAACTTACCATGCACTCGTACTAAATATTCCTTATCATCATCTCCTGCTGGGCTAGATGCCAAACATGTGTATCTTCCTGTGTCTTCCACCTGGAAACACAGGGACAACTTCAGCAGAAACCTCAGATTATGGGAAAAATTCAGCAAAACCAAGAAATACAAACATGGCAACAACAACACACAGCACTTGAACACCACCACAGGAGATACAGAATGTCTGGAGAGAAAGTAATGAAGTTCTTGAATATTTCTTTATTTTACTATGATGGGGTTATTCAGAGATGGCTCAGGAGTTGCAGGGCTCCATAAAATCTCTCTGGGTAATGTGTCTCCAGCACTAAAGATGGAATTGGCTATAGGGATCTATCTAAGGAAGGCTCAGGTTGGGGTACTGAGGAAATCCTTTTGTGCACACACAGTCCTTAACACCTTTAGGTTTTCTCCTTCCTATGAACTCCTCATTGTACAGCCCAGAAGTGTTTGTTTTACAAACAAAGCCAGCAGCAATCAATCCCATGCCCTATTCCACTTCTGTCTGGGGAACTTCAGCCAGGCATCCACAGCTGGATCCAGCCTCAGTTTATTGATGCAGGTTTTTAAAGGTTGTTCACCCTGGACCCTTCTCTAACCTCAGATGCAGGAGGGTGATTTCATAGCGGTTTTTAGGACACCCCTAAGGCAGGAACCCTTTTAGGGATTGCAGAACTGAGCCCATTTTGAAACAAACACTCCACCTGAGCACTGGTTATTCGGAGGGCTTCCCTTAGCACGTGAATATTGTCAGTCTGCAGCAGTGGGCGCCCATCCTTCATCCAGGAGATTTTGGGCACTGGGATGCCAGAGGAGACGCAGAGAAGCTCAAGTGGGTTGTTAACAATGACAGAGAACTCTTCTGGTTCATCTGAACCATTGATGTGAGGTGGCTCTGCAGGAAGGAAAAGCATTCCAGTTCCTCATGGAGTCTAAAACCCTCTAAAAACTGACTGAAAAAGCCTATAAAACATGATCTTCTGGGTAGAGTCTGTAGAATTAATCTACATTAAATTATTTCTGAGTGTATCATGAACTCACTGAGTAATTCAGGTAATTTCCATCTGACTCTGCCTATTAATTTGCGTATTTTGTGCTTTGGAATTATTAGTTAGAAAATGTTTTCAAAAACACAGATGAAACATAATTTCAGCAAATATATTATCAACCCTTTAACTGTTGTGCTTTCAGCTGTGCATCTTCCTGTCAAGCTGAATTTCTGCTAAGCAAAGTTACTAATTTACAGCATATAGTTATATTACTTATAGCACGTTTCAGGACTTGGGCAACATATAAAATATTGCACATTCACACATCTTTAGGTATCTTCCATTTCCTTATTTCTCTCATTTATCGGTCACTGAAAAGGCCAGGTTGGACATTGGGGCTTGGAGTAGCCTGGCACAGTGGAAGGTGTCCCTGCCCATGGCAGGGGTGGCACTGGGTGGGCTGTAAGGTCCCTCCCAACCCAAATCCCCCCAGGATTGTGTGAGCCTCTGAAAACACTCCCTGTCCCTGGAGGCCTTTTAGAGTCATGGCACTGCTCCTGCTGCCAGGGGACACTCACCCAGCACCTTGAGGACAAAGTGCTTGCTGCTGTCTCCGGCGGCATTGGAGGCCACGCAGGTGTATCTGCCCGTGTCCCCAGGCTCTGCCCGCAGCACCTGCAGCACCATCCCGTGGCTGCTGGGGCTCAGGCGACCCCCGAGGCTCAGGGCGAGGCCATCCTTCAGCCACGACACGGTGGGGACAGGGGAGCCATCGCTGACACAGCCCAGGGCGGCTGCACCGCCCCGCAGCACCAACACCTCCTCCGTGCCCCCCGCGTTGTCCAGGCTGGGTGGCACTGCAGGGACAGAGAACAGTCACACAGGGCCACAGGGACAAGGGGACAGAGACCTGTCACAGCATGGGGACAAGGGGACAGAGATCTGTCACACAGGGCCAGAAGGACAAGGGGACAGAGATCTGTCACAGCACAGGGACAAGGGGACAGAGATCTGTCACACACAGAACAGGGACACTGCAGGGACAGAGCTCAGTCACACACAGCACAGGGACCCTGCAGGGACAGAGCTCAGTCAAAGCACAGGGACACTGCAGGGACACAGCTCAGTCACACACAGGCATTCCCAGCACAAAACAGCTGGAACAGCTGCCCTTCTGAACTTTCCCACTCACATTCCTGTGCTAAACTTCACATACAAATTTATTATTCTTTCTAAAGAACCTGTGACACATTATGGGAGTTGGAACTAGATGAGCTTTAAGGTCCCTGCAACCCAAATCACTCTGTGATTTTATGGTTATGGGTGACAATTGAAGTAAGGACTTTTCTAGGGTTAAAACACTTTCAATTTTAAAAAAACCCCAACACTCTGAAAAGTTAAAATTTCCTTAATGATTACCTCTAAGATAACCTTGTGGCTGTCTGCAACAAGGTGTTAGTGAGAAAGAAAATGGAAGAGTAGGTTTAAGAAATTAAGAAATAAGGTTCTTTACATAAAACATTCCAGAGAAGCTCACCCAAAACTCGCAGGTTGTAGTGTTTGTTGTGCACTCCAGCCCTGTTAGATGCTACACAAGTGTACACTCCAGTATCAGATGTCTGCACTCGGGCAAGCCTGAGGAAAAAAGCATTTTAAGCAAGCTGTAAATGGAATACATGGAACACATTACCTTCATTATGGCACGGTTTGCATCACATCTTACTCTTGCTTCCGAAAGTACAGCAGAATGACACTGATGCAGCAAAAGAGAGCAGGAAGTCAGCTAGTTAAAAGAAATGAAAACCAACCTGAGGATGTGCCCTGCTGAGAGCAGCCTGATCTGGGAGGAGACAGACAGAGGAAGGCCATTCTTCAGCCAGTGGAGCTGTGGTGGGGGGGTCCCAGTCGCAGCACATTCCATATTTAGGGAGGTGTCTAAAAGGGCAGTGAGCTCTTCTGCTTCATCTTTACTATTGGCTATCACTGGAGGAACTGCATTTTGCAAATGATGGAAAGGAACGCATTAAAACAGGCTCTTGAAACCATTCCACCTTGCAGGAAATCCTGCCCCTGTTGCCCCACTGGCAAAAGAGGATCCCATTTTTTGCAGAGTAAATCCTCAGACAATAACATTGAGCACCAAAAATACCCATCTATGTATTTCAAATCAGAGGCACTGTACAATCACAGCAGAATTATCTTTGATCTGCCAGCCTACGGCAAACACGACAGAGCTCAGTGCCTGCAGCTCCTGAGGAGACAAGAGCAGTGCAGGAAGGGATGGGCTGAACCCAGGGCCAAAAGGGACCACTCAAACTCAGGGCCTTCAATGAATCTTAAATACACTGAAATCACAGAGGAGGAAAGTCAGTTAATTGATGTCTGGATGCATCTGCTGACTTCATTCTTAAACAGATAAAGTTGAAAATGCCCAGGTAAGTATTCTGGCTGATTACACCAACTGCTGCTTGGGGGCTCTTTGGGGTTACAGGTTAGTTTGAAAGCCAAGGCCTTGGGGTTTCCCTGTATGAAACAGCCCAGCCAGGTGCAGCTCCAGGCCCTGGCTCAGTTGGGATCCCATCACTCACCATGACAGTGACATCAATAAGAGCTTTAAGTTGGTTATTGCTCCAACTTCAACCAATACAAACTGAGCATAAACCTCCCCAGTTGTGCAGAGCCATTCTCGCCCAAAAAGATGTGCTGTGGTCATTCAGGACTGTTGTTTCTTATGTCTGAGGTCATCTCTTGTTGTTCTGCTCACGCCTGTGCTCCCACTGATTCTGAGTCTGCCTGAGTGGGGCAGATGCCTGCCCTGCTGTGGAACCCTGCCTGGGCAGGACCCTCCCCTCTCTCCTCCAGTCACTGTACTTAAAAACATTTTTCACAAATTAAAATACCCACTCTCTCTGCTGCTAAAGAATTACAGTCACTATCTGCTGGATGTCAAACTGTGCAATTTCCTCCATCCCTCCCTCATTTTTAATCTCTTGGGATCTTTAACTGTCAGTTCCCGTCATACCACTCTGCTCTTAGCTGATGTGCTTTGATTGGAATTAGAGAAGATAATACAACAAAACAGCAGTGTCACAGGAAATCAGCCCCAATATATCTTTCCCCACAAGAAATAAAAATTCACCACAAGCAGAATCCCTCTGTTACGAAATCCACCAAAGGAATTAATTCCTGTTTATCCCAAAACACATTTACCAGCAATTTCAAGCCTTTTGTCATTGACAGAGCATCTGTGTAATATCTGCAGCACACCCAATTGGAAACATGTGCATGCAGGATTCCACTGCAGACAGGCATTCCTCTCTGGGCTCTCCCCTGGGAGCACCCCAAGGATGGGATTATGGAGCAGATTGGGTTTCACATCTGGCAGAACTCACCATAAACATTGAGATTGAAAATCCTGTCCTCCTCTCCTGCAGGGTTGGTAGCCACACAAGTGTATTTCCCTGTGTCCGAGGTGAGAGCTCTGGAGATGTTTAATGCGCTGCCATCTGGAGTCACTCTGCAAGAGGCATCACAAAGCACAGGGAGTTTGTTTAGTGTTCCTCTGACGCGGAAAATAAACAGATTGGTCTGGACATTTCGATAACTACCTCTCTTCTCCTGGGAGCTTGGTGAGAGAACCATTGTGTTTTGCAAAATATTGTTGTTAGAGATAAGCTAGGAAGTTTTTCCTAGAGATGTCCTGTTTAACTTTGTTTTAGGATTCTACTCCAGCCAGGCTTTTGAAGGACCGATAACAAAGAGCATCAAGTAAAGTGTTTCCATGCCTCAGATCTTTCCCCTCCAAAAGAACTTAATGATGTTCGTAAACTTTCATGAAGCTGATGAGCTTGAATGGAATTTATTAACTGAGAAAAAAATTAATATCATATACTTATCTCTGTTAAGAAAATTAAATTTAAAACCATCAAAGTACTAACAAACTATACTCAATTTATAGAAGCTAAGGAGGGAGATGATGTTCTTGACCTGGCTAAGCACCAGTTCAGGCTCCCCTCACACTCCCTCCTTAGAGCCCTCCGAGCTTTAAAATTATACAAGAAAATGCAGTGTTTGCTTTTTTTCTTGCCTTATTCTTTGTAAATCATTGCTGGCAACTGTTTTTCCATCCTTCAGCCACTGCACGTCCGGGGTGGGCACTCCACTGGCATTGCAGAGCAGCTGGACACTCTCTCCCAGCAGGACACTGACCTCGCTCGGCATCTCAGAGCCAGCAATACTGGGAGGAACTGGAAATGCACCACGGAGGGAAGAGATTCAGCAGCAAGAAACGTAAGCTGAACTAGAACAGCCACGCTGCAGCAGCTCATGAGCACCAGCACCCAGTCCAGCACATGGGGCAGGCTCTCAGCAGCTGTGGCTGCCCCTGGATCCCTGGCAGTGTCCAAGGCCAGGTTGGACATTGGGGCTTGGAGCAGCCTGGGACAGTGGAAGGTGTCCCTGCCCATGGCAGGAGTGGGCACTGGATGGGCTTTAAGGTCCCTTCCAGCCTGAACCAGTCTGGGATTCTGTGACCAACACCATCATAGCCACACTAATTCCATCCTAATCAAAGCCATTTCCAGCCTGTAGTCCCAAGGAACAAGGATGACAGCCCCACTATCCATCAAGTCAAGATTGTCAGCCCCACTAATAAGTTCTGAGCATTTCAGCCAATTTCAGACACATTTGCTCAACCAACCAGCTTGACATTCCATTCCCAAACTTGGGGAAAAGCTGGCAGGCAGGGGTACCCAAGTGCAATTATTTGGGATGAGTCATTAGGAAGAGAGGAAAACACAAGTTGCAGACCAAGGGTGAAGCACAGCGAGGCAGGAGACAACTCCATAACAAATAAGGGTTTGTCATTTGAGGTGGGGGTGGGGGGAAATATTCCTAAGGCAATTCTGGCAGTGTGTCTTTGCTAACTCCTCCCAAGGCACAATAGTACCACTGCTCCTGAATTCATCTCTGTGTGCTGCTCCACAGCCAACCAAGGCAGCCCCAGAGCTCAGCAGGAGAAACGTGACCAGCAGCAGACAAACACACCACTCTGTTCAAGTTCCACAGCCAGGGCTTAAGAATATTCTTTTCCATGCAAATTTTGGACCAAAAGTACTGAATTCTCCAACCATTTCCCCCTCTGGTTACAGAAATAACAGTCCAAATTCTCCACTTTTCTATGTGGTTATGTGATCTCAGCGTCTCCAGCACAGTCAGTTTCAATTCACCCAATTTTCAACCAGTTCTGCTCCCTGCACCCTCCCCATTCCTCACCTTGGATAGAAAGCACATAGGTTTTCTGGGCTTTCCCCTCTGCATTGGAGGCAATACATGTGTAGGTGCCACTGTCCAGGAGCTGAGAGCGAGCAATCTGAAGCTTGCTTCCACCAGATAAAATATGAACTTCCAGAGAATCCAAGTTTTCTGAAATACATAAACAAGTCATCATTCCAAACTAGGCCACAGGGAGCAAACAGCTCTTTTGGGAGAAATTGTTCCATCAAAATTTCAAAACAAAGATTCCAATCAGTTCTCATAAGAATCCGTCTAGAGACAGATGAAGAAGAAACACAAACCAGACAGAAAATAGCAGAGTGGTGCCTCAAAGAGGGGAAAAGAGGAGTGAAAAGCATGAGAGAACGTCACCTATTGGTTTTCCATTCTTAAGCCACACTAATGTTGGTGGAGGAATTCCAGCAGCATCACACACAAAGGTGACAGGATTACTGATGGATTCACTGACCAGCTCCTGCTTAGGGCCTTCTATACTTGGAGGCACTGTGAATTGAATGGGAACAGGAAGAAAGGTATGTAAACTGACTTTGAATTGTCTAATCTGCAAAGTCTATGTTATTATAATTACTACTGTAGATAATGCAGAGGGTGCTCACCATGAACATTGAGATGGAAATTTTTATCATCTTGTCCCGCAATATTTATGGCTTTGCACACGTACTGGCCTGTGTCAGAAACCTAAAATAAAAACAAGTTTTAAAAGAAATCATTATGGAGTCTCATTTCAATGCTACAGTTCAGAGACATTAACAGCCCGTGCCTCTGCCAACTGAAGGTCCTTCTCACAGGATGAGAAGTCTCCAGCAAACACACCTCCCATGCACAGTGAGTAAAACACATCATTAAAGACTGAAATAATGGCTTGGCAGTGGCAGCTGCAGCTCCCCCAGCCCGGCCCACCTCTGCAGCCCGGATCCGCAGGCTCTGCCCGTCTGCCAGGACCTCCAGGGCGGCAGAGTCGGGAATGGCGCGGCCGTTCTTGTACCAGGTGATGACAGGGGCTGGGATGGCATTGGACTCGCAGTCCAGGGTCACTGGGGTGCCCACTCGCACATTCAGCACCGTCACCGAGGCTCCTCCCTGGGCCTTGATGCTCGGGGGCACTGGGCAAGGAGCTCAGAGTTAGCTCTGTGTTTGTTTTGCTGGAACAACCCAATAAAGCAGAGAAACACCCCCCACATCTTCCAAGCAATGGGTATTATTCGAGAAAACAGTAAAACACTGTAGCTGCACTGTTTTAGAAATCTTTCTCTTCTTTCTCATGGAGAATAGAGATAAGTTGCATTTCTGTACTTTTCTAATCTCTGTGGTTTTGGTACTGGATGCTGTAGGGTTGTAACCTATCGTTTTAGGGGGTGGAAAACTGCCGACCAATAGTTGCTAGATTATTAATGCTTATATAAAGAAAGTTTTGTAAATAAAGTTCTCTCAATCGCCATCTTGGGTGCTGCGTGATTGACTTCCCTGCGAGCTTCCGCGAATGTCCACGAATATCAGAAAATTAGAGCCAAAACACAAACCAAGGACAGTGAGGAAGCTCTTCTTCTGCCTTTCCCCAGCTTGGTTCCTGGCAGTGCAGGTGTATTCTCCACCATCCGACAGCTTGGCTCGGGAAATCTGCAGTGTCCGAGCACCTGGAGTGAGGAGAGAAGGCTGGAGATTTGTCCTCTGGGGATTGTGTCAATCCCAAAGGCTGGTTCAGAACTGCAGGTCAAACAGACTGTGCCCCATAAAGAGTGGCCATGGGCCCTGTCAAGACAAACCACACAGAAGCTGAACCCAAAGGCTGCAGAGATAGCTGAGATTCCTCACCAGGCACAATGAAAGTGTTGGAATTTGAACTGACAGGTTTCCCATTCTTGAGCCAGCTGAGCTCGGGAGGTGGAAAGCCCGTGACCTCACAAGTCAGAGAGATGAAATTATTCACCACCACGGTCAGATTCTCAGGGTTAGGCCCAACAACACTTGGAGGAACTATGGAGAGAAATACACATTAATAGCATCTACCACTGCATCAGCAAAGGATTTCCCACAAGATCCTGACCTACTAAAATAAAGCTGAATTGCTGCATTTTGCCTAAGGGCCAGGTTGCAAAAATCTTTCACACCCTATGAATGGATCCACGGCTTTTTGGATGCATCTGGAAATCTGACTGAAACAAATCTAGTGGCCATGCCTGTTCCTCTACCTCACAACAATGTCAATTATTTCATTTACAGCCCTTCTGTGCTTGAAATTTGGGAGGGTTAATGAACCTACAGGAGATCATGATGATGCATTGTCAATTCTGTAATGCTGCTCATTGGACATTTGCTGTGTGAGGCAGGACAGGGCAAATTCCCATTGTTGGGATATGTAGGATGACTATCACTTCTTCCTGATTTCTTGCTGCTCCCGTTCTCTCTGGAATAGGCCATTTCCTGCCTACAGAGACCCCAAACTGATCCCTCCTGCACAGTTCAGAGTTGCTCTGTCAACCAGGCAAACCTGTTGCTTAGCAGTGAGCTAAGCACTGGAAAATCCTGGCATGCAGCATTGCTCCAAGGGGTGCATTCTTTAAGCTTACAAGTCCCAGGATTTTTAAATCAAGAACAGTTTGACATGTGACCTTTCTACAAGAACGATTTAGAATGAAAGAACTGTAAATCTCTTCCTTTTAATAACCCCAAGCTTTAGTTGCCATGTTTTTGCAGTGGGGATATATAAAACACTGAAGAGGAAAGCAAAAGCATGTTCTTGGCTCTGCTGGGTGGAAAAATCATTCCAAATAATACATGGAATCCTCCTCTTCAAAGGCAGAAACGTTGAAGTATTTTGGCCCGTCTCCCCCTGAAATGCTCCAGCTGTTTGCTGTCACTTGAGTGACACAAACCAGTCATTAAGGCAACTTTATGGCCCCTCCGGGCACTGCACAAACAAGAGGAGTCCATGTAAATGGAGGAACTCGGTCCATATTTTTCAGCTTGGAATAACTGAAGGATATTTCCCTGATAAAGAGCATAAAATGGTTCACTAGAGCAAGTGGAGAATTCTGATCTGATGACATTTGATAGTTAGTTATATTTATTTACTTTTACAGTTCCTTTCCCACAGATGGGATTATTGGCAGTGGGTAATTTAATGTACAGGGCCAAATCTCAGCTGTCTTTAATGAAATTTCCTTGAATTGTCTAAGTGGTTGATTTCAATTTATGGAGCAAAAAACACCCACAAATGCACCACAGGTAATCTGCATATGCAAATGCACTTGTATGTGCATAAAGACACAGTCATGGGCTCAAATACAGCACTCAGAGTGAGAATTACCTATTATTTCCCTATTATTTTAAATCTGGGTGCTTATTTTAAATGTTCTAAAAGGTGTTATATTAGTTTTATTACTCACCTGGGAGACCAGAAGTGAATTTTTCAACTTAATAAAGAGCATCATCGTCAATATTTAACTTAAATTTATGAAAGTAGTTCTATTAGAAACACACAAGAGTGCTGGGAAATAGCCTTTTTTTTGACACTGACAAAACACAGATCCTGCTGCTTACTGATAATACATTTTCCTTAGTGCTTCACCTTGTGCGGTCTTTTCCTGAACAGCAACACTCTAATTTTTCAAATTAAATTGCATTAAGAAAAATAGACCTAAGTTGGAAATATTGTTGAGTTAGAATTGAAGCTTCACGCAAATATTTCTTTTAAGAGAATAGTATCAGGCCATAGTCACTAAAACCAAATATTTTTAAGACAAGAAGTTTAAACTAAAACACAAATGTCAGGAAAAGTGAAATATTTCGATTTAAAAGCAAAACTCACACATCAGGAAAGCTGGACAGACTCCACTGAAAGAAAATAGCTTCTCAGAGAACGACTCCAGGGCAAATTCTTCCCATGACAACACTATTTTTGGCTAAACGCATTACTGAGTAGCAAAAAGTGCTATAAATTTGTGCCATATAGTGGGTAAATTTGCTACACTAAATTTTCAATTTCCTGGTGTGAATGAGGAAAAAATGTAATTATTCTGTGTGCAATGACTCCTCACATTCCTGGGATGCTGGGACTGTCCTTAAGTGAGAGGACGGCCCTTGGATTCTGCCAGCACTGTACCACAGAAGCCTCTCCAGCTGACACAGAGGGGACACAGGACATGGATCCCACGTGAAAGGTTGGGATAAAAGGTCCCCAAATCCAACTGGGAAGTAGATAAGAATGGAGCTGCCAGTGTTCCTTGGCAGGCTGAACACGGAATGGTGGAATTGGTGGGAATGATGCTTCCTGCCTCATCAGGATGGAGAGCTGGAAGTGGGGGATGGAGAATGGGCAGAAATAGAAGGGAAGTTTGGGTTTACTCTGAAATGTTAATTAGAGATGTCCTGATTTTCTGAAGTTATCAGGAGAGGGAAGGGAAGGTGGTGGAGACTGTTTTACTGAAAATGTCTTGATTTCTTGATTGTATTTGTTTTAGACTTCTGATGCCTAAGGCCAGCATTTATTGGCCTCCTATTGTAACTCCGGAAGAAAACCAAAAATAGAGAACAGAAACGAACTTCAAAGGGCACATTTCTCAAAAACCACACTTTTACAAGCTGTGAGTCTTTATTTAATGCTTTCTATCAATAATTTCATTGAAAAATGCATTTTCTGAATATATCTGAACAGGCTACAGTCCAACCTGCTTATAGTTCATGATTCCAGGGCTCAGCAACCCGAACAGGGTGAACACACACAGCCACCACACCAGGCTCCCTCCATAAACATTTCCACCTTTCTGGAACACTTATGAGGAGCTAAAGCCACATGGTATCAAGAGCCACATGTTGTCACGGCACTATAAACTGATATTTGAGTTCTGCTCTGTCAGAATCACACCCAGCAAGACTCACATGAATGAAGCTGAGGGGGTCTGAGCACTCTGCTAAAAATAGCACATCCAAGCTAAACCAGCATTTGACAGAAGACAAAACTCATGGATGATGGTACTTACCATGAACATTGAGGTTAAAATACTTCTTGGCACTTCCAGCTATGTTTTCTGCAATGCAGACATACCTGCCAGTATCTGCTATTTGGGAATTCAAAATCTAAGGGGAAAAAAAGACAAAATACAGTTGTGGAGCTAATACATAAGCAACTCACTGCCAAAGAAGCAAGAGGAGAGGACTAAGCCCAACTCTCTGTTTTAATAGTTTCATCCAATTTCATTCATTGATGGGAAGGGAAATTCTGCAGAATACACTATTTTCACTATTCTCTCCACGAAAGTCAATATTATTTTAAATTGATTTCACTGAGGTGGTTCACAGCATGATCCCACAAATGGTTGGACCTGAGAGAACCACATGGGAGTGAGAAGCAGCAGGTGAGGGACAGGAATAAGGAACAAAAACTCCTTAGGTTTGCAGCACCTTATAGGAGAAAGAAGAGATTTCCTACTCAGCAACACCAGACAGTTTTGTGTTTCCAAAAACCAGATTTTCACCATGAGCTACCTGTAACCTCCTCCCATTGGACAAAAACGTGTGTTTGTCATCCTCTGCCAGGAGCTGGCCATCCCTCTGCCAGGTGATCCCGGGGGAAGGGCTCCCACTGGGAATGCAGTCCATGGCTGCCTCCTTGCCCACCAGCACAGTCACCTCCTCAGGCAGGTCCCCGTCGGCCCCGCTGATGGATGGGGGAACTGCAGGGAGCAGAGGTGAGGAGAGAATGTCACTGTCACTCAGCACCTCTCAGGTGGTTCTGAGATTAGACTGGGTTTGCAGGAGGAAGGAGTGAAATCTGCAGTGAATCCAAGATAAAGCCATCCCATGAGTAGTTCAGATGGAAAAACTTAGCATAACTCCAAGGAGTGCAGCAGAACTACACTTATTCACCCCACAAAGAGAGGAGGAGAGGTGAAAACCCATTTTCCAGTTATTCCACCATGTTCTCTGCCATCAAAATAAAAGATGATTTCCAAGGTAGGACCCCTAACAATAAATCAGTATTTCAGTGGTATAACACAGCAACAGAGGTAAAGAAACAAGTGTTTCCCAAGGCTAAAATGTTGAGTACATCAACAGACAGAAGAGATAATCAAAATGCTTGTGCAGGTGTTCATTAATCTAAATCCTCAATCCCCTTCAGCCTTTGGGAGTTCTGCATATACTGTGGAAAATGATGGACAAAATAACAGGAGAGAGAAAAGTCTTGGTCAGAATTTTCAATGGGAAGCTGGAGAGGGAACAACATATAAAAACCTAGATTTTTACCTATGCTTTCCTTCCTGGTGGTGAGAGGTGTAACTCAACTGAGTTCCTGCAATAATAACCTAAGCATACTGAACTAAGAACACCAACACTCTGCTCACACAGCTCTGTACAACTGTACAGCTCTAGCACCCTAAACACATGAACACCACATTTTACAAATGAACATTAAAAGCACTCAGGACTCCTGAACTATAATGGTTTCTCTGCACAGAAGCCTATTTTGGCAGCAAAAGGAGAAGGGAAGCTCACAGAGCACTCGGACGTCGTAGTGGATGGAGTCCTGCCCCGCCTCGTTGACCGCCACACAGGCGTATCTGCCGGCGTCGCCTGCGCGCGCCCGCGCGATCTGCAGCACGCGGCCTCCTGCAGACAAAAGCAGCATCACGGACTCTCCATCATCTCCACACCACAGCCCACCAGAGACCTGAGCAAGAACTTTATGAATGGCCAGCATTTGGTCTGAATTATAAGTAACTACAGGGTTTTATTTCCATGCTACTTTTTCGACCGGCGGATATTTGGAGTGCAGCCACATTCATACTGAAATGTTAGAAAAGAGCAATTAATTCCACACAAAGGAAGAACATGCTGCAGCAATATGCAGCCAGGCATTATTCTTTCATCAAAAATAGAAATATTTCTCAGTAAGATGGCATAGAACTAATAGGCAAAAGGAAATATAAGCACAGAATATTCCACTCCAAACTGAAAAGATTCACTTCTGAGGCTCAGAGGCACTTTTCACTCTATTCCTCATTAAAGCATGAATAATCTGAACAATCCCAACCTTCAGAAGGAGGAACACTTTGGGAGTGCTTGTCACTGCTCTCCCAACAGATTAACAAGATGGACAAGAAGGTGTTACCCTTTTACCACTGCCCTTCTTTAAACACTCCATCCCAAACCATCTCTGCATAGCAACACTCATGACTGTAAGCAGCTCTTTCCCACACAAGTTTAAGTAGGAGATCATGGCCATTTTTCTGCTGGAAATGTGTTTCCCATGCCTCACTGCTTGGTTAAGAGGTTTTTCTACTCCAATTATTGATTTGTCAAAGCAAATTTAATAAGGCAATAAATAAGGAACACATCAGAGAGAAGGTATCATTGCTATATTTCATTTTGCAACACACAGAAGTGTCCAAGGCCAGGCTGGACAGGACTTGGAGCAACCTGGGATAGTGGAAGGTGTCCCTACTCATGGCAGGGGGTGCAATGAGATGGGTATTAAGATTCTACAAACCAAACCATTCTGTGATTCCGTAATTCTCTATGAGAGAGGGACTACTTCCTAAATTAAAGACAACAGCTTAAGGCCAAGGACTGGAGAGAAATATTTCCAGCCAACAAAGTCTGAAAAGAACATTGAAAAAGTGTTCTGAAGGGGAGAAGTGTGTTATCACTACACAAATACCAGCACTGAGGTAATTCCTTAATCACAATCATAAAATGGTTTGGTTTGGTTTGGTTGGGTTTGGATTGGAAGGGACTTAGAGACCACCCAGTGCCATGGGCAGGGACACCTTCCACTGTGCCAGGCTGCTCCAAGCCCCAATGTCCAACCTGGCCTTGGACACTGCCAGGGATCCAGGGGCAGCCACAGCTTCTCTGGGCACCTGTGCCAGGTCCTCTCCCCACTCACAGCCAAGAATTGCTTCCCAATATCCAATCTAAACCCACTGTCTTTTAATTTAAGCCCATTCCCTCTTGTCCTGTCACTCCATCCCTTGTAAATCATCTCTCTCCACATTTCCTGTCAGCCCTACAGGCATTGGAACACCACACTGAGGTCACCCCAAAGCTTCTCTTCTCCAGGCTGAACAATCCCAGCACTCCCAGCCTTTCCCCACAGGACAGGGGCTCCATCCCTCTGATCCCCCGTGCTGGTCCACAGAACAGCAGCTGAGCACCCACCTGGCAGGATGAGCACTCTGTCACTGGAGCTCAGGGGATGCCCATCCTTAAACCACGTGAGCACGGGGGGAGGAACAGCATTGGTCTCACAGTACAGGGACAGGGGGTTGTTGACAATCACATCTTTACTTTCTCCACCTCTTCCTGCATCCACCATGTTCCCAGCTTCCCATTCCCTGTAAGGCTTTTGGAAACTAGGAGGAACTACAACAAAAAAGAGGAAAAATGTTAGCGTTTTGCAGCAGGAATAGCTGGTTTTAAAGTCAAGAAATAAAGGAGTATTGCAATGTTCAACAGCAGCAATAAAAATTAAGTGTATTAAATCAACCCCTCCCCCCACTTTAGGTTACCCAGGAAAATTCTAGTTCTTCTAGAATGAACAATTGAGCAATTTACTGGGTATTTTTTGAAGAGTAATAAATAATAGCATAAGATGACCTGCTAACAAACACAGAGGGTATTCATCAACAAAAATACTTAAACAATGAGGTATCTGGTTTCACTCAAGTTCCCATTTTGCCTAAATTTTCAGAAATTACTCATGATTGTTTTCTTGTATTTACACATAGTAGGCCAATAGGATGCTTATGTCTGGGGCCTCTAAATACTACTCAAAACAGAGAAATAAAATATGTCTTAGTTTAAAATAAATAAATGTTTTTCATGGCGTTTAGAAGAAGATCAGGGTTGCTATGTCATTGCACTGACTTCAGATACACAACATATAAAAGAATAATGTGTTAATAATAATACTGCATATGTTAATAATAATACTGCAGAATAATACTGCATGTCAGTGATGAGCAAAATATCCCTGCAATCAAAGCCACACAAAACACAAAAGCATTGGGTTTCACCATACAGGAGTAAAGGACATAAAATTATTCATTCCAACATCCCAGAATACTAGAAAAGCAGGCTACCAGGGGAGTTTTATTACCCTTTTACCTTGTATATTCACATCAAACTCCAGCTCATCCTCTCCAGCAATGTTGGAGGCCAGACAGGTGTAGCGTCCTGTGTCTGACACCTGAGCCTCCTTGATGTGCAGGGTTCGGCCACTGCCCTGGATCAGGACATGAGCATCTGCCTGCAGGGGCTGCAATGCCAATTCAAATGACAATTAATACTCAGCAAAGCACACATGAGAAACAGCCAGATTTGTGGGAGTAATGTGAGTAAATTTGATCAAGCTCCAAGTTCCTGGAGACAATTTTCTTTTCACGGTCATAAGGAACTCTGCATCTTCATCCTTCTGATTGTGGTGGTTGGTCTGCTCAAGGATGTGATTTTCCACCACTCCTAGCCCCAGGATGCTGCTGAGAGGAGCACTGCCATCCCCATCTGGCAAGGGCTCTTGTGACATTGGATCCAATGAGGATGATCCATTCCCTGAACTCACGGGCCAAGTTTCCAATCCATGGAAAACTACAATTTTTCAGAGGTGAGTAAACAGATCTAGCTCACCCTACAGATCTGCTGCCCAGCAAGGACATGGTGTGAACCTGGAACGGGCAGAGCAGAGCAGCAGCACAAAGAGACACAGGATTAGATGTTCCTGAATGTGGGTCCCACGTGCCAGCAGAGGCTGCAGTGGCACAGCCTTTGTGTCAGTGGTGAATCCAGAACACATTACATGTGCTCATCTACATCAGCAGCCTGTTCTAGTGGAGGTGTCCCTGCCCATGGCAGGGCTGGGGCTGGATGGGCTTTGAGGTCCCTTCCAACCCTAACCATTCCCTGAGCCCATGATTCCATAATGAGGAATTAGTTCAGCACTGAGCTCCCAGCCAGCAGGGAACAATTCATTCAGCCCAGGGACGGGAGTGAGAGCCTTTCACCCAGGGCAGCCTAAGGAGCAGCAGCTGCTGTGCTGGTGGCAGCCAGCTGTGCCCAGCCACTGCCTTTGGGGACTCTCACCTCCCCAAACTGAGTTTTTCTTTGTCAACACAACCAGAACTCCCAGGAGATCCCAGAACTGGGATCCCAGAAACAACCCTAGGGTATTTCCCCAGGTTCTTCCCACAAGCTCATTAAATCCAAGAAGAGCTGCTCCATGATGAGTGCCCTACCAAGAACAGCTAAAGCAAGAGGTGATACTCTCCTTTCTTACAGAAGAGTGACACAGTTCCTTCTTCTCTCATTCTTTGTGCTGTATTTCCCTGTGCCCCCGTGGCCCTGCCCTTCCCAGTGCTCCAGATGGATCAGTGGAGCGCTGTGTGTGGCAGGAACTGTGCCTTGCCCCCCGGAGCAGCCAGATGCTCTGTGGCTTTGTGAGCTCTGCCAGGACCGAGGGGGAGGCTCTGCAACTTCTGCAAGGGCAGCACTTGAGGGAACCATCTGTAACAGGGCCTTTGGGGCTTTACACAACAGCCACGGGTCCTGTGGTCACACCATGGGACGCTCCTGCCAGGAAGGGCTCTCCCTCTCACGGCACAGGCCACTGCCAGCCCTGCAAACTCCAGCCCCGGAGTCTCAGGCACTGCCAGGCACCCACCAGGAGCCAGGATGTCGATTCACAGAGGTGTGGCCACCTTCGAACAGCCCAAGCTGCTGGGGGGTGATGCTGCCAGAGCAGGGGGAAGGTGACTCCTGCTGCCCGGCATGGGGGCCATTTCCAGGGACAGGGAACACGCAGCTGTCCCAGTCCCACATCCCCTCAGAGGAAGGAACGGTGACTGGCCTGTCCATCCTTGTACCAGCTGATGGCAGCAGCAGGTACGGCGTGGGCTTCACACTCCAGGGTCAGGCTGTGGTTCACTTTGATCTTCACTTCCCTGGGGGACAGCCCTGTCCCTGAGACATCGCCTTTGGAAATGGAGGGTGGAACTGCACAGACAGAGAGGGGAGAGACTGTCATGACTTACTGTCTGCTGCAGCATTCCAACTGAAACTGGAAAAAGGGAGACCCTGGGTGAGAACCTCAGGGAAAGACAGTGCATTCCCCCAATAAACTGCCTCTTACCCACAGACAAATTATTACTTTTATATATATACAACCATTTTTAGTACAGTTATTACGTACAAAAATATACAGATCTGTGTTCAACACTTTCAAACACGCAAACCTGACTACAGCCCTACCTAACTACACACTTCATTATTACATGCCTGGCTTCAATTCTATAAAGTTCAGGGGATTATAGTCATTAAACAGCATTTTAATGGAAACTAATATTCTGGGAAACATATGTTTGATCCCAAGTCCACATTCAGAGTAGCTGGTCAAAACGCAACATTTCCACCCCACTGAAATCCCAGGGTTGCAAAATCCTGTTTCTTTCAGAACGAGAAGGAAAACAGAATGTTTCAAAATTCTTCAGCTACCCCCCAGCTTGGTCTCATAATGTTTTTGAAATTATTTAAAATGCTTTCAGAGCATTTTCCACTCATTTTTTTCCACTGGGAATTTTTAAACTCTCCCTAATACTTACAGTATCCTAATAATTGACAGTTGAAAGGGCATTTGGGGGTGGAGGGCATTACGTCCCTACATAGCCATGCATCAGTAATGAACTCTTTTGTCATCTTCTCGTTATTCCAAATCCAGTGGGGCCTTTCAGGGACTTAGTGTAATTAAAATAACACTATGGTTACTGTAAGGGAGAAAACCAACTCCAACTCAGACCAGTAAATTTAAAAAAAGGTAAAAATCATGCTTGGCTGAGCCCAAAATTAAGCGTTTGAGCATTAAAATTGTGGATTTAGGTACAGATGCTCAAAGGACGATGTAGTGACAGGAAGACTTAAATAGGAAAACTTTTGTGCATATGGAATTCTATGGAAGGACATAAAAATAGTATCCTACTGTTTTACCTTCCTCAAGAAAGTGTCCCACTAGATGTCAGAGGCCCCCTCTGTTTTTCTAAAATGGTTTCTGTGCTCAGGAGATTCTCTGCTCACATCTCCCATTGTGCTGCACTCATCTGACTTGAAAATCAGCACCAAAAAAAGGCATTTCAGAGGAAATTGGAGTTCAGTGTTTCTTAAATGTCATCCCTTGGGTGACAGGAAGACTTTTAGCCCAACTGCAGCATTGCAAAGGATGCAACAATCAACTTTTCTGGGGTCTTTCCTTCAGCAATGCCTGGAGCTAATGCAGATTTTCTAAACAAAGCCATTACCAGGAAACCTCGTCTCGCCAGGAGAGACAACACTGCACTGGGGAACGTGGAAGGATGCAAAAGAGAAGGGGATTTCAAAGACTGAAAGCACACGTACTGTAGACTTTCACTTGGTAGTGCCTCAGGGTCTCCCCAGCCTCGTTGGTGGCGATGCAGGTGTATCTCCCAGAGCTGTCCTGCTGCGCGCTCAGGATCTGCAGGGTTCGCCCACCTGCCAAAGACACCAGCCCGAAATAGCACCCACACATGTAGCCGATGGTTTGGGCTGGATCAGGCGACCACCAGGGTTGGGGCGGCCTTCTGGTGTGTTCTGTCGGTGTCCCCAGAGTCTGGGTTCACCGCAGACGGGGTTAGGGTCCCTGGGCCAGAGGCCGCGCCGTCCTTCTCAGCAGCCACTCTGCACCCACAAGGCGGAGGGGACAGAGGGAGGTTCCCTTGCCCAGAGCAATCAGACACAGAGGCACGCAGTGACCATCTGCCTAGGCTTGGGACAAGAGACCCAGAGCTCAGCAGGACACCAGACTTTATTCTGAGGGTAACGACCAATCTGAGGATGGCACGGGGAAGGGTCAGGGAGGGACAAGGGTCAGGGACCAATTGGGAAGGAGGAAGGCAGGACAGAGGGAGATACGATATGCATTTAGGGACTGAGGGACAGGAGTCAGAACTCAGCCCTTTCCTGGGGCAGTCCACCCTGGACCCCACCCCAGGGGGTTTCAGTCCCTGGGATTCCACAATTTCTGCAGGGGGGACGAAAGCCTTTGGGCTTGACCCACCGCTACACACACCCACTCCTGCTTCCCAGTTATTTAAACACTTTCTGCAGCAGATTTCCAACTCTTCGGTCCTAAATCTGCCCTGAGAAGAGCAGGATAAGCTGCCTGCTTATTACCACATGCAACAAATGAGTGTGTGATTCACGGCAGTGCTGAGGATCACAACTCCTGTTACTTACTGATTCCTGGGAAATTTGTTAAAAAATTTCTTCAAGAAATTCCTACAGGAAGTTTCTTGAAGATATTTAGCCAGGACTCATTCTTTCTCTGAACACTTGCAGTTAACAAGATAAGGTGCTTGTACATCTCCAGTACTCCAGTGTTCCCTCCCTCATTTTCTACCTCCACAGCTGCTAGGGAAGACTTATTCCACTAACTAAAAACGGCAAACTACTAATGACCTAGAAAGATGCCACCTCATTCGCTTTACTAATTTATATCTCCCTCCATCTAATTTCCACACTTAATTGCAGTATTTATATTCATCATTAACTCATATGAATTTTCCCATCACTTTGGCTGACTGTACAAAAGGATAAATACCTGAGTAAAAATAAAATACAAATAAATAATCACTTAATTGTGAAGCACTTAAAAATAAGGGAATGGGAAGTGCTAGAGGAGTACAGAGAATCCCAGAATGCTTTGGATTGGAAGGACCTTAAAGCCCATCCCATGATGGGGATTCCAACTAGGGACACCTTCCACTGTCCCAGGCTGCTCCAAGCCCTGTCCAACCTGGCCTTGGACACTCCCAGGTATGAGGCAGCCACAGCTTCTCTGGGCAACCTGTACCAGTGCTTTGCACTGAATAGAAATACATCCTCTGATTTTTCAATGAAGTCTGTAACAGAAAAAAAAAGCAAAAAAGGAATAATGTGTTTTTTCTCAATAAGAACAGTGTTTACCTGGCAGAATGCGGATGTTTCTGCTGGACTCTAAGGGATTCCCATCTTTCAGCCAGGTGATGGTAGCTGGGGGGTAGGAATAAGCCTCACAGACCAGCGAGGTGGGGCTGTTGAGGATTACGGTGACATCCTCTGCATTGCCTCGGCTGTCTGCTCCCACGATGCTTGGAGCCACTGGGAACAACAAAATCAGTAACCACAGGGAGGAAAGGCCCTCTCTGAGGAACCTATTTTCTGGTCCCTGCTCAGTCCAGGAATCTGGCTGCAGCCTCAGCTAGCTGGGAGGCATTCCTACAAGGAGCACCAAAACCCAGGCCCAGACAACACTCAGTTAGTTTATGTTTTGTCCTGCAGTCAGCAGTGATCCCAAATTAGTGGGATCCACCCCCACCCGTGCCTTTGTCAAGCACGGGTCCCCAGGACCCCAGCCACCACTCCTTGAGCAGAGCTGGCAGAGCTGCTGCTTGATGATCCTGGAAGGAGGGATGAGCCCAGGAAACGAGGCTGTGGAAAACAAACTCACCATTGTTTGCACTTGGTTGTGCAATAATCCTCATGGGAAAAACCAAAACAAAGAGAGAAGTGCAGATGGTTTCAGCTTTTCTGAAGAGATAACAATCTGAAATGCTCTTCAGATGCTCCTTGCTTGAATCACAATAAGCCAAAGCGCTGTCCTGCCCATTCCATAGGGACATTATGGCTATGTTATGGTTCCCTATTTTCCCACTCTGCGTTGTCTAAAGCACAGCAGTGGTGTTTCTATCGAGCTGCTATCACGTATCAATTACTGAGCTGTAAAATTCTAATCCTACACAGCAACTTGTGCATTGCTGTCAATGGAGCCTTACAGAATTCCAACGGGACTCTGTTCTCCAGCTGCCTGTCCCTCTGGCAGAGGCAGCCCAGCCCCTCAAGCTTGTTGAGGCTGTAGGTTTTGCTCACCAAGCACGTTGAGGCTGTAGGTTCTGCTCCTGTCCCCCGCAGCATTGGATGCCACACACGTGTATCGCCCTGTGTCCAGGAGCTGTGCCTCGGAGATCTGCAGGGATGGCCCGCTGGACACGATCCTGGGATCCCCAGCCTCGGCCAGGGCCTGCCCATCCTTCAGCCATGTCACCTGTGGCTCAGGGTTCCCTTGGTGCAGCAAGGAAACAGGCAAACGTGAGCTGGTGCATAACCTCTAGGATACACCATTTCTGCGAAATGGGAAAATACAGGCTGGGGTGTCCTTTTAAAATATGTCCTGGGACGAGATGCTTTAGAATGTGTGTTCTGAAGTCTCTGAACCCCCGGAAGTGATACACACCTCCTCTGAAATTCCACAGGCCTTTGGTGAACAAATATCACAGCAACATCCCTCTAGGTTCACCTCATCCAACCTCTACTGATGCCTTATCAGCTAGTAAAAATATGAAGTAGACACAGCAGCAGATGGAAAAGGGAATTTAACTTGGTTTAATAGGATCCTAGGTGCCCAAACTCATCAAAGGTGGAAAACACACCGAGGAGTGAGCGATGAGCCAGAGCGACCCCATACAACGTGTACTGGATGTTTTTATGGACCTCACAAAATTGGCGTATCTACTTAAAGTGCCCCAATAAGAAACTTCATAAATAAAGTAATTGTCCCCTATTCTAATGAAGCCCCCCCAAATGAGACTACAGCCCGGTTTACAAAAATATGCTCCAGAGAGAGAAGGCTCTGTCCAAGGTTGGAGCCCCTAGTTCTGAGACAGTTTGAACGTGCGGTCTTCTCTGCTTTGCAAGACCCCAAACTAAGCTAAATATCAGACTACAAGAGTTATAAACAGTGGGGCTAAAGTACAAGGAGTGTTTGTGCAGGGTACAAGGAGTGTGTCTAGAGGGCAACAGGGAAGGGAAAGGGTATAAAAATATATGAAAAGGGTATAAAAAGACAAAAATCACCAGCATCACTACAAGGAGTGCTTAGTCCTGCTCTAAGCACCACGGTTAAATCTGAGATTTGAAAACCCCACTGAACTGAAATCCCATTAAAAACACTCTGTGCAGCACCAGTAGTGATCTGAGCATAGCTTTGATGAGCAAAGGTAAATCACAAAATGTTCCTTTACCTGTCACCTCACACCTCAGGGTAACTCCGTGCTTCTCCTTCACTTTCACATCTTCCAATGTATTTTCCCCCACAATCCCTGGAGGCACTACAACAGGCAAGGAGACAACATCAGCACAGATTCCTTGCAACTCTGAAAGGGATCAGGCTGCTCGATGATCCTGCTAGGAGGGATGAGCCTGGGAACCCGGGATGTGGAAAACAAGCTCACCAATGCTGCTGTTTGGTTATACAGTAACTGCCACAAAAAACCAAGAGCAATACAACAGATTCCCAACAAGTGGATGCTGTGCAAAGGCCTATCAGTGTTCTCTGCAAATGCAGCTAATTCCATCTGGGAATGAACACACTACACAGGTCTAAAGGCATCTTGCTATGGTACAAATCACATTTCTCTAGGAAAACAGAAGATACAACTCTTAAAATACCTACCCCACCCCATAGACAGCCAACCCAATGAAACTCCTACTGTATGGATGATTTGGACGACAAAATTTTGTTTCCAAATAATCCTGGTCAACTTGTGCTTTCACATGAGGAGGGCAGGTTATGAGGGTGCTGGGGAGTAGCTGTGGTGATTAAGAGCTGTGATCAATCATTTCTTTCAAAGGAAAAGCATTTGTAGATCAGGCCAAAAGAAAGTGGCACTACAAGTCAAAGTAGGCATGGAGTGTAACAGACTGAAAAGGAGACCCTATAGTTATAGGAAAGCAGCCCCATCTCCATGATACAGGAAGTTTTGTAACAAAAATGTGAGAGTAAGGAGTCAGATTTATGCTTTAATAATCCTGCAAAATGCAAACTTTCAGCCTAGAAAGAAGACTTAAGAAAGGAATTAAAATAAATTTAGCAGCTTATTTCTGACCTAGCACTTTGCTGGAAGCAGAAGTTTTATAAAAGAAAGAATCATGGAACTATGCAGAATTCATTGTCAACAGAGACAATAATGTTACACCAGATTTCTGGTAACTAATGGAGGGTTCAAACTAGAGTGAAGGAAACAGATGGAGGGAAACAAAACTTAAAATCATGAAATTCAGGACTTATGTCAGGCCAAAAGTTACTGCTATTCATAAACAGAGACAGCAACTCATCCCTTTGGCCCCAAAATAATACAGTAAGTTGTCAACGCATCTTAATTCCAAAAATATGGCAAAGCCACAGCAAACTCTTTTCAAATATATAAATATTGTGCTTATTACACCAAGCTCTGCCTGCAAACTGCTGCACCTCCTACAACAACCCAGAGAAAGCTTGCATGTCTCTGTACAGTTCCCACTGACAGCGACTGATGAGGATTCTGTGCCACTGGCAGGCGCCACTCCAGTAACTTTCCTCTAGAAAGACAAAGAAATTTTGGGGGGGAGGGAAGAGAAGACTGAACAATGGAATTTTCCACTTGAAATCAGCTTCTCTTCAGAGCATTTCTCTTCAAGGCAAACAAAGCCTATGCAACAGAGATTCCCAGAACTCTCAAGAACACCCTGCTACTAAAAGCCTCCAAAGAAAACAGTCAGACAATGAAAGCTTTCCAGTGTTTATCCATCTCCTCCATCCTACCACACTTACACTTCCATGAGCTCATCAAATAAACATGAACTGACTTGAATGGGAGTTATCACTTACAGGCTGAATATGCCCAAGTCAGCTGAAGGCCAGGGAGGCTGAGGGTGCTCAGCACCTCAGAGAAAGGAAACAGAGAGCAAAATTCTACACAGAAATGCTGTGAGAGAACCTGCATCAGGCCTGACAGCTATTGATAAAAATAGCATTAAACCAAAAAGTAGTGTTATCTGGCGAAAATACTGGGGTGCAAAACTAAGTAATGTGATAAAATAACATTAATGGTTCCAAATAGCATCTAAAGAGTCTGGTGGACCACTCCTGGTCTAAATACATCAACAGGATCACCCCCTACCACAATGATTTATATTCTTTGTCACACAAAAGGCTCTACTGACTGAAGGTTTCCACTGTATTGGAGTTGGGATCACTGATCCTGGAGAAGAGAAAGCTCCAGGGAGACTTTGGAGCCCATTCCAGGGCCTAAATGGGCTCCAGGAGAGCTGAAGAGGGACTGGGAACAAGGGTCTCGAGGGAGAGGACACAGGGAATGGCTTCCCATTGCAAGAAGGCAGTGTTAGATGGGCGCTTGGGAAGGAATTGCTCCCTGTGAGGGTGGGCAGGACCTGGCACAGGTGCCCAGAGAAGCTGTGGCTGCCCCTGGATCCCTGGCAGTGTCCAAGGCCAGGCTGGACATTGGGGCTTGGAGCAGCCTGGCACAGTGGAAGGTGTCCCTGCCCATGGCAGGAGGTGGAAGGAGATGAGCTTTAAGGTCCCCTCCAACCCAAACCATTCCAGGTTTTTATGATTCTATGTAGAAGAAGCTTCTCTCTACAACCTGATTTTCTGTATGTGGTATCAGGTTCACTTATTTTTCTCCTAAGGACCTATGTTTTGGCATAATATTTTTTAAAATACCAGCAAAGTATACAGAATGGCCTCCCCCCTTACTGTACAAACCCCTCTCTTGTGCTGCCCCCAGCCCAAGCAGGTACTCACCCAGGACAGAGAGGTGGAAGTCCTTCCTGGCCTCCCCTGCGGCGTTGGTCACCACACACGTGTAATGTCCCTCGTCCGCCACGCCCGCGGGGCTGAGCCGCAGTGTCCGACCCCCTGAGACAGCCAAACCAGCATCAGAGTCCTGCTCTGCCACCCAGCACCATCCCAGGCTGGGCAGGGCACACACACCCTGCTCTGCCACCCCAGCACGACCCCGGGGCTGGGCAGGGCACACACACCCTGCTCTGCCACCCCAGCTCTAGAAGAATGTTCAGGAAAATTAGTAATGCCTCATCTGTGCGTTTTATGTGTGCACACATAAAAGTAAGTTTATTCCTATAAACATCTTGTTTTATAAATACCCTAAAGTTATTTTCACATATATATATATAAGGAACAAAATTCCAGTTCTTCCTTCTAGCATTTGCATTAACTGTGCCATCAATAATAATAACAAGTGATAACAGCACTGGTTTACTTGTAATGTTTTAAAAGAACAGATTCCTCTTAACTCTGTAGTTGTCAGATCATCTTTGCACAGACATGTTCATTTAAAAGGAAGATTTCCAAGTGTGTTTGACCAAAGAACCAGGAATATCCCTGCTTTGCCATAGCAACTTCTCTTTCCTTCCTTTTTGGCAGAACAGCAGCAAAATATCAGGGAGCGTTTGAGTGCAAAACCAAAGGTGGTGGCCAGCCTGCAGCTTCTCCCAGGTCCTGGTCAGCAGCTCTTCCATCAGCAACCATTCCCTAAGCCACAGCACGCCTGCCCTGGGCAGCTCCTGCCTGTGGCTGTCACTGCTGGGAAGTGAAATGGATGTTCCTGGCCATGCACTCGGAGGAACAAACTGCAGAGCTGGTTTCTGGGTGTGCCTCTGCCCAAGGAATCCTTCCTGCTGGAGGGAGCGCTGCGAGCCTGAGGGAGGCTCAGGTCTTCAGCCTCCTGTCTCCCTGATCCCTTCTCCCATCCACCCCTGCACAAGGCCACAGCAGAAGCAGAAACTTGCCTGCAGGAGACTGTGACCTTCCCTGGACACACCAGAGCACCCCCAGGCCTTCAGTGCTGAGGAAGGACAGATTTCCTCCATTCTGCTAAATAAAAGCTCTTCTCCTTCCTAAAGCCAATGTGCAGCTTAGGGCACAGGCTGCATGGAAGGCAGGTGGGCTACAGTGGAATGTTTAAATTTCACCTAGAAAGTATGCAGGAAGGGCCATCAAAAGCAAACATCAGTATCTGGACAACGCTCTGAGGCACTGGGTGGGATTGTTGGGGTGTCCTGTGCAGGGCAGGAGTTGGACTGGATGGTCTTTATGGGTCCCTTCCAACTCAGGATATTCTGTGATTCCATGATCTGAATTAACTGTCTAAAGCTGCCAGCAGTGTGTCCACACACTGAAATTATCTGCAATGCCAAGTATGTTTTCAATCAACAGAACCAAATCTTGCTTTGGCAAAGTATTTAACTCCAAAATTAGAGGAGGATTTTTGTTGTTGTTGTTGTTGTTTTTTACAGCTGTCCAAGCACAAATAACGCTCCAAGTGCCATGTTGGTTACAGTTCACTACCACAACGTGCAGCTTTCTGAAGCACAAAGTCTGAAGGAAAACAAAGCCCCGAGTCCTGGCGTGTTTCCCCTCCCACACAGCCAACATCCACAGACAATAAACATCTTTTTGTCTCTCTTCTTCCCTACTCAGCAATCCGGGAGGTGAGATTTGCGTGGGTGTAGAAAGCAACAGACAGGATAGAAACAATCAAGCCCAGAAGATGTTATTTTTGTTGATGGCAACTTGACACAGAAAGGAATGCACAGCAGCTCGTAGAGCCAGGTTCATACTGGGAAATAATCGCACACCCACTCCTTTTTCCACGCACCATATGCAAAAATGGGAAAGCAGAGGACAAAACTAACATTAAAAGCTGCACTGATTAAAATACCCTGAAATTTATCAGCTTCAAATGCAGTCTTCACTGAGCTCTTAAACACCTTCCAGCTCATCACCTGTCTGATGGTTTCCTTTGGTTCATGTTGCAGGCTTTGCATGGTGGCTACGACAGAGTATTAGAAACTCCATCTAAACTGATTGTCATGAGATTGCTACTTGCCAGTGGCAATCCCAAGGTCAAAGAAACAACATGGCCAGAAATGCATTTACAAGCACGCATCCCTTGAGGCTCCCTTTGGTTTCCCTTCGGTTTCATACATAGACCCACAGAAATTAAAGATGTGCTTTGCTTTTTGTCATTTGTTCTTTCAATGATTTGTCCTCTTTAAACGGTAAAACAAATGGGAAGAGGCAGAGGTAGAGAAAATAAATAGGAGAGCTAATGGAGTGTATTTCTGGGCATGACAAAGTGAGACGTTGCCATCTGCCTTCCAGCTTTTGTACCTGAGAGAATTCGCACCGAGCTGTTCAAGGTGATGGGCAGGCCATCCTTGAGCCACGTGATTGCTGGCAAGGGGATTCCTGAGGCTTCACACACCAGGGAGATGGGATTCCTCTCCACAATGCTGACGTTTTCAGGCAGTTCCAGGTGACCAGCAATACTTGGGGGAACTACAGCAAAGAGGAAGGAAAAGCCATACTTCAGAGCAAATACAAGTTCATTCTGCTCACAAAACACTGTGTCACCCAAGTATTAGCTCACTGAGTGTGAGCAGCAGGGTAGTCTTGGTTAAACCTTACCTCCTCTCTCCCACAACAGAGTATTTCCCACCATGACACTCACCCCGATGTCATGTAAAATTGTACCATATCCCAGTTATCTGGAGCAATGAAGCGGCTGGGGGTGGGTTGATATTAACAGAGAGAGGGCCACAATTTTAAAATATTCAGGAGCTATAAAATTGGATTTGGGCTTTTCCTAACCCTGTGGCTGGAGCTGCATCCCCTGCAGCAGGTCCAGGCGATACACTGAGCTCCACACCATTGCTTGGCCACCTGGGGGTGAATTTCCACACGTCCATCCCCCCGCCCCAGGTGGCCCCGCTCACCGTGGACGCTGAGGTCGTATTTCCTGTCGGCCAGGCCGGCGGCGTTGGTGGCCACGCAGACGTAGCGGCCGGTGTGGGACACCTGGACCCGCTGCAGCCGCAGGACACGGCCCCCAGCCAGCAGTGCCACGTCCCTGTCACCGAGCAGCGCCCGCCCGTCCTTCAGCCACGCCACGGCCGGCTCGGGGATGCCCTGCGCCTCACACTCCAGGGACAGTTCGCTCCCCTGGGTGACCACCACCTCCAGTGGGTGGGGACCGCTGTTGGAGATAGTTGGTCGAGCTGGGGAAGAACAAGAGACACAGTGCAGGCATCAACTGGAACCTGCACTTCACGATCTTCACCTGCTGCTGAGCAGAGTAACAGTCAATTTTCCAGAGCAGCAGGGCCAAGGAAAGACAAATCACTTCCTTTTCCCCTCTCCCACCCCAATTTTTAAAATGCAAACAAGAGAAAAAATTAAATTACAAAAGACTGCCCCAACACTGTCAGTCCCTACAGATTTTGTAAAATTTCCTTCTCTGTGGGATTGTTAAAAAATACGTAATTTTACTCCTGACCAAAATACAGTAAAATCTAATGGAATGAAGGGAAATCTAAGTTCAGTTAGTTGTCATCACTACTGCAGTTTAAGGACAAGACTAAAGGGGTTACATCCCTGGATTGTGCACTTTCAACAAGGACATGCAATGCCTTGGTTGAGCTCTGAGTCCAAACTGCCAAAATTTTCATGACTTAACACTCTCTTTGAATTCCCTCTAAATTGTCCTACAGCCAGCCCTCTCTCTCTCTGGAGATCCTGCAGCTCACCATCACTGCCCTGCTCACGTTCCCATAAATTACTCCAGAACTGGTAAGCTGTGGTCAGAGTGGCACTTACTGTACACTTGCAGGCTGTACTCCTTGGTGGCACTGCCAGCCACGTTGGAAGCAATGCAGGTGTAAGATGCAGCATCAGACCTGTCAGCAACTGTGACCTGCAGCTGTCTGCCCCCAGACAGCACCCGCACCCTTCCCGACGGCTCCGGCACCACAGGAGAGCCTGCAAGAGACCTCCTGTCAGACAAAACCACGCAAGTGGCCAGGAGCAAATGAAAATCGCATGCTGTGAAGGTCACTGGCTCATTCAAAAGGACTGAGCTGCACAATTGTCCATTTTAGAAGTGCTCTGTCAGAGTTTTCCCAGAGAGCAGGAACTTTGCACAAGCAGATCCCGAGGGCTTCCTGTATTAACCATGGACTATGTGGGATACCCTGAGCTAAAGCACACTGACTCTCCCTCACATCCATCCTGAGTTTGGGACACCTCCACTGAGCAGAAAGCTCAGCACTTTCACTAAAATGTGACTCATTTTTCAGTGTGTAATTGTCTCACCCAGCACAGCCGGTGCTTAGAAACACGTAATTTAGTTTTCACACCATCTGTGTGTTGTGTGTCACAGGCTTCTGCTCAGGAAATCCTCAGCAGAAATGTGACAGCAGAATACCACTGCATTCTCTGAGCAGATGTTTCAGTCTTGGAGACCTCAGATTATCCATCTTCATCTTTCCAAACCGCAGGGAGACTTCGTGACAGAAGGAATGCACCTGCCATGGATACTTCTCACAAGCTTAATCTTTGTTTCCCTCTTGTGCATTTGAAGTCCTCTCTACAAAGTGCACCAAATGTCAAACATGCTGAAAAATCTCCTCCTCTTTCTCACTGCTTTTCTAGACTTTCCAACAGGTTTAAGCCTCCTTCCTGCCACTAAGTGTACACACATTAGCCTTGCAGTGCACTTACACGTCATACAAGGCGTTTTTGGCTTCCAAGAGACAGGGTTTTAAAAGAAGTTGATAAACTTCCTGTTCTCTGAAAATGTTATGCATTAGAAAACGTGGTTTGTAATTAAAACCTGCTCTTTCCATGAGCCAAAATTAATTAAAGTACATACCCCACATAACTGTGCTGCCTACAAAAACACAAATATAGGTAAGATTCATTAGTAAGACAAGAATTATCACACTGGAAGAGTAAATTATCTTCTTTCGTCTTATATTCTGTCTCCAACAGTCTCAATGCTTAAAAGAAGGTGCTGAAAATAGCTGGCTTTGTCTGCCAGCTCCTAAAAAGGTGTTTGGCAATGTAAGCCCTAAGTAAAATTTGTGCAGACTGCTCTTGAGTAAGATGGGATGTGAGAAAGGGTTTGGTGAATCCCTAAAGTAATTACTACAGCTACATGCATCTTGCAGCTTGGCAGGATGCCATGGCTGCAGATTTAAAATCGACTCAGAGTCTGTGTGCGTTCTGCAGTGGATCACAGGGCAGAGACTCAGCTCCTCTGGGACTCCCAGAGACCCCAGCCCTGACACCTGGGATCCACAGACAAGTCTTACAATCCCACAATGGTTTGGGCTGGAAGGGGCTTAAAGATCATCTCATTCCAACACCCTGCCATGGGCAGAGACACCTTCCAGTTGCTCCAAACCCATCCACCCTGGTCTGGAACACGTCCAGGCATGGGGCACGTCGCTGCTGTCCTGCTGCCCTGTGGTAAATAAACACATTAAGTGCTTCACAGTTTTGTTTCTCTTAGCTGAGGAATCTGCACTGCACTTCTCTTACACCTTTAGGAATAATGACACCTAATCCAAGCAGAGGTGAGGGAGAGAGAAGGGAATAATCTACTCCTGCAGTTCATGTCATTCAGTGTCAGGACTGTGCAGATATCTGCATATTTGAGCTCCTCAGAACACACCATCCAAAATGTACACAAGATAAAAATAAAACCCAGCAAGTCAGAATTATCCCATTTGCTTTACAAACCAGACAGTTTTGGACAGCTACCCACCATTCTTTTTCCAGGTGAGACTGGGTGGTGGGATGCCACTGGACTCACAGATCAGGCTAATCAAACTCCCTTCAGTGACTGTCAGCTGAGAGCTGTCATCTGAGCCAGAAATACTTGGTGACACTGCAAAGAAATGCCAGATAATTGCAGCCTTTGAAACAACACATTATCAGCCAGCAGTAAACCCCAAATGACCCTCATTCAAATCTGTCCCATTCAGCTCTGAAGCCATGACAAGGATTGTCTCCTCAGTCCTGGCCAGGCCCTGGGTAGGGAACAACACCCTTGGGAAAGACAGCATCCATCCTTCCTGCCTCCAAGGGCTGCTTGCATGCACAGGCTTTATTTTGGGCTGAACAAAGCTGGTTTGGGGAATTATGTCAAGTGACTCCAACTCTAAGACCCTGCCTCATTCATGGCCTCAGCTAATAAACCCACAGAGATCATCACCAGTGACTTTTAAAATTCAGCCTCCGTTTTTCCTTTGCATTTTTCCTGCATCAGCACACTGGCTGCCACATCCAAGGCTTTGGATCCCACCCCTCTGATCAACCCCTGCAACAGAGGGATCGCTCTGCTTTACAGCTCTGTGACTCTAAACCAGCTGCAGGCAGAAGGGACCAGTGCTGTACTCTGATTCTCAAAGTCTCAAAGCACTTTGGTTCGATCCCTGGGGAAGGACTAATTGCCTGTTAGGGATCAGGGAACCATTTTCATCAGATGAAAAGAGCGTAGGTTAGAGACGAAAAAAAAGCAGAGGAGAATGTAGGCTGAACCTGGCAAATAAAAACTCCCCAGTGAAACGTTATTAAAACATCACGTTTTTAATGCATGTGACAGTAGCCAGCTTCTCCTTCTGACACCTCCAGCTCTACAGCAGCAACCAGATGTGTGGGGTGTGAAACACCACTGCCGAGGGCCTCATGGTACTGTCTGCTTTAACCCTTTATTTGTCCTGCTTCCAGGCAGGACAAGTCTCTGTCATTCTCTTCATTTAACTGACGGGCTGGCTCCTGGATCCACAGTTAGCTCTCAGGATCTCACCAGCCCTCAGAAGGATGTATTTCCTGGATTTAAAACTTCAAAATATGGCAAGGAGGAATTCTGGTGCTGGGGTGTAAATGAAAACTGTAATTCCAAATAATTATCCACAGATGGCTTTCACAGGCAGCCTGTGGTTTCTATTAAACTTATCCCATCAAAGCTGCTAACTAGCAAAGAACTATCCCTCACTCAGATCCTACTGGAATGGTCTCACTGCACAAAGGAACAAATCCAAATCCCTGCAGCAAAGGTCCTGTGCAAAAATCTGGGGGGGGGAGAGGAGAGCAGAGGCTGACCTGCACAGTAAATGGTATTTGGTCCAGCAAGAGAAAGTGGCATGGTGCTACAACACCCACCTCTAACTTAAATGCCATGAATGGGTCTTTTAATAATGACAGACTTGAAATCTGTACGAAAAAATGTCATTTTAGTGTTACAAATGCTGATAGGTAATTCTAGTCTTTTGACTCCAAAACAAGAAATTGATTTATAATAGCAGAACAGGCACATTTCAATTTGAATATGGGAAGAAAATGATGGTGCAGAAAAACCCCTCAAAAGCAATTTTTAAAATAAGGTCCTAAGCCACATTCATCATAGAGTCATAGAAAAAAATTTTTAAAGCTGTTTTTATAATTCAGCACCAGTAAGTTTGTAGAGCAAATAAGTAAGTAGTAATAAATAAGTAGTAAGTAAGTAATAAGGTAAGGCAGCGTTTATTTATCTGAATTTTCAATGCTTCAGCATTTCACTAAGTGGAAAGTTGGTATGTTAATTCAAATGGCATTAAAGCTATGGACCCAAACCCAGTTATTTATCATAGAATCATAGGATGGTTTGGGCTGGAAGGGACCTTAAAGATCATCTCTTTCCAACCCCCCACCATGGGCAGGGATGGCACTCACCAGTTACAGCTCTAACTACTCTCATTCCTGCAAGCCCAACAAAGGCCTGTGGAGTAGCTGGTGTTAATTTACAACTAAATTAAAGCCATTTGAAAAATGTGTGCACTGTCTTGGGCCTGTTCAAGTACGGCAAATACAACAACATCTCCCTGCAAGAGCCTCAGCAACCAAGTGCTGACGAACTACAGAGGATTTCAGTGTCTCACATCATAATTCAGCTCTGAGCTTTGTCCCCATTCCTGGAATAAGCTTAATAAATCTTACCCCAAATATTGACATTATAGTTCTTCTCAGTTTTCCCAGCAACATTTGTCGCTTCACACGTGTAGCGTCCAGCGTCCTGCACTTGAGCTCCTTCAATCTGGGGACAAAAGGAAAACCTGCGTTCCCTCTTCCTACGCAATTATTCATTAAATGTGCAGGCAGAGGGTGCTCAGGTTTCAATTTTATTCGTACCTATGTCTCCCTGAGTGGTAACAACAGAGCACGAACCCAGCAAGCTCTGCAGCCAGACATGCAGGGTGCCTGAGCTCCTTCCCTCCCTGCTCACCCACGGCTGCCCCAGAGAGCCCAGCGCTGCCCCAGCCCCACCAGGCTGGAGCTCCCCAGAAGGCCAGCACAGCCCCGTTACCTTCAGCACGCTGCCATCTGCAGAGATGCTCAGGCCAGCCTTCTGCAGCAGCGGCCGCCCGTCCCGGAGCCAGGCGAGGCGCGGTGGGGGCACGGCGCTGCTGCGGCACCGCAGCTCCAGCGCCTGGCCCAGCAGCACCGACACGTTCTGCTCCTCGCCCACGATGTCCGGGGGCACTGCACCAATGCAAACACACAGCTGCTCACCTTGGAAAGCCCTCTGAGAGCAGAGTCCAACCATTCCCCAGCACTGTCCCCAGGGGCGACATCCACTCCAGGGATGGGGCCTCCACCCCTGGCCTGGGCAGCTCTGCCCGTGCCTCGCCATCCTTCTGTGAAGAAACTTTTCTTATATCCAACTTGAACCTCCCCTGGCACATTCTGAGGCTGTTTCCTCTTGTCCTGTTGCTCAAACCAAGCGACCTTTGGGCATTGAAGGCCTCCCAGAGCAAATGCAATGTGGAGTTAAGGGGCTTCACTCAGCAAAAATAAAATGACACTTACACCTTTCTGACACACAACTTCAGTCTCCTTTACACCACAGAACTCACAACAAACGTTTTTGTTACTTACAGAACGTCTTTACATAAAATACGCGCTAGTGAGGTATCACTAGTGAGGAAATCATATGGATAAGCCAAGACTAGCAAAAAAAACCCCTGAAACATAGTTAGAAAGGAAAATCCCAAATATATAAAGAATGGGGTAATGCATTCCTACTAGAAAGAAAAAGAGCTGCTGAGTGAAAAAGCTCATGAGATAATAATCAGCCCCAGTCTTAAGCTGCTCCAGACAGTGCCAAGGATACTTGGCTTTCAGGAAAACTCTGACTTACAGAGAATTTGTCCAGAGATGGCCAAACACAGCTGACAGAATGAGAACTTACATGGTCGGCAAGCAAGTCAATGGGCTAACGACTTAATCAACAAATCATAATCTACAATTAGCTCATGTATCAGGTCAGTGTGGGGATCTAGTAATTATTGCAGCTGTTGGCACTGAGCACTATATTTACATTTGTCCTGCAGTTTCAGTGATAACCTCATTATTACACTATTATTTCCAAAATAGACAGTAGAAAAATCAGCTTTTGGAAGGAAAGTTCTCTGTGTAGAAACAAAAAAACCCTAAACACTGGACACTACAATTGAAACCCACTGGCTGTTCTTGAACAGTGTCAAGATTCAAGAAAACACATTTTTTGCCTCCATTTTTAAATTCTGTGTTCCCACAATCAGGAAAACAAAAGCAACTGGGAAGGCAAGTGGGAACTAAACCTCCAAACACAGTGAGTCAGCAATTTTCCACAGGGAAAGTGTTCATGGCTGGAGTCAAAAGGAAAACAGAGGAAATATTGCCCCCCAAAAGGCTGACCCGGACCAAATATAAGAACCTTTGTTGTGACATTTCCTTTGCCCTTTGGTTTCGGAATCCATTAGCCCAGACATGGAGGGTCTGAGTGCACAGAACTTTGGGGTGAGAGGGAAGGTGGTGGGGGCTGTCTGTGAGGATCAAGGACACTGAGTTCATCAGCACACAGGAGAGCAGAACGTGTCCCAGAGTGGCACTCAGGGCACACCAAGACACCTCGAGATGGCCTGAAAAGCCAGAAACAATCAAGCTTTGTGTTTCTTGCCCAGGAAGTACTGAGCAGAGCTGCTGATTTCACAGTTTGGAAATAATTTAGGGAAAAGCCTGGTCCCTGTGGATAAGAAATATAGTAAGTGGAAAAAACATCTGTTTATCTTTCTTTCTTTCTTTGTAGAACTCACAAAGGCCCAGATTCTTTATGAACTGAGAATTGGAAGCTGATCCATTCCTGCAGAAGGCAAATTTATTTCCAAAGACTTTTCCACCAATCACTTTTCCTCTTGGCTAAACGAGTTGAAATGTGCTCAAAAGGAAACTGAGTTTATGACACAGAGACAGACACTAAAGCATTCATTTCTGAAGGAACGGGGTTTAAAATTAATCTAATTATGCTCATAGTAACTGTAAGTAACCAAGCTTATTCCAACTCCTGGCTCAGTGCACATTTCCAACCAACCCAGTTCCAACTGTACTCCAAATTATTTTCCTCCTGTGGCTTCTTAATTAGATTGCCGTTATGAGGCAAGTCTGAAGAGCAATATTACTTTTTGGTGACAGCCCCACTCAAGCTGGTCCTGCAGCTGAGCTCAACCCTGGCCAGCTTCGAATATAACATTAATTTTAAACATACACAATTCCTAACTAACCCTTTTCATTTCCTCCAGCTAAAATTAACAGAGGTTCCAGAAAATAAAAGAGAAATATTAAATATATCTATGCCCCATTACACAGACATACACACCTGTCCTCAGACTCCAAAGGAGACCCTGATTCCTTGGTCGAGACATAAAATGTTCCAGCCTATGTTAACCCAGGCTCACTTGTCATGGCAGAGTCCTGGATTTCTGAACTGCCCTTGCAGATGCAAAAGCCACCAGGACTTCAGTCAGGAGTACCCTAAGCAAGGGAGTCAATTCTGAAAGCCAAACTCAGGAACAAATCACCTGGCCAGCTGTCCTGACTTAGAACCCATCCAAACTCCTAACTTTTCCTGCAAGGTTTTCCAGACTTGGGATTGCCATGACACTGGAGACTGGCAGAGTCCAACCACTCACCTACTGAAAGCAGAGGCAAAACCACAAAGGAGCCTCAGTTCCAAAAGCCTCTCTACACATCTGATACCACAACATTTATGAAACAAGTGGCAGATCATAGTTCATCCTTGTTTCGCTGGTAGACAAAACCTCCAAGCTGCCCAAGGAAACTCAAAACCTGCTGCAGTCACACTCCCTGGCATCCCTGCTGGCACAGCACCCCCAGGCTCTGAGAACACAGCATGGGGTGACCTTAGGGACCCTTCCAGTGCCTGAAGAGGCTCCAAGAGAGCTGGAGAGGGACTTTGGACAAAGGCCTGGAGGGACAGGACAATGAGGAGTGCCTCCAGAGGGCAGGGTTAGATGGGACATTGGGAAGGAATTGTTCCCTGTGAGGGTGGGCAGGCCCTGGCACAGGTGCCCAGAGCAGCTGTGGCTGCCCCTGGATCCCTGGCAGTGTCCAAGGCCAGGCTGGACATTGGGGCTTGGAGCAGCCCGGCACAGTGGAAGGTGTCCCTGCCCATGGCAGGGGGGGCACTGCATGGGCTTTAAGGTCCTTCCCACCCAAACCATTCTGGGATTCTCTGAATATGAAAAGGCATCTTACAGAAGTTACAAAAAACCCAGGATGAAACTCATACAAGTCACAAGAAAGCCCAGAATCACAGAATATCCTGAGTTGAAAGGGACCCACAGGGATCACCAAAGTCCAACTCCTGGCCCTGCACAGGACAGTCCCAAGAATCCCACCATGTGCCTAAGAGCGTTGTCCAAATCAGAAGGGAGGATGAATTTACACAAATTCAGGCAAAAAGATTTCAGAATTAACTTACTGACAATCTGGAAAACTGACAAACTAAAAATCTATTTGTTTCCTGCACCTTGAAAGAGACAGAGTTGACTGGTTGGGCTCCACACAGTGTCACTATTTAGCACTAAAAGAATCCCCTCCATTTAGGCAGGCAGAGCAAAGCTTGGGAATGGGATGGGAACAGCAGAGTTTGATGGGGAACTCCCAGTGACTCCTTCTGGTGCAATAAAGAGAACAGAGTGCTGGCCCTAAGAATATTTCTCACCAGGCAGATCTACATGGCTTTAGACAAACATGCATTTTTTTTTATCATTTATAAATGAGCTTTTATGTATTAAATTCATAAATTCACTGTTGCAGTTGCATCAAGGATCAAGTTTCTTCAAGGATACATGGAAGGACACACCTACATGCCTTAATAAATGAGGACCTACGTGAATATATAAGTTTTAACTTCCATCCACACACCCCTCCTCCTCACTGGGCCTTCCATTATGGGTTGGGTCTGTTTTCACTCAGTGCCGCTCAGGGTCTGGGCATGGTGTGTTAAAGCTCCCCGAACAGCTCTCAGGACCAAAGCAAAGGCACTTGTCACTCACCATAAACGCGGAGCTCGATGTCCCTCTGGCTCTCGCCCGCAGCGTTGACTGCCACACAGGTGTATGTGCCTGTGTCACTGAGCTGGGCACTGGGCAGTGCCAGCACCCGGCCCCCAGACAGGACCTGCAACGGAGATTGCACCTTCAGACACACCCCAGAGTCACACAGGAGCAGGGGGAGCTCTTCGGGTTCATTTCAAAATGAAACACTTGTTTTGCCACTGCTTCCCACCATCCCCCTGCTCCCTGTGCTCGTCCCTGCACTCCAGAGTTCTCTTCTGATCCACGCTAGGAAAAGCAGATTCCAAATTCATGCCAGCCCATGGGGAATTCCTCACATTCTCAAGACTTCACAGGATCTGGAGATCCCTCCCTCCCACCAGCTTCAAACATGCTGTCACACCTTTTGTCTGTGCCCTGAGCTGTCCCCACAGAACGGAAATTTCCCCTCTTCCCTTTCAGATTACAAAATAAGCTTCCAAAAACCAGCCACAGCCTCTTGTTCTACCACTGAAGTATCTCCTTATATCAGAGGTTGGTGCTCATTTCTGAATTGCTGTTGTACGTAATGAGCTCTACAGATCTCTTCAGCAGAGCAATATGGTCCAATTTCCTCTTCTTCCCAGTAAGTGGAAAATTTGTTGATGTGAACTCTTACTCAGTATGACATCAGCTGAAAGTTCCACTTTATTTCAATGTATCTCTGTCTTTCACTTCACACTAACTACTGGAGCTAAACTCACTCAAACAACCCAGAGCAAAAGACCTTATAATTTTATTCCAAATCCTCTTCTCTTCCATTTAACTGCATTGACTTAAAAGCCTCCTGCCACAGCAGGGAGCAGCACAGACAGAGCAGGATCTGAGCCCAGTACCTGGAGGCCGTTGCTGACGCTGGACACAGGGCTCCCATCCTTCAGCCAGGTCAGGATAGGGGCAGGGATGCCTCTGGCTTCACACTCCAGCCTCACTGGATTATTGACCACCACTGTCACCATGTCACTGCTGCCGGAGATGGATGGGGGGACTGAAAAAAAAAACCACAGAAAAAGGGCTGTAGCAGCTACATAAGATCATTAATCACAATGAAATTAAATAGGCTGCCTAGTTTGGTAGTTTGGGATGTTATTTCTCTTTTGCGGTGTTATTCCCACTGAACTCTTGTCATGCTCTGTGCCAGATCCTGCTCTTCCCTTGCACAAGCAGGCAGATAACTGCACTGAAACTACTGTGAGCAAGGTATGTGGGACTGGGCCCACAGCCCAGAGGACAGCTGTGAAACCTAGGAACCGCACCATAAAGCCAGAAAATACTCCCTCAAACTTCTCTAATATTCCATTTAGATCTTGTGAAAGGCTTTAGGAGTGGTGGCGATTAAAGAAAGGAGTTCACCATATAAACCACATAAAGCAAATCCATACACAGAGTGATAAATTGGCTTGGCAGAGCATATGGGAACGTTTACCAGATTGGACTGGAAAACATCTGCCCGTCTGATGACACAAAACATTGTAATGGAACATCCAAAGCACTTACTCCAGGCTCACAGTCTAGCAAATTTGTAGGGCTGTGGTAGAAAGGGAGACGAGAACCATTAAAAAAGGAAGATGTTTCATTTAGTAGGAGAATCAAAACTATTCTATTTGCTCCTACCACTAGTAGCTTAGGGATAAAGCTTAAAGGTCAGTACCAGATGAAAACTTAATGCTTGAAGTCACTCCTGCAAAGAGATGAGAATGGTGTGGGGAGAGAAAACATTTTCTGCACTAAAAATAAGATTCATTAATGAATTTAGCAACATCTAAGAGCCTGTAATTCTGGTTGTGGCTGCCCCGTCCCTGGAAGTGTCCAAGGCCAGGCTGGATGGGGCTTGGAGAAACCTGGGATAGTGGAAGGTGTTCCTGCCCATAGCATGGCATGGAATGAGATGAATTTTAAGCTCCTTTCCAACCTAAACCATTCCATGATTCTGTGATTCTCCCCACTTTTACATATACGTCAGTAATAGCAGAAAGGGCAGGAAAAAAGCACAAGATTTTACAATTTTATAATCTTTTCTCCACACACAGAGTTCCTCCTATAGCAGTGCAATGGCATCCATTGTTCTTAAATGCCTGAGAAAGTTAGACTGGGGAGAAAGAAGTGAAAAAAAATTAATACAGTGAAATCCTGTGAATAGACTAAACTGGAATTCCACCTGCTTCCTTCAGTTAGCCTGCCTGGTTCCATTCAGTGTCAAGCCCGCAATATCAAGCATTGTTTTTAATGCCAAAAAGATCTGATAACACTATTAACAAACAGAAATTGTTGAATAAGACCAGTAGTTGACCAAGGCACGTGCTCATGGAAATCTAGAGCAACCTTTCCACAAACGCAGCACAACTTTCTGTACTTGGCATTTGAGCCTGCTCTCCATTAAGGAGTCATTGCTTCCACTGCAAAGAGGGCAAAACTCTCAAGTTTTGTCCTCCCAAACTCATAAACTCTAAGGAGAGTGGATAATAAACCTGTGGATGGGGAATTCCAGCAGCTCCCACTGTCAGCCTGGCAGGACTGAGCTGAATGAAGCAGGTCCATGGACAGGAGCTTGATACAATTCATTCCTTTGCGGCTTCAACAGCACATACTCTGTTCTAGAAAGGGAAGCTCTGTGTCTTAGTCAGAAAGTTTTAGTTCCCTAGAAAACCCTGGACGTGATCGCTGAAATTCCACCACCCCTAAAAAGACACACATGTAACTGAGGAGTTATTTTTCATTTAACTAGAATAATGACCTTAGCTCTAAGGATTTCCTGGGAATTAATCAGTGGGTGGGGTTAATTGCCTCTGACTACATCTTGTGCCATCAGTTTTTCCCATGATGGTCATTAAATCCATGGAAACGCACTGCCCAAGTCATTAATTAATGTTAATAGGAGCTGTATACTCTGTGTGCATCTCAGCTGGGGACACCACGCCATATTTGGGCCACCCTTTTGCATGGAAGCCTCCCACAGAAAACCAGCTACATGCACATGCATGCATCAAAGATAAGAATTTGGATTATGGCCACATCTAAAAGCCACTGAAATCAGTGGAAAAGCTCCAATTTGGCTTTTGCTCAGGTGTCTCATGTCAGCAAACACCCACACTTCCACTTCATCTTATTAGACACGGCACATTTCTCTTTAAAACTCTTGGATTATGAAAGAGCATTTGATTTGATCTGTATCCTTTGTCTACTGTAAGCTTCAAAGCCACCTACAAAAAACCCCAGCAATAGCCAGGCCCTCCAAATTGCTGTAGTGATCCCTTAAATAAAATACCACTCCCATAAATCCAGTGTCTCTGCTCATTCTTCTTAGAAATGCCTTTCCTTAGCATATTTTCCTCATTCAAAACACCTATTCTACAGAGAAAACAAAAGAATGAAGAGCATGGAGTGCCTGCACAAGGGGAGTGGCTTTCCGCTGCCAGAGGGCAGAGTTAGATTGGATATTGGGAAGAAGTTCTTCCTGTGAGGGTGGGCAGGCCCTGGCACAGGTGCCCAGAGAAGCTGTGGCTGCCCCTGGATCCCTGGCAGTGTCCAAGGCCAGTCTGGACATTGGGGCTTGGAGCAGCCTGGGATAGTGGAAAGTGTCTCTAAGCTCTCATCAATCCCAAATCCTCCTGGGATTCTATGATCATGTGATGAGTGACACCAAGTCTGTTAAGCAGACTGGAAAAGGAGGAAAGCAAACGTGGGACTTGCACATGTTATTCCCTCAAGCTGTGCCAGGGGTGGGGGCTTAATTTGGATATTAGGACAAATCTCTTCATGGAAAGGGCGGTCAGACACTGGCACAGCTGCCCGGGACAGTGGTGGTATCCCCATCCCTGGAGGGATTTAAAAGCCGCGTGGATGTGGCATCTGGGGACATCAGCGGTGGCCTCGGCAGCGCTGGGGAATGGTTGGGCTCGATGCTCTCGGGGGTGTTTCCCCAGCTCCGTGGCTCCCCACTCACCGTGCACCTGGAGGCTGTAGAGCAGCTCGGCCGTGCCCGCGGCGTTGGCTGCCAGGCACCTGTAGAGGCCGGAGTCGGCCACCTGCGCGGCCTCGATGTGCAGCGCCCGGCCCCGCTCGGGCAGCGCGCGGCCGTCCTTGGACCACGAGATGGCTGCGGGGAGGAGCAGGGACAAGTCACCAACAGCCCCGGGACAGACATGGCCCCACGGAGCCATCAAACCATCCCCCTCAGCTTTCACACCCAACGGCAGCGCTCAACACTCAACGTCAGCGTTAATCGTGAGCAACAGTAATAAAACAGAACTGAAAATGAGGAAATAGAAAAATTGGTACAAAATACTGACTAGGCCCCAGAATTCAATAGCAAATTTGACACTATCATCCACACCCCCCATATATTTATGGAAAAGTGTTCTGAAATTGAAAAATTATCACACAAAGGAAATTATAGGAAATTATCTTATACCAAGGAAAAGAGAAGATGTTTAAAACCACACAAAATATGAAGGCGGCCCTGCCCATGGCAGAAGGATGGAAGGAGATGAGCTTTAAGGTCCCTTCCAACCCAAACCATCCAGAGATCCTATAATATATATCAATAGTTTTCACCTTTTATCCTAAACTATCACTACATTAAACTGAACTACCTGGGACAAAGAACTAAAACGTAAACAACCAAACCAAAGTGCAACTGGCAAGCTGATAAAGTGAAAATAAAGTGCAGAAAACTGGTGTTACTGCAAAACGAAGTTTTACAGGCATCTGACAACCAAGAAAATCTGTGGATTTTGCATCTCAGCCAAAAGATGGCACCATCCATCAGGAGAATGGGTCACTGAGGCTGTACTGGCACCACCTCACTGCCCAGAGGAAACTTCCACTCACTGAATGAGTATCTGTAATATTCGAGGGGTTTTTGGGAAAGACTCACATCCACCAAGTGCTCTGGCCTAACTGATAGACAAGACTTGCACATGGCTTCTCTCTTTTCCAGTCGGATGCTGTGTTCTCACTTTCCTGAGCTAATGCTGCATCTTGATTTCTGTCTTTTGTCTACTGTGAACTTCAAAGTCACCTACAACACACCCCACCAATTGCCAGGCCCTCCAAAATGCCATCACATCATAGCACAGGTGACAAAACTGTTCTCATTGCGTAAGTTATCTGAAATCCATCATTTTAATTGTGTGTTCTAAAATAACTGAAAATTTGGAGGGAAAAAGGAGAAAAAAGAAATTTAAAAGGAGTGTAAAATTAATATAAAATTCTTACATTTTTATAACATTTTACTTCCTCAATATTTTAAATTCTTTTTTTAAAAGTATAAATTATTCTAGAAAATAACACTTTGCTGTGAATTAATTCTTAAAAAGGCAGAAAAAGAGAAGCTGGATGCACATCTAAAATGTAGTAACACCTTTCTTCTGCAAATGTTGCTATAATCAGCACGAGAATAATGCACTGTATGAGACATAAGCTCTTAGTAACTATTGCCCAGTTTTGCTCTACAATAATTCATACAGCAAATTGTTCTCATAGAAATATGTCTTTTTATATCTTATCAGGTAACAAAAAACACACATTAAAGAAGGTCCTGGACATGGGCACACATGGCAGGCACACTCAACACTTGAAGTATTTTAGGTCTGCCCTATACTATCCAGTGCTGAGCTGACAGGAGACAAGAGTGGATGTGTTTAAAGCTGATTCAGTAGAAATCCAACAGAGCTCTTGCCTGTGGACAGGGCATCACAAGGGAACAGATTATCCTTGTGATGCGTTTCCACTCAGTGGGGATCACTGAGTTCCTCAATCCTTCCTCCATATCATACACTGGCATTTCCCCTCCCACAGTTTCTAGCTGGTTTAAAACCACACAATTAGCTCCACATTCAGCATATCCATTATTTACCAAAGACACACGGAAGTGAAACCTTTATGAGGTGCTCCCCAAGGTGTATGCATACCTGGCAGAGGGTTCCCAGATGCTCTGCACTCAAGATGGATTGGATTATTCACCACCACTGTTTCATTTAATGTTTTTCCTGCGTCTTCCAGACTGGGTGGTTCTGGGAAAAGACAAAGGCAGCAGGTTTTCATTAATTCAGCCACCCAGCTAGCAGAGCATCCAATCCCAAAGTCATCTACCCTCAGAGAAACTTTAAGCAACAAGTTGCACAAGCTTCAACTGCTGGATGACTGAGGAATTTCTCTAGAAAGTTCATCTTTGAAATGGGAATACTCTCTAATTATATAGCCTCATTAGTGGTAAGAGGAATAAAACATTATTTTTGTTAACTTTAGGGTTTTTTTCAGAAAAAATGGAACTTCAAGTAGATTTGCAAGTAATGGGTGCACAACACAGAACAGCAATTCTTTCTTGTGGCAAGCTCCTCTCACTTCAGCTGGTGACAGTAAACTGAGTGGTGTAGACAACTTTTACCTTCCTAAAGTTCAGAAATCTGAAACGTGACAGAAACACCAGACAATGACACTTTGAACATGAAGATGGACAGCAAAGGAGAGCTTCATGAGCATGGGACTGACACTGAAATTAGCTGTGATGCAATTACCACAGTCTGAGTGTGGCTTCTCTTTCTAAGTCTCATCCACAGGGACTCTGCAACCTCTCCTGGCTTCAATTTAACATTTTCCAGTTACTGGCTTGGTTTGGCAGTAAAAGTCAACATAACCATACTCTGAGAATATTGCCACACCTCATGCACATTCCTGCACCTCCTGAGGATACCCACACCACCTGTGAGGATTGGCTCACATCAGCAATGCACAACACTTCGCGACCACTTCTGAGACAAATATATGTAAATCATGGTGAGAGCATTTATTAAATTCACATGCAAATGACAGCTTCTCAGGTTTTCCTGATGCTTTTTATACTGTCTTTAGCTGCAAAAGGAAATTCCTTTTACATAGGCTGAAAAACCCCCTCACAAGAAAATGTTTCTTCCTCAGAAAAGTCATTCCTGTAAAAATGTCCCATTGCAGGATCACAGGGAATAGCAATATCCACAAAAAGCTTGAATGAGATTAGTAATGCCAGTGGTGGTAGATCATATATTGATTCAGAAACACAGAGTACCCTTCTGAGGGGTGGGTTAGTAGGAATGTGTTTGGCGTTTTGGGATACCTTTGATACAGTGGAGGAACCTGGAAAGATATTCGTTCATTCGTTCATTCATTCATTCATTTATCCATCCATCCATTTCTGTGGCCCTTGGTACCACAGGAGAGAGGCCAAACTCTACAAAAGCCAGTTTTTGCCATCACTCCTTGCCAGTGGAGCGGGACAGAGAAAGAGAAGTGCGAGGTGGATGTGCAGAGCCCCAGCAGAGCCGGGGCAGAGTGACCCCGGGTGCAGGAGGTGCTGGCCAGCCCCGCTCGGCCACATTACCGTGCACGTGGAGCCGGACGTGCTGCTGGGCCTCCCCCGCGGCGTTGGTGGCCACGCAGCTGTAACGGGCAGCATCTCCAGGCAGGGCCTTGGCGAGCTGCAGAACACGGCCTGAGGACTCCAGCTGTTCCCAAACACAGAGAGGAGCCGTGTGACACCGCTGTCCCCTCACAGCTGCTCGGCAAGAGGGCGAACGGCTGCTGAGCATGGCCAGGATCATCCCCTCCCAACCCCAGCTCCTGGGGAAAGGAAACTGCTGGCTCAGAGACTTCAGTGTCCCTGGCACAGCAGCATCAGGAGCTGTGCAAGTGAGGGGCAGGCAGGCAGAGGAGACTGCAGGCAAGATGCCAAAAAGTGCTCCAGCCACGGGAAATCAAAGCCACTGCGAGCACTCACCCCCTGGAACATGCAAGCACTGGGAAGGGCTCTTCATGGGAAGGCAGGGTCTCAGCAGGAGAAGGGAATTACAGGTAGCTGCTGCAGTGAGCACAGAACAGCTCAGCTAATCCCACTCACGGGGATGAGAGGCTAGAGCCACCTCACAATCAGCAGATAAGCATTTGACCTTGAAGGGCAAAGTAGAACTGGAAGGAGGCAGATTCTGAATTTCCAGTCATGAACTCTCCTGATATGAGGTGTCTAAAGGGATCCAGTCTACTGAACACTGCTATTACCTGAGACACCAGCCTAGCCAGGTAAAAAGCCTCTCACTCTGCAGGATGGATCTTAAGAACCTTTGTATCCCAGCGTGAGGGAAGCAAAAGCAAAAGAAGCACTAACATGTATAACTTACTGCAATTATCTTCCATGGTTTGGATCCCATGAAAGGATCATGCTTACTCTGATATTCCCTCTGGCTGTGTTTACTGGCTGTCCATCTTTTAACCAGGTTATGGAAGGGCTGGGAATGCCACTGGCTATGCACTGCAGTGTCACAGGTTTGTGGAGCACCACTGCTCTCTCGGAAGGCCCAGCTGATTTAATGGTTGGAGGAACTGCAAAAGGCGCCAGAAACAAAAATGATGCATCATTGGAACATGTACATTTATATAAACAGAAGCTATTTCCCAGAGGTAAGTGCAGCTCTACTTCTGCTTCCAGACCTAGTGGAAGGTGTCCCTGCCATGGCTGGTGTCCAACCCAAACCATTCTATGATTCTATTTCATCTAATCTCATCTCCAATTTTTCAACCTGCTAATGCAAATAAACATTTCTAGAAAGTCTGAGCACCTTGTTGCCAGCAATTTAAAATAAAAGCAGTCTGATGCTTCCCCCCCACCCTGAGTAACCTACCGTGCACTGCAACATCAAATTCCTTTTCATGTTCTCCTGCCTTGTTTACAGCCACACATTTATAGCGGCCAGTGTCTGACACTTGAGCTTGAGAGATGACAAGTTTCTGTCCATTTAATAAGACCTTGTGTCCAGCCTCCTCTCCAACTGGTTGACCATCTTTGAACCACCTACCAGAAATAAAGTTCCATCTCAGATGTCCATGAAAGTAAGATCAGCAACACACACAAAATATGCACAATTCTATTAAATGGAACATCTCAGTAACTCTGTTTGCATTTCTAGGGAAGTCTGGAGGTGTCAGGTTGTATTGCCCTTGTCTGAGTGCCATGGATTGAAAGGGTTTCTCAGAAGGGAGCATTGCCACTAAAAACAATGTCAGAAAGGTTACAGCAGATACCAACAGAGGGAGAGGAATCTCCAAAGCAAAAGCAATCACAGGTGGCAGAAGAAAAGTGCACATTAAGTTGCATTAGCGAAGGACTGAGAGTTTTGTCTGCTCTGTTTCCTATCCTAATCTCCAGGATGCAGATATTGGCACAACAGACCAAACTACTTCAAAGTAAAATCCTGAAGCTGCCGAGTGAATGCCTGATGGTGCCATCAGTGGAGCCAGGAGTTTGTCCTGTACTCATTAACCACCCCTGATTAACACAGGTGGCTCATAAAGCTCACCTACCAACCAGAAGATCTATTTACACTTCTACTACTGTCATACCACTGCCCTTACCTCATAGCTGGTGAGGGTGTCCCTCTTGCTGGACAATCCAGCTCCAAAGGGCTATGGAGAATCACAATGTAGTCCGAGAGCTCACCCCCACCTTCCACAAATGGTGGGACTGTAAGAGAGAAAAATCCAGCAACAGAAACACTTACACATCAGAAATACCATAAAACACTCTCTCAAATAGCAATGTTAAGCACACACTGAGTCGTTAGGAACCACTGTTCCTTTTTGAAGGGAAACATCTGCCCAATGACATTTTGTGGCTTCAAATGACTGCTGTCACTTTTTTACTGTTTCTTGTTTGGTTGGGTTCTGCAGATTCGGTTAGAACAACCTTGTGAATTGGTGGGAAGGGGGTGACTTTTAGCACCCTCTCCCAGCACAAGGACAAAACAAAGGTGCAGAGAACCCTCTTCCAGGTCCTTTTCATGCTGTCTCATCATCGCTGGGAAGGAAGCACTGCCAACAGAAGTTTCACCACTGACTATCAACACCACTTATATTTACCTGCAGCAGCAGAAGGGATGCTCTGCATCTGCATTCAGTATTGTGTTCAAGAGAGTAAAACCTAAAAATCACTTCTTTACAGTTGCCTTCCATGTCAGGAGAAGGTGATTCACATTTTTGCACAATTCATTTACCTCAAGACATTCAGAAGGGACTGCTGAGATGCAGACTGCAGTAATGGATTCAAGGGATACAAAAGAAAGCTTTTTTTTCAATATAAGGTTCGAAATTGCACAACACGAATTCAGAGAAAGATATCCTCTCCCAGAGGCAACTACTCAGTGATGTTTTTAATAAAAATCTATTATTTTCTTCTCTGGAGGCAAGTTGGAAGAATTTTAGAGGTTACTGAGAACAATATTTACCTACCACATGCACAAAAATCCTTCAGGAACTAACCTGAAAGTACAAGGCTTCAACTGTCCTGTAGCCCTGGACAGAAAAGTTGTGCAGTGCCCAGGTTCAGCTAGATACAGAGCATGACTAACTGATCTTAATATATTGATACCAACAGAAATAAAACCACAGGTTTCCTGCACTTTTTCCATCTTGGGTTTATGGTAATTTGATAAATCATTTGACGAATCACACACCTAAGATTTCAACATCATACTTGATTTCTTGTTCTCCAGCTATGCTTGTGGCCACACACCAGTACTGGCCCCGGTCAGCCTCGACGGCATCGAGGATCTCCAGCTGCTTCCCCCCAGCCAGGACACGGAGCTTGGCACTTGCTTTCACAGGAACCCCATCTTTTAACCAGGTCAGGAGAGGGGGAGGGTTGCCAGCAGCCTTACACTCCAACGTCAGGGAATTCCCAGCAACCACCTGCCTGCTCTGGGCTGTGTCAGCATCGCCCTCGATTACTGGAGGAACTGCAGAAAGGAAAAAAAAAATATTGCAAGCCATTAATTCCATTAAAGCCATTAATTGTAGCCAGAAAATGTATTAAGAGCAAATGGGTTCGTTCCACCCACTCTGGCTCTATCTGCCATCAAGTCACGCACAATGTCATGTGAGAATTTGCTGCTGGGGCAAGGCAGGGCAGAGAGGTCAAACAATGCAGTTCAATACTGACCAGCTGTATAAAACAGAGGAACTGCAGGACTTTGAGAGGCAAGAACTAGACAAGAAGGACTTAAAAGAGTACACTAAAGGTCCTACCCAGAGTGGTTCTTTCAAGTAAGCATTGTTCAGCATGCAGATGTGAGAATGGATATATATGGAAGAATTAGTGAATAGAAGAAAGCATGGTACTAAGGCTGGTGAAGAGGGGCGGGGTTAGATGGGATGTTGGGAAGCAATTCTTGGCTGGTGAGGGTGGTGGGGCCCTGGCACAGGGGCCCAGAGCAGCTGTGGCTGCCCCTGGATCCCTGGCAGTGTCCCAGGCCAGGTTGGACAGAGCTTGGAGCAGCCTGGGACAGTGGAAGGTGTCCCTGCCCATGGCACGGGTGGCACCGGATGAGCTTTAAGGTGCCTTTCAGACCACACCGTTCTGTGATTCTGTAAAGTGAAGAGCTTTTTGAGAATCCCATAAAGTAGAGAGTCTAAATCTCTCTCTACACAGCCCTGCCAACAGAGGCCAGAGTTTAAACACAGCCACTGCAAGGCTGCAGAGGCTAAAAATCTCTTCCAAATCTGTTCTGCAGGAGCAGCTAAGGCAGTCTGGGAGCTGTCCCTCACCATAGACATCCACGTGGAACAGCTTCTCAGCAGCCCCGGCCACGCTGCTCGCACGACACGAGTACCGGGCAGAGTCGGACACCTGCGCCCGCGGGATCTGCAGGAACTGCCCCCTGTCCACGTACACAGCTTGGGGGCTGGAAATCACACGCTGCCCGTCCTTGTACCAGGTGATGGTGGGCACAGGGATTCCCCTGGTTTCACATTCCAGACTTATCAGGTTGTTGAGGAGCACCGACACCTCTATGGTAATGTTTCCTCCCTTAATACTAGGGGGTACTAGTTCAAAAGACAAAACAACAATATTAAACCCTTATACTACAAATATGTCCAGATTTCAACAAAACATTAGAATGATGTAAGAAAAAAATATTCTCATCAGCCTTTCAATCCTTCCTGCTGTGTTTTGTTTGGTTCTTTCCCCAGCAGAGCTGATCTATCACCTGTACAGTCCTCCAAGGCACACAGGGTTGAAAGCACGAAGAGAACACAGCAAAAAGGCCACCAGGCTCCAACACGTGCCAGGTTAGGACAGCTGGGCCTCCATGCCTCCCGCAGTGCATCTGGGCAGCTCTCTTCCCGGTCCCCAAAGAAAGAGCAATCCCTGGATGCCTTGGGCGGTGCATCCTCCCAGCAAGGATCCTGCTATTGAAAATACCAAACACGCCCAAGAGCCTCCACAACGGCAGTGGGAACAGCTCTGTGCTCCAAACTTCTGAGGATGAAGTCACTCACTTTGAGACTAAGTATGAGCTTAACAGTCTTGCTTTATGCTCCTATTTTTGAAGCTTTTTGGCCCATAGTAATTTCCCTTGCTCTCCAGGCAGCAGGACTCGGATTTTTCTAGCAAACAAGCTCTCGCGTAAATCAGCCAATATAAAGAGTCCGTAAATCTCTATAGAAGCAATAAAAACACAGTGCAATTGGCAACGACTAAATTTATGGCTGCTGAAAAGTACCAGACACATCTGGCAGACACATTGACTCCTCTGCTGCCAAACATGCTCAGTATATCCACGGATTCCTCTGACTTCCACAGAGGTCATTGAAAACACCACTGCAGAAATGTAAAGCAAAGTGTTTGTGAATGGGTGAATCTACACCAGAGATGAGTCCTTAACAAACAAAATTTTTTTTACTAATTAAACATTTTCTTGTGCCAAAAAACCCCAAATTCACCAAATATGCTGAAACACATCCAGTTCAAAGGTGAATGCATGTCTTTATCAAAGAGGGGGAATGGTTTTTTTGGGAAATGGTGTTTTGGGAAAATATCAAAGCAAAAAGCAGGGCTGAACAGCTAAAACAAATTAAACTAACATGAATTAGCATTGAGGCTCCTCACTTACTCTCTGGGCTTCTGTTTGTCCAGCCAGGACCAATGAGAAATATAAAAGTAAAGAGAAGTTCCATTCTACTCTCACAAATTCATCTTTCCTGAAGAACTTGAAACAAATCTACTCATCTGCGAGGATTTTATGGGGGGGGCGCTTTTCATTCCTGTAATCTTGGAACAGCCAAAATCATCTGCAAGTCCTCCCAGCGTTTTCTTTGCTCCTGACAGAAAAAGGCTTCACCATGACTGGTGCACAGCCACATTCCTGTGCCTGTGGTGCTCTGTGCTTCAGAAATGGCCCAGATGAGGGAAATAATGTCCATTAAGTTCACACAATCACACACAATGTTCAGGAACAAATGCATAGCAAGTGAGGACTTGAGAGCTCTCAGATTCAAACCCCTACCCTTCACATGCTGGGCACAAGAATTTCTGAGTCCCATAAAGCACAGGCTGTATCCTGGCACCAGGTTAAGAAAAATAAGACTAAATGTGTATTAAAATCAAAATCTTATTAATTTACTCCTCCCTAAGACAGTTAAAAACAATGAAGCCAATGTGATAATCAAATAATTCAGTTAAAACTAACAGCAGAATTTGAGAATGCCCTTCAAGATTTTTGGCTTTCACTAAGCAGATAAAAAAGCATATCAACCACACTTAAGGTGTTTTTCCAAGCCTGCAAAAACTACATCCATACTTCATCTATACAACTACTCAAAAAGGTCATTTTGTGAACACACGATTATTAAGTTTACACACAAATTTTGTAGGATCAGAGCCTAAATTTGTATTTACCTGAATATCTCCATTCAAAAACAAACCTTATGAGTACAACAAAGGGATCTTCTGGGATCAGGCATTCCACAAACTTACCATGGACAACGAGCCTGACCTCCTTGACTTGTTTGCCAGCAGTGTTGGTGGCACTGCACTGGTAGCGACCCTTGTCACCCCTGCGAGCACTCTTGATGTGCAGAACTTGATCTCTGTCCAGGAGCTCAACATTGGGATCACCCAAAAACAAGGGCCTGAAACAGAGACCATTTTGCTTCACAGAGCTCTGACCCCACCCTTTCAGCATTAATTGAATCTGACAGTAAGAAGAAGAGGTCCTTTGGTGGCAGTAATTGTACCATTGAGGAGTGCCGTTTAGCACTAAATTAACAGCTGTAATCACAACAACCACCCTGAAGTAACAAGCTATTATGATTAACTCTACTCCTAGCTTCTAAAAGAAACCAAACCACAAAAAGTACTTTTCTCAGGACCTCCAAGATGCCAGCCAGAGTCCTACTCCAGACCTCAGCTCCTTTTTCTAATTTTTTTAGTCATGCCAGGCCTCTGCTGATGTCAACCACTACACAGGAACAACCTACACATAGCAAAGAGTAAGGAATTATGACAGAATATCTGTGAGTACTGACCAATGTCTATACTGAGCTACATTGTTAGACACCAAAAACACCCAGCCCAGCTGGGTTTTCAGCTAATATTTAAGCCTCCAAGAATTCTTCTCCTGGTGTGCTTTCCTGGGAAGATGAGATAAGGAATGGAAACGTGCAGACTATAAATGTTTTCAAACCTTTACTGTATATATGTATTTATAGCCTTTAAAACCGTTAATGTTTATATGCAGAATTGCAAAAGGCACTAGCCAGCAAAATGCTGATACGAGTTCTGTCTACCTGTGAAAAAATCATCTCAGCTAAACAACTGCATTTTACCTAATGATATGTTTAAAATAATCCAGGTAGAGTAACTCACAGAATAAACTCAAAGAAAGGGTTCTGCTTATCTTGCTTCAAGCATTATCTCGCTTCAAAACCCCAAAATCTGTTCTGCAAGGGTCAGTAATGGGGGAGTTAAGAAGGAAAAGTGGGATGTGAAGTTTGGATTAAAGAATTTACCACCTCATGCGACCTCAAATTCTGATGACAATAAGTTAACACTAACATTGCACCTCCTCCCTCTGTGCTCTAGGGGAGGAAGAGCCTGACACAAACCACAAAAGCTGCACAATACTCACCTGCCATCTTTGAACCAGTGAATGTCAGGAACAGGGAAGCCTTTGGCTCTGCATTCCAGACGGATTTCCTGGCTGAGGATGACTGCCACTTCACCAGGGGCATCTGCACCTATTATGCTCGGTGGAACTTTGAAAGGACAAACATTAAGGAAGGACTGATATTTAGCCAGGGAAGCTGTGTCCTGTGAGGGGAGGGAATGCAGCAGTGGTACTGTGCCCTTGAAACACCTTTAGTGCTCACCGCAGAGGGAATTCTGCAGATCACCACAGTGTGTCTATGGTGACAAGCACTTCCACACCTGCACTGGTGAACTGTACCTGGGAACAGTCCCATGCCACACTGCACACCCCAAAAGCCAAACAAAGCACCAAAATCCAGAAATAAAAAGCAGCATTTTGTCTCTGCTGCTACAAGAACGGCAAAGTTTAAGCACTCGGTGTTTCAGCAGCCAATACTTCATGGGCAGTGAGTGGAAGAATATAATTAGTTGAAATTCACTGGCTTCTGAAATATCAACTGTTTTTGCAATCACCAACTATAATCCAAACCAAACAAAAAATCAACCCCAAAGCCACGGAACTAACCAAGTATATGGAGGTTGAACAGCTTCTCAGAACTTCCTGCTACGTTTATGGCTTTGCACGAATATTGTCCTGCGTCCTCAGTAGCAGCTTTGAGGAGCTTCAGTATCTTCCCATTGTGCACAATCTGGAGAGCATTGCTTTCCACAACCTTAGAGGAACCCGAGACATTAGCCTTATGTGATCCAAGCTACAGCAGCCAAATATCACAGCTGGATTTTTATAAGAAAATGATAGTTTTAGTGGAAGGATAATCTGTTTCCCCTTTCAGTTTCAGCACTAACCTCCTACCCTGCTGCAATCTATTCAATATGGTCTGCAGCTCAGCCTACAGCAGGGAGTGGGAAAACTGTATCCAGCAGCACTGGGCAGACCCAGGAGTGCATAAAGGGACCTCTCCTCATCTTAAACTACGACTTATCAGCTACAAGTGGAAGTAGAGGACTCAAGGATAATCCTGAGGAATTCAATTCACCTCCAAAAGTTCCTATTTCTACATCTATAGAATGAAAAAAAATGGCAATATTGGTTCCCTCTGAATGGATGGGCATCTACAATACTGAGAGATTGCTAAGGCCAGATTCCTAAGGGAATACTGAAAAGAAAGAGTTTACGTTTGACTTACAAAATTAGTGGATGAGCCATATTATCTGCCTTTCTGTGGAGGTACTCTTAGAGCACTTAAATATACATAAAACATGTAAATGTATTTATTTTAAATGAGTTTTCATACCAGGCCCTCAAAAGTCCACAGATTAATCCCACATACCTGGATATCATCCTTATACCAGGAGATGACTGGGAAAGGGTTACCAGTTACTTCACAGAAGAGACTGACAGTGTGATGAACAACCACAGATGTATTCGTCACCTTATCTTGATCTCTAATTTCAGGAGGAACTGCAAGAAAGCTCAACATCATGATTTAAGTCTTCCATTCGAGTGATTTCCCCCTTCCTCCTTCCCATGCCAGTCAAGGACCACTGTAATCTAAATTTTTCAAACCCTTCTCATTCCCTTCCCAACACTTCCATTTGACTTTTGGCTCTGGACATATGTCCATGCATTCTTTCTTCTCTTTGCCAGAAACCAAAATCTTCTCTTGCCCAAAAAGATTCCCAGGTAAATTCACTCAAACACAAGCACCATCAACATTTTAAAGAGAATAATCTTAAAATTAATCTGAAATTTAATCTTGAAATCTTGTGTTATGTGCTCAGCAAATGAAGGAAGCATATTCCAGAGTCATCCTTCCTCTTCACTGGTCTAGTCATGCCCAAGAACCCCACCTATCATTTGTCCCACTATGAATGCAAAGAGAATGAGCTTAAGTGGTAGACTAGATAAGTTCCAACGCCACTGATGAGCCCTGCTCGCACGAGATGGAATTCCTGTTCTTCTCAAGATAAGGATATAATCCTGCTCAGGAATTAGAACTAACTACTATGGGAAGTGAACAAGGCTGGAATAAAAGCACTCTGCAGGAACCAAAGCCTCAAGGCCACCTGTAGGGTTTCTATTTTCTAACTAGGATTCTGAATGAAGAAGAGTATCAGGAACTAGAAACCTCCTAGCCTATATTCATTCTGATAATTCTTCTCTTATTTGAAATGCAGATCTATCCCTCAATCTGTAATTCCTACAGTACCAAGTTTCATTTTTATTTGCATTAAACTTTTCAAGTATAACTGGAGTTTCTACCAATGGGATGTATCTGGATCCCTGAGCAAAACGAAGATGGTTTGTGCATAAAGTCATGGAGAACAGAAACAACGGGGGAAAATAAAACTATAGAGAGTGTCAGAAAAATAGAAAGTACTCAGATGAGATTTCATCATTTAACAGCACCAGGTCAGATTCGGGCCATGCAATTTCCAACAAGAAAACAGAAGATACTTTTCCAAGGCAGCTCCCCAAGGTCTGTATGTATGATTTACCATGCACTTTGAGGCTGTATCTCCTCTGTGTGCTCCCAGCCTCATTGGCTGCCACGCAGACATAGTCCCCACTGTCCGAGGGGCTGAGGGCAGCTATGACCAGCAGGGTCCCATCCTCCAGCAGCGACAGTCCCGGCTCGGCCCCGCTCAGCTCCCGCCCGTTCCGCAGCCATTTGATGGCAGGCTTGGGAATACCTGCGAGGAATAGGGGAAATGGCCACAAACGCCTCACTCAGCTCAGAACAAGACAGATTCAAACAAGTCCTGCTGCCTGCTGGAAGGACAGCACACGGGGAGGCCAGGAGCTTCCAAGAGAAAGCCCCAGCTGTTACAGGATGATTTTAACATTAAAAATCTTCATGCTAAACATTGTAAAATCCTTGCTGGCTAGCAATGACTTTCCACAGAACATCCACAGACGGTGGATATTTAAACCACTGTTAGTTTCAATTTTTCCATATAAAGCATACATGGAAAATACTGTGTGGATTGGATGTTTTTACAGCAGCTTTGTGATTTGCAATGGTCAGCAGAAAAAGATCCTTTGTCACTCCAAGGGGTCATCAAGACACTCACCTTTTGCAGGGCACGGGAAGGCGATGCGCTGGTTCGCCACTCTTTCTTGGAAGGGGCTGTTGAATGGAGGGTCCAGGTCCTCAATAGTGGGAGACTCTGAAAGAAAATGAGACCCAAGAAAACTGCTTGATCTCTGCTCCAAATGTAAAATAATGTGTGACAGTACACAGCACTAAGTCTCATTCACACAAGGTCACATTCCAATAGCCCTCTTTACATTGACTGGAATGGGTATTATACAAGAAGTCTCGATTTCAGTGGGAATATTTAGGAAGTAAGCAGTACAAAGAGGCTTTCAAACTTAACAGAAAATGGTTCTCTTTAAATCCTGATGTATTTATTTTGAAGGCAATGTTTCTGCATAATCTGAAAATTATTATTTTAACTGTTTTTTCTCCACACCACATTTTACTGCTACTGCCATGTTTTGTTCTGAGTCTCATTTTAAACTCATGTGCAGAATGAGACTATACAAAGAATATTCTTTATAATTAAATAAAGTTACTGAGAGTTCTTTGTTGCCTGTAAGAAGTGTTTCTTACCACCTCTAGTCCAAAGGGATCAGAATGTTGCCTTTAGAGTTTCGCAGAGCAGGAATAGTTCCTGCCTAGTTTAAGTCAGTCATGCTCCATTGACATCTGTCAGCCTCTCAGGTGAGGAGTTACACTACGTATTTAAATTGGCACGTTGCCCACTGTTACCCTTTCACCATTTCAACATCATTTTTTAATTTAAATATATATATATTTTTTTTGAGTTTCTTTTTTTAATTTCTGCAACCTCTCCAAAGATTATTTGCTCACTCTAATTCTCCCCAATTACCATGAGAACACAACATCTAAACCAGATGTGGCTGCTGCATCACATAGCAGTCGGCAGCAGAGAGCCGTGCCCCACAGAGCCCCAGGCCCTCAGGCAGGCAGGGCCAGGGTGGGAGCGTGGCCCCACACAAGTACCTTGCACTTGCACCGTGACCTCGGCCGTGTCGCTGCCCGCGGCGTTGGTGGCCACACAGGTGTAGGTGCCAGCGTCAGGGGGCTGCACGCTGCCGATGCCCAGGGCTCCGTCCGGGCTCTGCAGGAACTGCCCCCCGGCCATGGGCACGGCGCTTCTGCCTCGGAACCAGGAGACCGACGGGGCAGGGACGCCCTGGGCACTGCAGGGAAGCTCCACTCGCTGCCCAGCCTGCACCTTCAGAACTCGAGGCCCACGCTGGATCCTTGGAGGAACTGAGGAAGACAAGGTTAGTCCACAGAAACTGAAGGAAATGATGTGCAGGATCATTCTTGAGGCTGGGAGAGCTGGGGGTGTTCATCTGGAGAAGAGAAGGCTCCATGAAGACCTTATAGCCCCTTCCAGAGCCTGAAGGGACTCCAGGTGAGTTGGGGAGGGACTGGGGACAAGGGCCTGGAGGGACAGGGCAAGGGGGAGCTATTTTAATCTAAGAGAGGGGAGATTCAGACCAGATATAAGGAAAATTTTTTTTATGGTGAGGCTGGTGAGGCCCTGGCACAGGTGCCCAGAGAAGCTGCGGCTGCCCCTGGATCCCTGGCAGTGTCCAAGGCCAGGTTGGACATTGGGGCTTGGAGCAGCCTGGGACAGTGGAAGGTGTCCCTGCCCATGGCAGCGGGTGGCACTGGGTGACGTTTAAAAGTCTCTTTCAACCCAAACCATTTCATGATCCTACGAAATTATTTTCTATTATTTTAGAAAATGTTCTTTATTTACTGAAACCAAATGCCCCCAGGTGACTACAAAAGCAGCCCTTCATGTTCTCTGCACAAAATAGGATCTGAGATACCCTGGTGATAAATTTATTTGAACAAGCCACATTTCAAACTCTACTGAACGACTCCCATGAGTACTGTCATATTCTGAGCACACTGGAAGAGCTGTGGCTACTGGCTCTTCATAACACAAAACAATTCAAAAGCTTTTATGATAAAATTAATCACATTATCCTTTTGGCATTTTAATTTCCTTTCCCTAATCCGTGGTCTTTGTACACTTCCAAACACAAGTTTGGACAGGGAGATAAAATATGACTGGAAGTGATTTTGCTGGTCCTAAAGAATAATATAAACCCACCATAAGTCTTTTGCCACAATGGTTCTTTTTTTTTTAAGGATAGTTGGTAATAAAAAGACTCTAAAAAAATGCCTGAAGCAATAACAAGTGACATTTTTCCAGACATGACATTGTGTGAGTGGTTAAGAGACAGTGGCTGGGCCCAGTATGGGGAGAGCAGGAGAGAGACAAGGGAGTGACATGGGACAAAGGAAGGAGAGGGAGGGGGACACAGGTCCTGCCTGGAGCCACCAGACACCTTTACACATATCTGCGTTTTTGTGTGTGTTTATACAATATTTCCTTTTCACATAATCAATAATTCGCATACGAAGATAATACGACCTGAAAGAACAACAGTCAAGAGGATTTAATGTCAATTAGGAAAAACATTTGAAAACCCCTTCAAGATGCTCAGCTCCACGTGGAAACTCGCAGCTGATGAACCCTGGAGCTCCAACTCACCATGTACACTGAGCTTCACTGACTGAGTCACGTTCCCAGCAATGTTTGTGGCGACACAGATATACATTCCACTGTCTGAGACTTGGGTCTCGCTGATCTTCATTGACCCTGAGGGGAGGAAAGTGTGTCTGCAAAAATAAGAAGCAGATAAACCATATAAACATGGATGGAAATGTGAATGACCTCTCCTTACACTCTGCTAATGATTGCTATGAGCTAAAACAACACTACTCTGACCATATTACTCAACTGTGACTTATATTTACTCATGTTTTTCCAACTCTTTATGGAGCCACTACATTCAGAATACACAGCAAATATCTCAAATATAAGATCCAAATCACAAAGTTTGGTTCTAGCTATTTATAGGACATATTAAAATGTGATAAAGGCAGAGAAATTAAGCTCTTCACTCTCCTGTTAAAAATTTTTGCTCAGCTCAGGTCAGCAGGGTCAGAAAGTTGTAACTTTTAATACTGCTTCATCCTGGCAAAAAATGATGTTATATTGATTCAAGATGGAAGACAGGATTTTGATTCAAAACTGTCAGTTCTGGTCTTCATAGGAATTGTCATTATTCCCCAGTAAATAATTAACTGCACAGCATTAAGTTTTCTCACAGTTCTGGTCACAGACAAGTAATACCTGAAGCTACGTTGGCCAGCTAAGCCAAAATCTTCTGTAGAAGTCAAAGGCAATAGAGACAGGGGAAATAAGTGAGGAGGGAAGAAGAAATGAAGCTAAGGATTGATGAGAAGAAATTTAAGCCTGACACTCAAGGTAACATCCAGAATTGGTGGGATCATCTGCCGTCCTGTCTCTGACACTATAATTAGGACAACATTATCGCAAGGACATAAATGGTGAATTTGGGGATTGCAGTTGTTGGGAGATGAATGGAAGGACAGTGAAATGTATTTTCTCCAGTGTAAAATCTGTCTGATACTACAATTCCTCCTCTGCTGCCTATATCTTTCCAAACTTTTTGGGGGTGTTTTTATAAGCCCAAAAGACAAATTTCTGAGGCAACTTCTCCTCCTTGATTTTGACCAGCAATTACATTTGCTTTCTGATAGAAGTTCCCTCATATCTGATTTCCCTCTCCCTTTGTTTACTGTTCACATTTCTAACAAGATCTTTGGGTGGTCTCAAACAATTCTGTTTGGACTAATCTGTAACTTTTGCTGACATCTGTAAACAATTTTATGGAATGGGCTGAGCTGGACTTCTGTTCCTCCGGACAACTTGGATCTCACCACAACAGCCATGAGCAAGTACCCTAATTTATCAGTGTCTCCTGAGGTAAAACGAGGACAAGGAAGAGACCAAGAGTGCAGATTTGTTAGTGCATGCAACATGCTCACAGGACACAGCAGAAAATTCCACATGGATTACTAAGAACAAGGCAGCTCCCTGCACACGAGCCTCCTTCAGCAGACATGGTGGCCAAAGAGCTGCTGAGGCTGTCACAAGCTCCCTGGAATGGCTCCAAGGTGCAGGTTTGGCCACAAGTGAAAGAGGCTCCCCAGTACAACTTTTAAACTCAGCTGAGACACTGGCTGGTTCCTCCCATGGGACCAATGGGAGACATCAGCAAGCACAGAGTGCCTGTGGCCAGCCTTGCCACTCCCTGCTTTATAGACACAGCTGCTGCCTGGCTGCCCTGCTTCTGAGGGACCCTGAGGGGCCGAAAACAGCAGCACAGCCCGTGACAGCACCTGGCACTCCAATGGGGAACATCCAGGGAATAGTCATCGACTTGTCCCCCCTTCTTGTTCTGTGCCACATTAAATAAGAAGGGAGGACTCCAACACAGTCCAACACAGTCCTCAGCCCTTCATTCCATAAGCCAAACATTTTACAAGTATTTAACTCTGCTTTCACATGTTCAAGAGTCTCTGGCGAGTTTTTGGATCCAAAGCACAGCAAGCAAAGTGCCCTTGTCAGCACACCCAAACGTTTATCATCATCATCATCTGTATCCTACTGGCAGCCCAGGCTTTGTGTAAACCACAGACAGGGCTTCCCTGAGCATAAATGTGAAGTTCATAAGAAAAGAAACCCCACTTTTAAACAATTATAATCTTGCACAGATGATATGGGTCTCTGGGCACCGCCACAGTACAAATACCCAGGCTCTCTCCCCTCCTGGCCTCCTGAGATCAGACACAAGCACGTGCTGGAATGGGAGCTGTGCAGCCATGCACGGCCTGAGCTGCCTTGGGAAAGAGAGTGTCAAGGTCCAGTACAACATGTCAGGCTGGATAAAGCAACACCTTCTGAGTGAGCCTGTGGCAATCAGAAATCACACACCCTTCCAAAATCTTGAAAGCTTTGAGGCAATTTCACTTTTCTTTTGTTTTCATCAAACATTGTTACCTTGGAGAGAATGGAGATATGAGCTGCATTTCTTTGGCCCAGGTAATTATGGGGGGTGGCAAGCTCCTCACTTCACATGGAAGTGTGACATCTTCCCCTGCAATTACTGACACCTCTATGGGTTTATCATGTGCATTTCCTTGCTGGTCTCCAGGCCTGGACACTCTAGGTTTCACTATAACATGGAACACATTAAGAAGCTGCAATGAATATACATATTCGTGCAAATGTAACATCATACAACATCTCTTTTTTTATCCGGTATAAAACATTACAATCCTATTTTAATGACCTGTCTGCAATGGTGAAAAATCACTGCAGTGTTGATGTACAGTGCCTGTAGGTCAGGAACACCACAAATACCAGAAAGCCTGGACTATCCCCCCAAAAGCTGGACAGAACAGATGGCTGTAGCTCCCGAATGTGCTGAGCTCTGTATTGCATAATTAGTTTGCAACCACTCCCTGAACTGTTACACTACAGCCCCAGTACCTCCAAGCCACAAAAGCCTTGCAAAGCACAGCTACACCTAAACAAAATTTTTAATAACATTCGGAGATGGCAGGAAGCTTTGGGACTGGTGGGATTAATGGATCTTCATTCTTCTGTCAGCAGGAAATTTTACTCCCGTACAGATGCTTCCTATCCATTTTCATAGAAGATGAAATTACGCTCAGCCCAAGGCCCATGAACTCGAGGTAAGAAGGATCAGGAGGCTTTAAGGGAACCATAAAGGCTGAAGGACAGGCCTTTTGGGATCAGCCATGTATAAAACTGCCTGGTTTGGGGATCCAAAGGCACTAACTGGAGAGGAGTTCCCACCCCATGTGCCCCGGGGGGGTCTAGCTCCCAATGCCCAGGGTGGGTGACAGGGACACCGCAGCTGAGGGGCGGTGACACCCACCATAGACAGTCAGCTGCACCTTCCTGGTGGCATAGCCAGCAGCATTGGTGGCCGTGCACACGTATTCCCCGCTCTCCTCTCCCCCTGGGGACACCACAGACAGGCTTCCATCCGACCCTGCCGAGAACCTCGCATTGCTGGGAAGAATCACTTCTCCTTTCTGTGGAAAGAAAAACAATAAAAGTCTACAGTGCCTGGATTTTCCAAAATAAACCGAATTGCAGTTATTTAATTCAGTAAAAGCTGCTTTTATTTTTCGAGGCTCAGATGGATAAAATATTTTATATTACCTAAGAAACTCGGCCCTAAAATTCCATTTATACAAACTAATTAACTACAACTAACTGTTCACAGTCCTTGAGTGTCACTTCCTAAGCAGTAATGAGAACAGAAGCACAGGGATTTTTATGCAGAAAATTTGTTACATTTTACAGACCCAATTTAAATTTTCTTAAAAGAAAATTTAAAAAATAATAGTCAAGAATAACAATCAAGATTTCGACTGAGCTAATTTTGACATCGATTTCCAATGTCAAAATTAATCTTGTATACATTACAGAAACCGGTTCTTAGTCACCTCACTCTTCCTTGTCTGTATTGGATGTTAGAAGTGATAATTAAGAAAAAGAAATCCTCCATCTTTTCTTCCCTACCAAACCAACAGTTAACCATGTTCTATCCCTTCTTTGAAACAAAGCTGTTCCCAAGGTCCCAATCAGTTACATCTGCACAACTTCTGAGGCCCTGAAGCTCCTTCACACCACACCATGTGAGCTGTAACACATCCCAAATAACTGCTGCTACTAGAAGTTATCCTGTTCAAGGAGGAAAAAAAAAAGCCTGACTTTCAGACAAATTCTCTCCAAGGCTAAGGTCCTCCTCAGTGCATATCTTGTTAAGGCCATGACTGAAAAGTAATGGGTTAACCCCAACTGCCATTATTAAATACACCTTCCTCAGAGAAAAAAAGTCATCTTGGAGCTCCACAAGAAAAAGGAATTCTCAGTCTGTGGCAGGAAGCCCAAACTCAAATTATCAACTCACAACAGGAACAGGAACAATTTCTGAAGTGTAAAACCCATAAAGATACAGCGATAACCTAAGGCCTGCCAAAGAATAGAACATTGAGCTGTGGCAGAACCACGGCCAAAAGTTCTGCTCTAAGAAACAAAAGCAGCTCTGAACAAACAGAGATTTCCATGTCCCTCACAAGTGGTGCTTTTGGCCATATGATCAGAATATAGTTTTGATGAACTATATTCAAAGCATGAACAGCTCAAAGGTGAGGGATTACCTTGGACCAGACAATGGATGGTTTGGGAACTCCACTGGCTTTGCAGGGCAGTGTCACTGGGATTCCTTCGATGGTGCTGAATATCTGCTGTCCGTGCTGAATGACAGGCAGCACTACAAACACAGGCAAATGTTAAAGACATGCAGAACACATTTCGACATGGCACAACTATTACAATAAAATCCTTATATTTAATTACTGCTTCCTACGGGCAAGCAGGGTTTGGGACCTTCTGGCCTCTTCTCCAACCCTAACAGGAGCCACTTTCCAGCCTTTCAGGGTGGAATAAATCCCTGTTCACTACAGAGCCTCCCAGTCACAGGCTCACCGCTGCATTAGGCATATGTAGTTTAAAACTAGCTGTAGGTATTTCACTGACTGGAATTTTTCAGAAAGGCAATGTCACATTATCCTCTGACAACATTTTAGGCTTTGTTTATCAAAATCAGTAACAGGAGGCAACAAAAACCCCACTTCCCTCACTGAGCTGAGCTGCTTCTATATTAACAGAAAAGTAAGATCAGATATAAGGCTACAACACCAAAACCTAGATATTTCTAAACACATACAAAGATATTCCTTTTTGTTCTCGAGTTCTTAAACATTCAAAAAACTACCACTGACATGGAAGATCTTGTGAGTACTTGCCTGTATTAAAAATTTATAGCCATTCTTTATATAAAAGGAGGTTTCAGCATCTTCAGTGAAGCTCAAAATAAATCTCCCATGATTAATTTAGCATGTGAGAAAATTTAACACGCGAGAAACCATGAAGGGATTGTGGCCTCACAGAGTTAACACAAATATGCTCAGCACAGATGGGCTACCACAGTGCTAACACTTTGTCTTGCTGTCAGTGCAATTTTTGGTACTTTTTAATTAAAGAGTATAAATAAGGGGGAGGAGAAGGGGGATGACACCAAAAATAACAAAGAAATTATTACTTTTACCAAACTCGTAATTCATTCTCTTTTATTCTAATTTTCCCATGAGCTGTGCTTCCTTACCCCCGTAAGGAAACACTCAGGCAGCACTTTTCATGAATTTCCAGCAAACTCGCACTTGCACCTGTTTGTTAATTAAGCCAGATGAAGATTGCACAGCCCAGCCTTTGGTGCTGTTTAAAAATTAGGATCTTTTGTTATCATAAAATAGTTTTATTTGATTTTACTTGAAAACCAGTCTCGGTCACTCAGCTCTTCCCCTTGCAGTGGATCCAATCCCCTCTGTTCCTTTACAAAGCAGCATCACGACAGAAGAGGAGATGCGTGCAGTGGGTGTAAGTGTGGCGAGGCAGTGAAAGCTGCTGTGGTCAGTCAGTGCTGCCCCTGCCTCCCCCCAGCACGAAGGGCAGGCCTGCTGCTCACCAAACACGTGGACAGTGGTGGTGCTGTTGCTGGTGCCAGCCACGCTGCTGGCCATGCAGGTGTAGTCCCCCCCGTCCTGCAGCCGAACGCGCTCCAGGTGCAGGCTGCCGTCGCTGCGCACGCTCACGTAGGGATTGGGGACCAGCTGCCGAGAGAGAGGGAACCTTTCACTGCCAAGTGCTCCTGCCAGTGCTCACTCGGGGATGCAGTGTGCCTTTACCTGACTATGTCACATTCTTTAAAATTATGTGCTCCTGGAGAGCTTTACTACAGCTTCTCCTGTGTTCTGTCTTTCATGCAAAGCTAATTTTAATGTAGAGTTTTGGTAGCACCTCGTATTTACTGCTGGAGTGAGATTAAGATCTGCAAGAGCCACTCTGCTCTGCCACAGCACATCCTGTGCTGCCACTCCTGCTTTTACTGAAGCAAACCCAAATATAGCTCAATTATTTCACTGCATTTTTATTGGTTATTCCAGTAACTGATGAGTGCAATGACTTGTTCTTCTTCCACAAGTAGACTATTTTCCATTTCAGTTATCAAAACCTTCTAACTTCCATATCCATCAAATAGACCAGCTCTGGAGCAAACCATTGTGAAAGAGAATTGAAACTTTCACCAAGGAGAAATCCTTGAAGAGTTGTACATCCTAGAGCAACATCAAACACCCTGAGCTTGGCAGCACAGCCCTTCCTCGTAAAGGGTTGTTAGAAAGCAAAGCTGTTCCAGTCACACTCAGACGCAGCTGAATTCTTCTCTAAATATAACTTACTCCAACACTTTCCTTGGAGCAGAGCTTTTCCCAGCAGTTTACAATGACAGGAAACCAGCACTACTAGAGAGAGGAATTAGCAACTCAACAAGGAGGATCCTGCCAGTATTTCTCACAGAGCTTACAGTCTGTGCTCCTTGCACTAACACAGCCCAAGGAAAAGCCAGTGATTCCCAGAGACACCAAAACTGAGCAGGAAACTTGAACAAAACTCAGGTAGTACCAGGTTCTGCTTAGTGACAATAAATTAAACATTTTGCTACAATATTTTAATTCCAGCTGTGCAGACAGGGTTTTAGGGAGAAATTAGCAACCAAGATAAAAAGCAGCTTCATAGGGATGTAAAGTCAGAAATTAAAGAACTGAAGTTTCATTCACACAGCCAACCCAGCTGTGGTGTCTAGACCACCTTTCTAGCGTCTCTGAGTGGTTTGGGTTGGAAGGGACCTTAAAGATCACCTAGTTCTGTCTGCAGGAGTTATAAACTGGCAATGGTTCCCAACAGGGAAAAGAAACACACTCATTCATGCTCTGAGCAGAGCATCACTGGGAAAGGAGGACAGGGAACAGGGATATTGGCATTTACCTCAGCCCATCAGCAACAGGAAAAGGCAAGATGTTAAAACACCCTAAATCTACAGAAATTCTTGGTACCTTTGCTTAAAAAAAAACAATTCTTTTCGTTCTGGTAGGTATATTCCACCAGCATTCCCGTATTCAGAGTCCTAGGCTAAAATCCATGAGCTACAAAAAAGCATTAAACTCCTCTGAAAGCAAATAAAATAGAAGATAAAAGGACAATTCACAAATACTTGGTTCTGCGTTCTTTTCTAGACCTTTATGTCCCCCACTACCATCTCCTATTTCCTCATCTATGCTTCAGGGTCAGAAAATCCCTGGCATGGGCAGTGATCACATTAACTTTTGTAAATTAAAGCAAACTGTTACCATGCCTTGAAATGTCAGATGTAGCTTTTTCCTGCCAATAAACCTCAGAGGAAACAAAGCAGTCTTACCACCATACTGTTTTTAATCCACCTCCTGTCTGGAATGGGATTCCCAGCAAGCAGAACACAAGGCAAAGTGAGCTGCTGGCCCTCGATGACATTCACTGTGGCTGGGCTTGCTCCAATCAGAGGTGTGACTTGAACAAAAGGAAGAATGAGACAAAATTATTACGATTTTTTAATATATTCATGTAAAGTATTACATTAAATTAGTATTAAATTAAAGACATGAAAAAACCATGAAAAACAAATGTAGGGATGGGATAGCACAGGAGAGCTGGGGAAATGCATGAACAGTGATCCTTAGAGCCTAAGGAATGGCAGCAAATGGAAGATGCTGTCCAGCTGAAACTGGATCAAATCACAGGTTTCCCTGAGAACTCACATTTCCCCAGCACTAAGTTGATGTATCATTTTTCCTTCCTTGGGCAAAATACTGAAGCACAGAAGTACTGGGTTTTGAGAGGACAGAAAAGAAGCTGAAATTTAGATTGGGCATACAATTGTCAAAGACCAGGAGAGAGATCAGAGCCCAGCAGAAAATCTGCACATTCGTGGAGAGCCAACAGCAAGCATGCCTGGGCACATGGCTGGGAAATTAAATTTAAGTACCAGGCATTAAATAAGACTTCTAAATAGGTAAAACCACATCTATCAAGCACTACCAGCATTACTGGCTCTTGCAATATATTTTTAAGTTAACAAATGGTTTCTTTGAAGGCAGAAAGACTCTGTTCTTATCCTCATGCAAGTATACAGGTTCCATAGCATTATTTTTCCTTTTAGTGCCAACTGTCCAACTGAGATAACAATCAAGCTTTTAACAACATGGATATTTGAAAGAAAGTAGGGTTAGATGGAATACTGGGAAGGAATTATTCCCTGTGAGGGTGGGCAGGCCCTGGCACAGGTGCCCAGAGAAGCTGTGGCTGCCCCTGGATCCCTGGCAGTGTCCAAGGCCAGGTTGGACATTGGGGCTTGGAGCAGCCTGGCACAGTGGAAGGTGTCCCTGCCCATGGCAGGGGTGGCACTGGGTGGGCTTTAAGGCCCTTCCAACCCAAACCATTCTGAGATACTGTAGTCAAGACAAACATTTATTCTCTCTTCTTGGATCAGGAAATTCCTTCCCACTTATCTCAACACTGACACAACCACTTTCATTGCTGCCTTTTTTTTTTTATTATTAATTAAATGGCAGGAACCCCATCATTAGGAATCATCATTATGGTGATTTTTCATTCCTCAACGAATTTACTTGGAAATAAGAAACAAAACACTTCTTTAAGGTCCATGTTAGGAGTGCAGGTGGAACTAATCCAAGTTAGTGCAGTCAGTCAAAAAAATGTTCTAACAAGCAAAATCCACTGAAATCAACTACAATATTCCATGTAAACGCTTTCGAATTCAGTTTGTGCGGATGACTGACAAATACAGCACACAGATAGGTCAGCATGTATGGATATAACCCCCAGGCACCCTGTCTGCTGCCCAGACACCAGCAGCTCCCACCGCACCCACTGCTCTTACCCAGTCCTGTCACCGTGACCGTGGCTGGCCGGGACTGGATCCTCCCAAACTGGTTCTCAGCTTCACACACATAGGTCCCTTCATCAGTGACCCACAGATCTGCAGGGGGAAAAGGGACATGACTGCAGCATCTGAACTGACACATGGACAGCCTGCCCCTCCCTCTCCACATGGACACCGTGTCCTTGTCCCTCCCACCTTCAAACACTCAGTTAGAGCCAGAGCACTCCCTCCCCTCTGTCGCCAAGTACAGAAGCAATGAAAATAGAGAAAGGAATTAAAAGCTAATTAACAAAACAGGATAATATCGCTTAGCATAAGGGTGACTGAAATGTTCCAAAATAATCAAAGTCGCAAAGCTACCGGCAGAATTTTAATTATTACACAAATTAGGACAAGTCTAAAATAGTGAGTTTAGAACCAATCCTCTACAAAAAAAAAAAACAAACCCCAAAACCAAAACAAAAAACCCCAAAAAAACAAACAAAAAACCCCCAATAAACAAAACAAAAAAACCCCAAAAAACAAAACACAAAAAAACCCCAACCAAACAAAAAAAACCCACAAAAAACAAACAAACAAAAAAACCCCAAACCAACCAAACAAACAAACAAAAAACCAAAACAACAAAAAAACCACCATAAATGAAAATCCATGGCTCCTCAGTACCAGAGACTATAGCCCACACGTATTTCAACAAAGATATAAAAATTTGCATGAAGAAGAGCAAAGCCAATGAGCAAACACAACTGAATTCACAAGGTCACGGCAAAATGAACTGCATGTCAACAGCAATGAAGTGGTATCAGAAACACAATCTGTGATAGAAATCCCGTCTTTTTACATAGTTAATTTAACAGAGTCATGCAGCAAACGCCTTGCATATGTCTTAGCTCCTTGTGAAATTCTGTTCTTTCCAGGCTGATTCCACCTACTCTGGATGGCCAGCGCTCCTGTCCTGAGCTGGCTGCTCGAGCTGGATGCGAAGGGCCGGGAGAAGAGGGGAGCCCCATCCAGCCTCCTCCAGTGCACCCTGGGCTCAGGGTAGCCCTGCACGTAGCACGGCAGGGTCACGTTGGAGCCCAGATCGGCCGACTCGTCCCCCGGCTCCTGCGTGAAAACGGGGGGAGCTGCGGAGAGAACACGCACACAAAGTGAGCACTGCAGCACAGCAATCCCCTTCTCTTACACCGCTGACAGCCTCTGTTTATGACCCCCTGGGCATAACTATTCTTCTAACATTCCCCACTCTAGAAACACCATAAGTATCAGCATTCTAAATTCCTTGCCTTCTGCAAACAGAGCCACTTGTTCAGAAAGTGCACATGCCTGACAGGAACACTGAACAGGATGTGATGTGTCAGGCCATAAGCAGATGGAAAGAATTAGGAACAGAGGAGAGGAAGGGCTAAATTACAATAACCTCACATAGTAACTCAAGTTTGTGCCATTAATTCTCTATTTGAGAATTTTGTTAGGTTATGGTTTGAACAGCTTCCTCCTCCTGTGCCTCTCTCTTCCTCCCCATAACTTTTACACTTTGCAGAAGAAGTAAGACTGGGCTGGAAACAGATGGGCTCTAAGGTCCCTTCCAACCCAAACCATTCTATCATTTCAAAGTCCAAATGGGACAAGGAAATCACTTAGCCAACACCACGAAAAGGTGCTCCCAGCACACACAGAGATTTGTTAGAAAGGCTCGGGGAGCCAAGGCACCACCCCCTGACCAATACAGAAACTCTGCAATCCCAGCATCTCATCCAGGATTTAAGTACTTACAGCCAACATCCAGAGTTATCTTGCCAGCAGCTCTCCCTGCCTCGTTGGTGGCCACACAGGTGTAGTCACCAGCATCCAGCTCTTGTGTTTCCTGGATCTTCAAAACACCACGCTGAGTATCAATAATGAGAAAGGCTGATGCCCTCAACTCTAAGTCACCTAAGTCCAGATAGAAAAAGGCAATATAACTGTTTGTACCTAAAATATAGGTGTACGTATCAAAATTATCCCAATGAAACAGCATCCAAGTTTGAGATAGTTCACAACATGATGTATGAATTCAGCAGAGGAGAACTCTGACTCCCACTCAACTGAGAGGAAATATTCATTACTACGTTAAATACATCCTTTTTTATTTACTGGTTCCTCAAGGCAAACACAAACCCAAGCATCTCTGGGCAGAGATCAGCATTTGGACAGTGTGTCAGGCTGTATTCCTCCTTCCCTAATTAGAGGCTATATGAAAACGTGATAATAAAGGCTACAGAAAAATGCTTTGTGATTTTTGTAGCACATAGCGAAACATTTTCTGACAGAAGAATGAACGTTATTTAGGCAGGCAGGAGGCTCAGCCTTGTTTTACTATTATTATTAATTATGCTACAATGTGTTAATTCACCACATATAAATAGAAGCAGGAATTTATGCCCTAGAGGTCAATGTCATGTCTTCCAGATTTAGAGAATTTCACAGGTCTGTCACTGGTTGAATACAACATAAAGCTCTTGAGAGAAAAGAAGTCACTTCCAGATGATTGTTCTAAACATTGCTGCTGAAGAAATGACCCAATCACCAAGCAATGAGCACACCTTTAAACCATTTCACTTGGGGGGGTGGGATTCCAGTTGTTTTACACTCCATAACAGTCGTGTCTCCAAGACCAACCAGAATTTCACTCTGAACTATGGTCAATGTTGGGCCCTCTAAAAAGAAACAACACAGAAAAACGAGCTTTTCATCCAAAGCACACATAATTTTTAAGATACAAACCATGAAAGACTCTAATTTTCTCTTGTTATATGAAAGACTGTTTGCATTAAAAGTCAAACAGACTTAAAAGTGGAAGATAAATACTGGGAAACATGGAAAAGTCTGGTCCAGCACACCTGAATCCTATGCAGAATACACAGAAAATTTAAGGACAAAATCAGAAAAGTTTCACCATGCAGAAAGTAAAAACATGAAGAGTCATTCTCCTCCTCCAGTCAGATCTTGGTCATCAAACAGTTTAATACTCTGCTATCAATATACTAACCTAGTATTTACATACCAAACACAGTTCCTTTTCCAAAGACCGACTCAGGTTTCCAAGTCTATCCCACAGCAAGACCCAATTTTAGGGTTTTTCATTAACCTTAGAAACAGCATCAAGTCCCAAATACCAACTAACAATGCCACTCAGGTTTGAACAGAAAACAAAAGGCACATTTGTGAGCTGTTCAACATCTCTTCTGAGTTTTCTGAAATTCCTGCCAGTATGTTCTGCAGAGTTCTACTCATTTTAACAGCTTCTCCTCCCTGAGATGATGAAGTAGTTTCTTTTTTTAAATTTCACTGCATTGTTTCTCTCACTTACCAATGTATGTGAGGGTGGATGTCTGTTTCTCTGTCCCAGCTGAGTTACTTGCCAAACAACCATAAATTCCTGCATCTTTGGGAATTGCCTTTCTTATGATTAAGGTGCCTTCTGGGGTCATTCTGTACCTGGGAACACACAGGGGACCAACCAAAATTATTAGAAAGATCAATGGCTATATCCACATTCCAAGCAGCATGAGCAGATGGATTACAAACAGGTATTTCCGGGGTTTTTTGACCTCCTGATAAACACTATCAGTACTATTATAGCTAGCACTACATTTTGTGAAAGGTACTTACATTAATCTTGTAAAAAAAGCCTTCTGGAGAAGAGAACTAAAGTATTTCTCTGTTAGAGATGAGGTAATTGCAGTTAGAGTTATAGAAGTAAAGGTTGAGGCACTATTTCCAAAACTCACAGACTCCTGTGCAAGTAGTAGCATATTTTGGCACTACTCAAACCTTCTTTCCCACATATGATATTAAAATAAATGGAGACAACACTAAGTCTCACCTGCTGGAGCCAATGATAAACATTTCGTTGTGTGTCCACACGACTGTTGGCTTTGGGTGACCTGTGGCAGAACATCTGATGGACACTTCCGAGCCTTCTGTAAAAGTCTGGTTCTTGGGTGAAATGACAAGCCTCGGGGGTTCTACCAAAAGGAACCAAAAACAGCAACTCAAAATGCCTGGTTAGAAAACACAGGTTACAATAAGCACTTCATTCCCATTTTCAAATAGCTCCATGGTGAGAAAGCAACCTAGTGAAGGTCAGAGCCCACTCATTTCCTCTGGCACAGTGGACAAAATCCTCAGCATAAATCACCTTTATACCAGGCATTAGGTCAGGATTCACGTACTGGCCTACCTGAGATGGGGTTAAAAAAGCAGCAACAGAGCCAATTTTGAGAAACACTAGACAATGAGCAACCTGGAAGGTGTCTCTGCCCATGGCAGGAGTTAGTACAAAATGAGCTTCAAGGTCCCGCCCAACCCAAACCATTCTGTGTTTCTGTGAAATTTATTCAGACTACTGAACACTAAAGCCCACAAACCTTCAGGTGGGTCAATGGGCAGAATGCAACCTGAGGGATAAGAATGAAAGTCACGACATACATGCAGACACACCTGTGGAAAAGAAGTGAATCTCCAGTGTTAACAGCTGAAAAGGACATTACAGATTTCAGGGGTGTTTTTGTTAGAAAGCAATTGGTGAACTCAATAGAATTCATTCATTTTTAACCCAGAGAGGTTGTGGCTGCCCCTGGATCCCTGGAAGTGTCCAAGGCCAGGCTGGACATTGGGGCTTGGAGCAACCTGGCACAGTGGAAGGTGTCCCTGCCCATGGCAGGGGATGGGACAGGATGGGCTTTGAGGTGTCCCCAGCACAAATCATTCTGAGATGAAATTCCATAATCCTTAGACAGATTTCCTCAGTAAAAAACAATCACCAAAGCAGTTCACTTTGGCAACAGACACTTTCTATGTTTGTCTGACTGTGTCAAGAAGAAGATCCACACTTACGGACAAAAAGTTAGTTGAGATGTGAAACTGGCTGCTATGAAATTATTACGTATCTTCACCTTTGGAGCTTTGCCTTTTGCTCATCACTGTCTGTATTGATACGAATTCATCTGTGGCTGCTCATTCCTGAGGCAAGCACAGGATGAAAGCCTGAGCCCATCTCTCCCATTCGTGAGAGTCCAGGAGGCTGAACACATGGAACACAGAGATGCCTCACATGTAGGGCTGCTCTGCACAACCCTTCCTGCTTGGCTCCAGTGGGAATTCCACCATGCCAGGTGACATTTGTCACATTTCAGTGGCTGCTAAGGAGCAGTGTGTGTAAGAGCCAGCACACAGCACCAATTTATGTGTGGTGTAATCCACCCAGGACAAGGTGGGAGTGATGCCATGCTGCACACAGGTGAACAGCACCAGCCTTTCCACTTCACTGTGTCATATACAGAAACACAGCACTACTACACATCCCTTTCTGAAGAATTAATACCATGCTCTTTTCCTCACCATTGCTCAGAGGAAGATTACTGTCCAAGTCCTGTGTTATAACACCATTTGCCGCTCAATAAAAGCCACAGTGTTCTGGCCTGGAAGGAGAATCTCCTCATAGAAGACTGTGCTGCTCCTAGGACAGAGCCAAGGGAAGTTCTGCCTCCTTGCAGGGCAGAGACAGGGTGGGGTTCAGGCAGCAGGTTTTAGAGCAAACGGCATTAAAATACAAATCTCAGAAAGCAATCTTCCTCCCCATGATCTCAGCAAAGAGAGGGGGATTAATGACTCATAGAAAGTGAGATAATGAGTGATTAAATGGTTTTTCAAATGCTCAAACACCAAACTAAGACCACAGAAAGGGACAGCAGGAGATCCCCTTTTACACAGAAGGGTTTTTCAGGAGTAGTGTAAGTTTGTGAAATACAGGTTGGCAAGTCTGTGGGCATTATCAGCTGGCCACTCCACTGCCCCAGCACATCTGTGTCTCTGCAGATCCAACCTCACTTGCTGATAAGGACTAATTACACCTCATGACAGCTGCAAGGCAGGGCATCCCACAAACACCATGACTATGGAAGGATCTGTTCTGCAATACATCTTGCTGAACAGGAGAGTCAAGGCTCCAGGGGAAAATATTAGCCCTGAAATAGAGTTGTACCATCAGAATACAAGTCCTGGACATGACTACACCATGTTTTGTGTTTGAGTTCCATGACAACCCACAGCTGTTAGTGGCTCAGGCAACCATACCTGCATGCCACTGTTAAGCACATACACCTCTCCTTTGAAAAGGAATGTCATGTTTAGAGGAGGACTCTTTGTTCCAGTGTGGCACCTGGGGAGCTCAGGGGAGCAGAAATGTGATTGCCAGGACATGGGACCTCAGTTTGCAGGCATTAACTAAAAATGTAAGCTTGTAAAGGATTCCTAGATCTGTAATAGTGTATGAAAACCACACTGCTACACTGCCAAGGAACGAAGAAATCCAGTAATGAACTGCAGCCAGTTTGCACACACTTGCAAAATCATAAACACAAATGCAGATAATGCCTTATCATTTCCTTAGTAAATGTAATAAAAACTGCAGGATCCTGAGAAGTCCCTCCCATGCTGTGTAACAGCTCTGAAGCATGCGAGCTCCTGGAAGAAGGCACCAGAGCAGGGCAGAGCCATAGTTCCAGAAGTACCAGGACTAAACCCAGGTAACAAGGGGGCAGGAAGGGGCCAGAAGTGGCACTGCGTTACAGAACTGTCCCTGAGTGATTCATGATGCACACAGCTGGCTCAGCTATTTTTATTTGGTTTGAAATCCTGCCAAGAGATGCTGGGGGTATTCTGCATGCTCTGGTCAGAGGCAGGTCTCCTCTCTTTGTTGGGATCAGGAAATTGGCTCTGATGGCAATTCCACATCACGCTTTGGCAACGCCCCATGGGGCCATGCCCGTATTTTCACATGATATTATCAGGTGAGCAGAAGATTAAATAAATTTTAATTTGTATTATATTTGTAATAAAATTATTAGAAAAAAGTCAAGAGGCACAGCTGTAATAATCAAAATATTGACTAAAATCAGTGAGGCTCCATTTGCCACCAATTAAATCAACTTGTTTTCTTGCCCAAATGCCAGGCAGGCAGGCACACAGAGGGGTTTTCTTGTAGGTCTGGTCCATTTAATTTCCTTTGTTCTCTGTATCGCAGAGGTGAAGATCCGGAGATGAAAGGAGAAGCACAAGCTCCTTACAGTGCCCATCTCATTCAAGGCTGCAGAATGAAACCTTTTAAACAACACAGACCATGTGTGAAGCTTCTCAAGAGACTCCACCTGCAGAGCCACCTCCAGCTCTGGGCCTCCAGAACAGGAGGCCATGGAGCTGCTCCAGGGCTGGAGCCCCTCTGCTCTGGAGCCAGGCTGGGAGAGCTGGATGTGTTCACTGGAGATGAGAAGGCTCCACAGAGACCTCAGAGCTCCTTCCAGGGCCTAAAGGGCTCCAGGAGAGCTGGAGAGGGACTGGGGACAAGACATGGAGAGACAGGACACAGGAATGGCTTCCCGCTGCCAGAGGGCAGGGACAGATGGGATATTGGGAAGGAAGTGTTCCCTGTGAGGGTGTGAGGCCCTGGCACAGGTGCCCAGAGAAGCTGTGGCTGCCCCTGGATCCCTGGCAGTGTCCAAGGCCAGGTTAGACATGGCTTGGAGCAGCCTGGGACAGTGAAAGGTGTCCCTGCCCATGGAATGAGATGGGCTTTATGCTCCATTCTAAGATTCTACGAATTAAAATTCAGTTCAACTTTATGCTTTTATTCACAAGCCAAATGAAAGAAGTACAGAAGAAAAATTGCACATAAACACAAAAGCTGTGACAAAGGCTCCCGTTTGGACAGCAAGCTGAGAACAGTGTTTTACAGCATAAAGACAGATCAAAGCATTCAAGAGGGATAAACAAAAAGAAGCCTTCAGCATCCATCAGCCAGTCACACTCATCTGTTCTTTTGGCATCCACTAAGTGAACCTAATTAAAAAGGAATGTCATCTTCAGACATGATCTTGCCTCATTCATTGCTAGTTGCCTTACCAAATCCCTAGTGATCCCCTTCCCAATCCCCTCTCCACCCTACCAAGGCTCAGGGTGTGCTGTCCTGCAGCATCCCTTGTCCTGGCACTCTGCAGAGGGGTACCGAGATGCTCCAAGTAAAGAAACAGAAACACAGAATCCCCGAATGGTTTGGGTTGGAAGGGACCTTAAAGATCACTTCCTCTACCCCTGCCATGTGCACCTTCCACCAGACCAAGTTGCTCCAAGTCTCAGACAGCTCCAAAGAACAGCCTAGAGCGAAGCACAGAAGGCCCTAAACTGCTTTTCATTCTTTAGCACAGAATTTCATTCACTTTAAATTTCAATTAGCAACTGAAGCAGTAATACTTTGGTTTTATCCCCTTCCCTGTTTTCTCAGCACAGTGTAAGCAGTTCCTCTCTGCCCATTATTACAGTGTGTATCCACAGATCTAAGTGAACAGTATTCACACCATGAGTTAGAGAGAGATCTGAAAGAGAAGCATATTTATTTCTAAATTGTACTTCCCAGAGAAAAGAGCAGAGAAAATTCAGTCTTGCCAAGGAGGTAATTCTCTTTTCATCCATCTGGGCAGTCTCCTCCCTGGAATTTTTCCAGGTATAGTACATTCTTGCTGAAAGCCCTACTGTGCTCATCCAGACCTGGTTTCTACTCCTGCCTGGGAGGTACCTCAGTATCAGCATTGCCTTGTTGAACCAAGTCACCCACACTGTCTCCTGGGCTACTTTTTCTCATTTTCAACTGAATTTCAAGTTCTGGGCACTGGGAAGTGCCCCCAGCAGTCCAGGGGCTGTTCCCTCAGGCAGCACAGGAACCCACTTTCCTCCACAACACATCTAAGGCAGCTGTTCAGAGGGCAGGACAACACTCCTGTCACCCCTGGGCTTGGCCAAGCACTCACACAGCTCTTACTACAGCAGTGACACCTCTCCAATGCCCAAAGGCAGACAGACACTTGAGTTCTCCTGTGAGCAGGTGGAACACATAATAAATCAGCTTATTTCCTGCAGGTGTGGCTGGTCACTGCATTGTTTACCAGTGCTCTCTGCAAGCAGGTGCTGAAAATGCCTTTCAGCTGTGATGGTGATACCAGACAGGCACTTGAACATTTTTAAACAGTGAGGTGAAGGAAACCCACCATGGTGTGGACAGAACAGGAACTACAGCACACATCATATTCCTGATGATACACCTGAGCAGGATGCTGATTTCACTGCTTGTTAACCCATTGCTGGAATTCATCACATGCCCAGATTATTAATTCAAAACACCTCTACTAATCCCAACTTAGACACAAGCCAAAGCTGGGAAAGTCTCTCCACACTACACAGCTGTGTCATAGAAGGAAAAGAAAGTTGCAATAATCAAGATAATTCCTTCCTTGCCTGCTCCCACTTATACCAGAACACATGAAAAACAAAGATTACCACAAAATCGCACTTAACATCACCCAAATTTCTGGCGTTTAATGGTGTAGTTGAAATTCTTGGAGGGGAAGGAAACACAAAAAACCACCACAAACTGATCTCTTCAGCATGCACACTGTTTCAATTTTAAAAAGAAACAAAAACTCTAAAAGCCTAAATTCCCATATTTCCCCACCAGATCAATATCACTTATATATATATACGCACATATGAAAACACCATGAACAGAACATATCAAGCTACCACAATATGCCATATTAATTGAACCTGAAAAATATGCAAACAGCAAACTCTTATTTCACCTACAAGGCTGTAACAAAACCAGAAAGAAAAGATTTGAATGTTCATGGAATTTCAGTCATCAGTGAGAAACATATTGAAAAATACATAGGATCACCAATGCTTCACACTCCTGGCCAATCTCCAGCCTCACACAGCTGCAATATACTCCTCTAGGCACCTGAAAAAGGAATCCCCTGAGAAATTCATTTATGTTTCCCTACAAGACCAATGCGATGGGAGGAATTGAGCAATTCATGCTATGTAGCCACCATTTCCCAACTCCAAATTTGAGCACATGCTTTGAGTCACTCCTAGCACTCAATGGGCATCAGTACTCCTTGGGATTTATCAGACTGCATTGCAGGACCTTCCTGAGGGCTCTGGGCAGCAGCCACAGCCCACAGAGAGGCCCAGGTTTCACACGGGGCCATCTCCTACCTGTGTCCCTGCTGTGGGGCACAGTGAGGGGCTGGGGACAGGGTGTTCTGCAGAGCACAGAGCATACTCAGCCCCATGAAGATTCCAGGCTGTATTTGCACAGCTGCTGGCACAGGAGTCTCGTGAATGTTCCCTTTTAGAAACAGCAGCATCAAACCCAATGCATTCAAAACAAGGTTTACTACAACCCACTGCAGCAGGGAAACCAGATGCTGGGTTATTTTTAGAGCCACCAGCATTTGTTCTCTGCCTTAACTCCCCCCCGAGAGAGAAAACGGGGATGAAAGCAGCGTTTATTCTCTTATAATCTAAAATTCAGAGATCTACATGGAGCTGGTCCAACAATAATAAGGGGCTTCGGGATGAATTTAATTTGACATTCTGAATTACTTACAACTACACAAAGCACAGACCCATCTCCATCAATTAACAAGACTTCAAGTTTCCCTCTTCGGCATGTTAATAATGACAAGCCCATTAAGCTTTAGCTCTTACATCTGGCCACCCTTTACTCTTTGCTGCCAAATAAAAACTGGTTTTTGAAAACTACTCCAGGCCCTAACAAGCACTGCAAGCTGTACATGGCAATCACACACTGAGTACCCCCAGAAGTCTGACGGAAATCATTTTGTCCAGGCAAATTAAAATGACCACAAGTAACAGAGCATGCAAACCCTTCAGATTCCATTCAGCTCCTGCATACAGCCACTGGGAAGGTCGGCAGTAATACTTTTCCCAAACAAAAAGGGGCAGGCACTACTGCAGAAAGCTGCATTCAGCTGCAGCTTAGTGCTTCCCATGCATTTATTCTGTTCTAAGCATCCTCCACCAGAAACAAAGAAAGCACAACTCAGACTCTCAGCTAAGGCTGTCTGAGCTGCCCAAGAGGGTTCTCTCAGCCATGTAAGAAAGCTGTTAGCACTACCACTACCAGCCAAAATGTAATTCCCAACCATTTCATATTATCATTCTATATATATAAATGATTTGGAAGTTAATATTCTGCTGTGGCAGCAGTAAAACTTCTTTAGCTTTACTAGAAAAAACTGACAGAAGCAATTTGGTCATTCTGTTAAAGTTCCCAGCTGAGCTACAGACATTAAGGAGGAAAATCTAAATCCCAGGAAGAGATGAACAAGGGAGAGAGGCACTCCTCTTCATGCCTTTCATCAGTGTCTTAATAGAAAAACTCTGTACAATTTAAAACTCCGTTTTCCAAATGTGTGGGCATTGAGTTTTTGCATTACTTTTTTCCTTTCAGCTTTGTTAAAAATTAGAGAAATCTAAGTTAGTTAGAAATTAAGTTGTAACTGCTGCAGCAACCTAAGGGTAATCCGAACAGATCATGAAAAAACCCACTTCATTTTACTTTATTTTGTACTAGGTCCTACACAACTGATTGCACACCTACTTATTCCACCTTGATAACCAATGTAAAAAATACTGCATCCCATTAATAAGTGTTACAACTCTCCTTTCTACCTCTGCTTTGGAGCACCTATACCATTCAGTATTTCTTTTTTCCATAATTCTAAGTTTTCCATCAGCTAGATGGAAAAAAGTACAAGAATTACAGCAGCAAAGTTAATTAATGGAGGTACCCCCTCTGCATAGAACATGACCCAGCAGCATCCACAAGCAGAAATCCTGTCAGAATCACCTACAAGGGACAGAATTGTTTCCTTTCTACAAGATTCTGAGTTCTCTCTCTCCTCACCCATAGACAGGCAACAAAGAACCGAGGTTCAAACCTCCACACAATCAAGACAAATAGAAAAAAAAAATCCTGCAGTACTTCAAAATTCTAAAAGTATTTGCTCCAATACCAATTAATGCAATTATACAATTATTTTTTTTCTAAATTTGTTCCTGGTATGCAGCAGCAGCCCGAACCTAGACCTGTTTGGTCTCACTCATGCTGTCATTTTAGGTCTGACTGATTTTTCATGGAATCACAGAACGGTTTGGGTTGGAGGGGACATTAAAGCCCCTCTTGCTCCACAGGCAGGGGCACTTTCCACTATCCCAGGTTGCTCCAAGCCCTGTCCAGCCTCAGACACTTGCAGGGCTGGACCTGTCCAAGGTGTGCGGGCAGGCTGCTCCAACAAGAGCGGTGCCCAGCGAGCTGCGGGCGCAGTGTCCCCATGCTTACCTTGCACAGTGAGGAAGACAGAGGCGGTGGCGGTGCCACCCTCGCTGGCGGCGATGCAGCTGTAGCTGCCTGTGTCCGAGGGCCGGGCTGGCCTCACCTCCAGGGACAGGTTGGCCAGGAGCCTGACCCTCGGCGGGTCCACGAGGCGCGCGTCGCGCCCGTGCCGCTGCCACGTCAGGTTGTAGCGCCCCGCGCTCTGCACCAGGCAGCTCAGCACCGCCGCCGCCCCGGGCACCACCGTCACGTTGGCAGGCACCTGCAGCACGGGTGGGGGCTCTGCGGGGACAGAGAACAGAGGTGTGAGAGACACGCGTGTGGCAACATTCCGGCATGGTGCATTCTTGATACACAGTTTCAAGTACACTACAGTATTTTAAAAATTGGAATATTTTAGTATTTAATTATTTATCCAGTAGTTTGGGGTTAAATATTAAATTGAATTCATTATTTAATAATTCAGGTTTAATATTTGGTTTCATTTCCCACTCTGAAGCCACATGGCAGCAGCCTCATTTCCCTGACCCTAAGCTACCTGGCAGGAGTTCACATCACACAGACACAGCTGGTCCAGCTCCAAACTACCACATCCTGTAGGATGAAAAATCACATCCTCCATGAGAAGAGGCAGCTCTGTGTTGAGCACAGCCAACAAGAAATCCATGTCACAGCAACGGGAGGGAGACAGGACCACCACAGGCCTCTGAGGCTGGTCTCTGCCCAAGGTGTGACCCCACCTGGTGGCATGTGAACTGGGCACTAGATTTTTACAGGTTGTATATGGAAAAAAACATGTTACTGGGAAGTTCTTCTAACAGCAACAATGGAACCAAGTTAACATCGTTCGTGTTAGCACCACCAGTGAGTTCTTTCGATAAGAGAATGAGGAAGGAGAGAGCATCTGTGCCCTTATTTAAGACACTCATCAAATAGGGTAAGAAAAGGGGAGGTAATAAACACAGTATGCAGACAGCCCTGACAGACAGACAGACGCAATGCCAACAGCCACTCCTCCTCATGCTGACTGAAGAGCACCCAAAGTTACCAGCATCGCTGCACAGTGGGGCCAGTCTGGGCCATGCATCTGGTGAGGACACAAACCTGGGGTTCCTGCCGTGGTGGGGGTGAGGGGCAGCTGGCAAACTCATGAAGGAATACGCAGGGAAGTGAATCGGAGAGGAGAAAGGGGAGGAATAGGCAGGAAGGGGCAGAAGAGAGGCTTCCCTGTAAAGCACCACCAGTCAGTGCCCCATCTGCCCCAGCCCCGGCCTGACCACCACAGCTTGTCCTCTCTCGTTAGTAAATCCCTTCTTTAACTCTCTCCGGGTAACCTCAACTCTTCAATGCTCACTTCCACTCAAATCTCTGGGAATTTCATTATCTTTTCCTGTACATAGTTTATGTTGTAACTCCCAGTATTTGTTGTTATCTGCTTTTCACCCTACCCATCTGTACATTTCTATCACGCTCCCAGAAGAAAGCAGATGCAATAATTTTCTACTGAAACTAAACTCTGAAACTACAGATGCTTAAAATAGCAGCAGCCATCCTGCTCCTCCTTGAGATATCACTGATCAAGGAGGCAACATTTCAAGAAAGAAAATAAATTATGTATGACTTTATGCATTCCCATTAAAAATGTTATATATATTCTATTTGGCTTTCCCCAGAACAAAGAAAACTCTGCAATAAATAATACTTTGAGAGGGATGCTTGTGCAGAAATGAGACAGCTGGAAGAACAAGACCAAATCTTTATCAGTACACACTAAAAACACAACTGTCCTAAGAAAAACAAGGATACGGGGAAAAAAAAATAAAAATCTGTATTTCTTAAGGGTTAAAGTTACTCCTAAGCTCAGAGCCAGCCATAAATCCTCTTCCTCGAGGTCTCCTGGGGGGTCTCAGATGAGGTTCACAAGTCCCATGCAGGATCCCAGCACAGCACTGTGTGCTGGGTGTGCAGCTCTGCCTCCCCACAAACACAGTCCCGACTGCAGTCACCCCCACTGCCACATCCATGGACTTTAACCCATGCAGAGCAGAGTCAGGGAAAGCTACCCTCATGTACTGAATGGAGTTCCTCCCCTGTACTTTTAGTTTTGGGGTGCTTGGGAGAAACAACAAATCTTCTAATGCTTTCCACAGCATTTCTAATGCTTAAACTCCGAAAAGAGAGAGATGAGGCCAGTGCAGGACTAGAATCCCCCCTTTTCACTGCCAGTCTAGTGGGACAACACGCTTTGGACTACCCCAGCCTCTTCCCACAGCAGTGCTCGCACACAGCCATTCCCCAGCACTTTACTGGCCCTTCAGTCAAGGTGCTGCACAAGTTAACGAGCCATTTGACATTTTAAAGATTTAATAGCAGTAAAACAAAGTCAAACTCAAGTGTTTGCTTTCTGTGAAAAGAGAAAACAGAAAAAAGAGCTCCAATACCTTTCACACAGCAGTTGCCAGAATGAATTATCTGTGATATACTGTCTGTCAGCTGGGTAAACCAAGAACACTTGAAAAGATTGTTTACTTTGCTTCAAGAAGAAATTTCAAGTAATTTTCTTGCAAATATTTGTACACAAGGATTTCAGAGCATCTCCCTCCCATTAATCCTCTGCAGGGCTCCGAACAGAACAAATTGCTCATGTTTACACAGTGACTCAGTCCCAGGCCATCTCTCGTGCTCTGTAAATGAGGGATACGGGATTTTTCCTCTTATTACTCTTGACTTTCAAGTGCTACCAACATCACAAGAAAAAGGTCAGGACTCTCTCTCAGGTTTTTCTTTGATGAGGAGGATCTTTACAGTGACAATTTCTTGCCCTCCAAGCCATGGTTTGAAACAAGCATCTGGGAATATCCTTTCAGATTGAAGGATTTTTGTGGTCAAAATATAAACTAGTGCTCTAGAACTAGGACTTTGGTAAGCACAGACGTTACGGTTCTACTCTACTCACTACTTTGTGTGAATGAAAGGGATGCTCCTCTGCTCAAATTTAGCCCTTGGTCCAAGAGGGCTGTTTCTCTACAAACTTTGCCCGGTATAAAATCAACAGTATCACACTGGTTTCTTTGAATTTGCCCATAATGCAATGAAAGGAACATCTTTGCCTGGAAAACGGAAGGTGAAATGTTGTACAGCCACTCTTCAGCTCCTGAGGGGCTTTGTTTTAGGGAATACACAATTAGAGTCTTCTGAGGGCACAGGAGAGGAAAAAATATTATGAGAGTCTTTGTTCATAACATGCAGCAAAGGAAATTTTGACCAACATACAAAATATTTTCCTAGTGGGAGCAGTTAAGCACTGAAGGCTGCCCATGAACTTGTGAAATCTCCACCCTTGGGGACATTCAAAGACTGATTGGACAAGTTCCTGAAAAACATAATCAAGCTTGGAAGTTAGTTATCTTTGAGCTGAACTAGGTGACCTCCAAAGGTCCCTCCAGCCTGAACTGTTTTGTGATTCTGTGATTCATAATCCAGGTTAATTTACCTGCAGTAGCTACTGCCAGAGATAAGAGACAAGACAACTTCCATTTCAAGCCATTAAATGAAACCCTGAGCTGAAAACGTTGTTCTGAGCTCTCCCATCCTCCTTGTCACAGAAAATTAGCTGCTCCAATGTTTTTCCAGCTCACTGGCTTTCACTGTCCCAAGACTTGTATCTGATCAACACCAGCACAAGGCTTTACAGGATGGATTTTTGTTACAAACCAGAAATTATTTTTCTCTTTCACCCTGATTGCATTGCAACTGTGAAATGTTAAGTGACAAGATTTGTTCTAGTATGGACAGGGTTTTCATCCATCCACCCATGGACAAAACCAAGCCTATTGTTTATTCAAAATTATCTTTGTGATCAGCCCTATTTTTACCTCATTCGTTTTACTTCCTCATCTTTGTTACCCCTTTCAAAAAATTCAAAGTAATAGATGAGATTCCCAACAATTTACTGAATTTTGCTTTTAAAAAAAGCAGAAATCTGAACACAACTTTTATACTTCCATATCTATCAGATAACACATACATACATTCAAGCAAAACATATAATTGCTACAAAGTGAAATAAAAATGAGAACAATTGAAATATGAGATTTCAGCTTTGGATTCTACAGGTCAGATCTATTCTGCAAGTCCAACTGAGTGGGAACTAAAACCAAACCAACTCTGATGTTTAGAACAGGTTTGCTGAATAAACGTCAACTCACTTGTAGATACGGCTGAGGAAAAAACACAGTACTTGAAAATACACCTAAAACTGGGAATGTATTTTATTGGCCCCAAGTGCTGTCTTAAGTGTTCCAGCCCAAGTTACTCACCCAGAAGGCTGGCTGGGACCCACCTGACACATCCAGGAATGTCTGTGCACGTCCTGTCCCCGCAGTGCTGGTGGCCATGCACTCGTAAAAGCCCTCATCGGACACAGACACCTGGGCAATGTCCCAGCTCATGCTGGATGATTCTCTGCAGGAGAAAAGGGCACTCACTGAGTCCCTCAAGGAACCAAGAGCTACACGAGTTTGGTTTCCTGACTGCAGACACAGGAGAACTGCACAATCATTAAGAGGCAAGACAGACCCTCTGCTGAATCAAACTGGATGTCGCTCGATGGATGTTATTTTCTCAAAAGATTTTGCAGAATGTCCCATTTGCACATCAAAAAATAAACCTTTAACAAGTCAACAGTTGTCACCCAATACCCAAAGGCAGTGTACTTGTTGGCATTCCCTCAGCTGCTCATGCTCTGCCGTGTTTACCACCTGGGAAGACACCTTCCTTGATGCCAACAAGTTTCTGTGCAGAGTCAGTATGTGGTACCAAACCCAAGGCTCTTACTAGCAAAGGTAACAAGGGCTCATCCTCCCACCTGAGCTTCCCAAACAGCTACAGGAATCCAGAGCACCACTGCAGGTTTGCTCCAGATCCCAGCAAGGCCCAGGCTGCTGGGCAGTGACACCATGCTGGTATCCCATCCAATGAGAAAGCAAGAAGGGAATAAAAGTATAGCTACATAGGCTGGTTACATGTGCTTCAAAACAAACATTCTCAGTTTCTCATGATTCAAAACCACATTTTATAAACTCTTGATGCTACAGACACACAGAGGACAACATAAATGAGCAAACCAGTGGTTCTGCAGTGTCCCAGTGGCCTGTTGCTATGGCACATAAACAAAACTGATAAGCACCAAAATATGTGTGAGAGCTTTGGCAAGTCATTGCCACATTACAGGAAAACACTACATTAATGACCCCTTTGTTTGTCTGAATAGATTGATTTATCAGCCCTTAAAGGATACAGAAGGAACAAGAGGCTTGGAATACACATGGAAGTTGAATGCTGTAGCACCATGAGATAGACAATCCAACTACACCACAAATGAAAACAGTGTATGGTGACCTCGAATGGCTTCCTACTTGTTCCCTCTTACTTCATACTTACTCTAGATAACCTAATATATTGTACATCAAATCTATGACATTTCCCAGTGCAATGCTGGCACATGGACATGGCAGCAACTGCCAGCACTAAAGAATAAGGTGGTGTTTCTTCCAAATAATGAGTGAGAAACTCCTCTATTTCATGGAAAGTATGTTAAAAGTGATGTTAGGCAATCCTGTTCCGCTTCCTTCCTGACTCGTGCTATACACCAGATGTCAAACGTGGAAGCCTTGAGAACAGAAGCACAAAGGGAAATGTCCAGGGTGGAACAGCTTGGCAAAACAAAGACCTGTGGTGGGCTATTAAAAAGAAATTAAAAAAATCAAAGCAGCACTGGCAGCAGTGACCAACACACAGTTCAGGGCATCTGCTCCCCTTGCAGGCACTGGGTGACAAGCTGCTACTGCACACCAGTCACAGCCTGTGCCATGGGATAACTCAGCACCTTCCAGCACCACCATTACTTACCTAATTAATTTTACTGTACATGCATCTGCCAATTGGGCTGTTTGTTTGGGCAGCAGGGAACTACAAACGTTCAAACTCCAAAGCTCAGATGACCCCCAGCTCTCAGTCACTGCAGAGAGCAGTGGTGCTCAGGTTGTGTCTGACCTCACCCTCCTGGACACCCCAGCCTCCCCAGTCCAGACCTGTTCCCAGTTGGGAACTCACCAGCAGCAGCCTGTGGCTCACAGGGAGAAATCAAACCTATAATTTCATTTAGCATGTGGTTTGGAGGGATATATTCTGCACAGTTTACTAGACTGGAATAGCAACCACAAATATCAGTTGATTATGAGTGATTTTTTAAATCATTATGATTGTTATTTTGATTAAATACATGAATTGCCTTTCTTGTCAGAATTTCATGCCTTATTTTTGCTCGTTCTGATCTCTGCAGGATTGGTGGGATCTGGTATTTATGATACAGAAGGGATTGTAAAGACACTAGTGCTCAGTTCCCACTGATTCCCCCCTGGAATGAGTGCTCAATTACTCCTCTTGACTTCCTATATCAGACCGTCAAAAATACACTGGGGATTTTAAGCAAAATCCAAATTTTCTTACTACACTGCCACAGGATGCAGAAATGTAGAAAAACAAAGCTGTTAAAATTTTACAGAAATTTCTTTTTCCTAATGTACACTAGTCATTAAAAATTCGGAATTATTATTGCAGCTGATATTACCTCTGGAACCAAAGTAAAAAATTTTGCATTTCAAAGTCTGTTCTCTCCTCATGAACCCCTGACCTGTAGTCATTCCAAGGGTATTTTTACATAGACAACTGTCACAATAGAAATACAATATTCCACTCATAAACCATTTAGGTTTTGAAATAAATATTAAAACAATTGAGTAAAGACATCTTAACACCAAAACAAAACTCAATCAATGCAGAGGAATAATAGAGCTCAAACCCGCACTGAACTACTAAAAGCTGGACAAACCCTGCCTGGAACTTCACTACCAGTAAGAGACAAACAAGCGAGGCTGAATTAGATCCTATTTAACTGTGACCAACAATATCTGGCTTGAAAAATGTTTTGTTAAATTAACTTGGATGACGTGTTCATTCATCTGCTCTGTAACAGGAAAATGAAAAATGCAGCCGAATCAGCGGTGCTGGACGTGTGAAGAACAAGGACAAGTGTGGGGTTTGATAACTAAGGAATGGAAAATGTTACACAGCAGCCCAAGCATGCGCTGTGCCAGGGCAGACTGTGTGTCAGGGGCACCTCGTTAAACCCCAACCACACCAAAGCTGCAGCGTTTCCCACTGCCAGCAGTGCAGGATGGCTTTACTTGAGTACTCTGTACCTGCTGGGGAATGAATGCAGAATTCAGTCCTCAGTCTGCTCCTGAGGTGCTTCGGGCTGTACAGGAGGCTGCTGACACTGTTTGCTAGTGCACACTTCCCTTTTGGTTTTAACAAACAGAATTAAAAGGGGCACTTTATGAGTATTTTAAATAATTTCTGATTTTTTTTATTATCCTTCTCTCACTCTGTAGAGAAAGAGAACACAGTCCTTTTTCTACACAGAGCCTTCTGGTATATCCCACATAAATATCCCTATTTTGAGAGATTTTCTGAAGATGAAGATTTCTAGGTTGGACCATAGGACATACTTCTGGGGCATCCACGAAAGGCATTAAAAAGCAAACAAATTAATGTATGCATAGTCATCTATGTATCCTTGGGGCCAGAATGAGGAGTGTGCTTCAGAAACAAAGCTAGTTACCAATTCTGCATGACTATTAAAAATATAAATCAAAACCTTCTAGACTTTTAGAGCCAGTTTATCATAATTTCAGAGCACACATTTGAGGGGAATTTTGGCCAGAACCTTATAAATCCCATCACATGTACAGAGTGTACATCCTCCTCTATATATTACATATAGATTATCTATCTCTATATGTAGTATTATCAATACCTCCATAAAACACAGCCTCTCTGATGAATAGCACCAGAAATAACAGAATGGAAATAGCAGGATGTAAGCAGCACATAGCAGTAAAGAGTAATAAGCTCTAAATAGGAAATAAAGCAGCACTGTGAAAAAAGGTCACTACTTACTTGAAGAACTGATCCACTCCCAGTTTGACTCCATTTCTAGTAAAACGCTGAGTAAAAGGTATCAGGCTTTCAACGTGGCAAGGGACAGAGCCTGGCTGTAAATAATACCCTGGAGTCTTCATGGGCATTGTAACTTTGGGGGCATCTGAAGAAAGAAAACATTCCCCAGACAGTATATTAACAGCTACCAACACACATCCTATTTTTTCCTCTAATTAAAAGGAAATTCGACTTCTGATAAAGCTCCACATAGTAGATATTGACCATCATGAGTTAGAGACAGAACTTTGGAAGGAAACAGCACAGAAAGTGCTTGCATAAGTTATAAAAACATACAAGATCTCAATTTCAACTGATTCAGATGAGACAAATGAACAGTCAATTCAAGTTAAAGTCTCTTACCAGGAGTAATACTAGAAAATGAAACACTTGAAACTCTCTGAAAGAGATAATCATCCTTGTCATAGCCTGTTATTTTAACAAAAAAAGCTTCATCTGGTGGGATGAAGTCAGAAATATTCCATAGTCCATAGGGCTTTCTGTCAGGATAGTATTTCACAGGCAAGGTCTTAAGGAGTTCCCCTGTAATACTCAAAAGTTCCAGTCGGTCTACTCTGGCTGGAAGCAGGATCCCTGTGGTATTCAGCAGCACGAAGGTAGGAATCCCTAGAAAAACAGAAACATGCTATTTTAAGTGCTAGAGAAAACAGATAATTAAAACATGAAAGATTAAATTCCATCTGTATGGCTCACTACCCCATGAAAGCAACATTCGGCTCCAGCCCTTCCTTACTGAGTAGGGAAAGGCTAAATTGTGCAGAGCTGCGCTCTGCTTATTAGCAGTGAGGAGACCCAGCTGGAGAGCGTTTAAATTACTGATTTCCAACAGGTGTTTCTGAAATAGCAGCTTCTTTATTAACTCCTCACTGCACCCCAGGGCCAAGGGCTTTTTCTGAAGCTCCAAAAATAACAGAAACAACACTGCGATTTTGAGGCATAGTTAAAAATATCTGGATTAGTGTCACTCAGATACAAAGCCTCCCCAGGAACCAACCTATAGCATCACTGGAGTTATCACAAAGCCCATCATAGAGCTCTACTCGATTTTGGGGGGCAGAGCTATTTAACATGGACTAAAGTGGGAACAAACCTTGCACTGGCCTGCTGGATGTTTTTTTAAAGTCTAAGGTGGGCCTCCTGGAGAAGCCAACTCGGAAGTCGATGGTGCTGAGCCCTGTGATGCGCACGGAGTGTCTCCCGCTGCTTGAGGTCTGCAAAACAGGCAGCACATGGAATGAGCACTGCAGGGCCTGCCCAGAGCCTGAGCCACCTCTGAGCTCAGGGACAGACTCCAGCAAGCCTTAGCAGCACACACAGGAGCCTCATGGCTACAGCTGTAAGGAGAAGCACCTTGAATACAGCTTTGCTTCCACATCCTGGGACCTACAGCGGCAGTGTCAGCAAAGAGTCAGTTTGTCTGCAAGGAAATCACCACACCAAATCAACAACTCCCTGCCACATGCCAGTGGCTGCAGTGGGAGTGGTCTGGGAGTTAGGACCTGACCATTACAAAGTCTACTAGAAAATGGTGAGTGAATCAGCACTCAACAGAAAAGTCTGTGCTTTAAAGGTGCTTCTCTTCCCCATCCAAGGGCTCAGCTGGAAAGCAGAGGGTGCACAGATGCCTCTCCCCCCAGTCTCTACCCTGTACCCCCTCAACCTGTCATTCTGCCAGCAAAAACAAATCAGAACCACCTCCACCCATCCATCACCCTTGAACAGCCTGAGCTTGAGGTTTTGGAGGGTACAGCTGCTTTGATCAAGTCTTTCATCTTAAAGAAGATAAATCAAAGTAATTACAAGTTACTTCCTATCATTCTGTGCAAAGAAAGAAAGAAAGGTCAACTGCAATTTGCCAAAGGTGCACAGGAACCCCAGCTTTTCCTCTTCACCTACTTCCACACCCTTCAGGTGTATGGAGGCTTCCACTGAGCTTTCCCTGGAGTTTTACCTGATCCATTCTCAAGTCCCTGCAGCTCAGTAACTTACACTGCCAATGCTGCATGTGAATATCAAATTAAACAGTTGTTTGTTATAACTAACAGCCTTGGGACAGACATTAGACACCATGACAAATCGATGTCTATCTGATTAAAACAACATTTTTCTTTCTACTTGGGTAGCCTTTCACCTCAGAAATAGCACCACTAAAGCCTTTTTTATGTAAGCCAGCTGTTAACAATACAAAGAAACATTTAATTGTGCCAAACAACTCAAGGTATCATGCGTTAATTGCCAGTTAAAATTTCATTAGACAAACTCAGTGATAAAGTTTTCTTTTTATAGCTTGGTGCATCTGTATAAGGAATTTATGGTGTGAATAAATTTTCACAAAGCTTAAGTCTTTAGTCCTAAAACCTCTGTGTAAATAAACCAAGCCAGTGACTAAAGCCAAGTAAACAATCCACAGAAAAATATACTAGGAAATCATCTCTCTTTATGAATTACTCAGACCTTTAGACATTTGTGAGTTTTAAGGCCAGAATAACCTTATAAAATTTTACCATTTACTAATAACAATAAACACATCTCTCGCTGTCATGTCTAGCAGCTTGGGGCTCTTAGCGAAACACCAGGAATTAGCTTCCTCACAAAAATTGTTTTCCAATTATTATCTTCAACTGTCTTCTCACTATTTGGAGTTGAACATGGATCACAGAGACTGTACATCAGAGCTCCCCCTCACAGGCTGGGTGAGTATAATCAAAAGAGCAAACACGTATTTGTCACAGATGCTCTCCTGTCTTGCAAACAATGCTGCAGGAGAAGGTCTCCATACCCAACGTGGCTCATGTTACCAAGTCCAGCAGGACCCAAACCTTTTTCATTTTTAACAGTCTACCAGATTGTCTCCATATTGAGGTTTTCAGCACTTTTGGCCACAGAATCATGGAATTGGAAGGGGCCTTAAAGTCCATCCAGTGCCACCCCTCCATGGGCAGGGACACCTTCCACTGTGCCAGGCTGCTCCAAGCCCCAATGTCCAACCTGGCCTGGGACACTGCCAGGGATCCAGGGGCAGCCACAGCTTCTCTGGGCACCTGTGCCGGGGCTGCCCACCCTCACAGAGAGTAATTCCTTCCCAATATTCCATCTAACCCTGCCCTCTGGCAGTTTAAAACCTTTCCCTCTTGTCCCATCACTATCCACCCATATAGAAAGTCCCTGTCCCTCTGTTTGATAAGCCTCCAGTCCTAGACAGACATTCAAACAATTCTCCCCATAGCTGCTGAGCTCAACATGCTTTTATAGCTGCAGTTCTGCAGCAGGATCAACAGCTTCCCCCAGGGCTGTGTGTGAATTAATGACCCTTTTCAAAGCACCTCAGTGCTTAGGGCAGGGACAATGCACAGCAGGATCCATTCAGCACTGCCCATAAAGTGCCTTACCCGGGTGCCTTCCCCTCCAAAAATGACTATAGAGTATTTACACTGCTACAATAGAATAGTTCAGTCAGAAGGGACCCACACCAGTCGGATTGTTTCCACATCTATTTAGGAAAGCTGGGATCATGCAGCTTTACCTACATAAAGAGGTATACAACAATATTAAATACAAGCTCACAAAATATTTACTGTAACACAGACTCAGCTGTGAGTATCTATGATAAGTAACATAGTAAATCACTATACAACTTATGTGCTAGAGGGCAATCATACAGGAGTTCTGCAATAACTTTACCTTAATTGTCCATGTTCCAGGCTCTGGATCTTTGACATTTACTACCTTTGCAGAATTGTGGATATTTAGCAATTCATTCAGTCCTGATCCCTTACTGAGCTGCTTGCCTGAAAAAACAGAAACAGGAAGTAAATACAGGGTGGAGTAAACATAGTATTGCTTAAAAAAAACAGAGAGTAAATACAATATTGCTGTTTTGTACCAATGTATTTTTTATACTTGACTTACTACTTAGCAGTCAATGACATTTACAACACTCAAAATTCCCTGTAGTTCTTTGACAGAATACTGAAAATGTTCATTTATATGTGAGTGGCTGTATGCAGGAATTGGCTATCTAGAGAGGGATTTTGCTCCCTCAAAGCTGACCCTGAAGAACCATCAGCCCTAAAACCCATCTGGCTCTTTCACAGCACTAAAAGGGAAAGGGGAAGTGGAGACTGGGATGTCCCTGTCCCCATTTTCAAAACCCTATTAGACATGCCTTGAGTAATTTCAGTGAAACTCTGTGGATTTATATGCATGGAGCTTATCTATGAGAAAGGAAAACAGAGGTGGGGTCACAGCTTCAGCCAAGGCTGACACTTGCACCCAGGACTGAGTGCTGTCATGGCCTGAACACAGACATTGAGTACATCTCTTTCCTGTGAACAAGGAGAGCCTCAGTGCAGGACAGACCAGAACACAATGCAGGGAACCCACCCTGGGCATAAAGTATTTCCAAGATACTAAAACTTAAGCTATATCCTTCGGCAAAAGTCATTCGGAGAATACAAAGTATGATCTGAATTTATTTCTGGAGTGCTGTTCCAAGTTCCTAAGGCATCAACGAAACAATAAACAACAGATTTGTTCAAAATAGCTGCAATTACAAATTAGCTCCCAATCTGTCACTGCATCCCCCATCACATGCTGCTCAGTTGGAGATGGGCAGGGGAGACAGGTTTGGTTCTGAATGTTCTCACAGTTCAAAAAACCCAGACCATGGTTGAACTTTCCTCACATGAAACCCAACCATCATCTACAACCCTTGAATGACAGCTCAGGGAATACATAAAGACATGAAAGGCAAAACTGTCCAGCAATTCGGAATGCAAGGACAAACAGTAACAAAGAAGATGGAGGTGACATGAAGTGGACAGAATAAGGAAGTTTTCCAGGTTCCTCCGAGTGAAAAAAACCATGGAATATTGGGAAAAGAAACAAAATATGAGAAGGGATTTTTCCTTCACTTTTCTCACTATCACAAAAGAAAGTATAAAGTACTTCACCTAAAGGATTGTGAATCTCAATTGCTGGTGAAGGACCACTCAAGGACACTGTAACTTCCTTCAGACTGGGATCAAACGGGATCTGCCAAGCATTTACAGCCATGGACAGATGGTCTGTAGACAAGAGATGCACTTTGGAGGCTTGAACTGCTTCTTCAACCCATTTTAATACCTAGAAGAGAAAAGAACAGTTGTTACTATACTGTCAGCAGTACTGGCAGTTGAAACATGTTCTGCTGAAATGCTTGTCTCTACTGTCCTGTAGAGATTCCATATTAATTTATTTTTTAAAATGAGAATAGTTAAAGGAAATGCAACTTCAATAGAAGATACCACCAAAGCCATGGTCAGCATGGTATTTAAAGGAGTACAAGCACACCTGGATACATCTCTAAATATCACCCACAGGTACATTTTAAAAGGAATTAGGGTTGCAAACCTGTGGACATTTCTAGTCATCAACTACTAGTTGCATGAAGCAACAAGGGCAATTTCCTCATCCAGATGTACTGAGTAATTGCTACCTATGGACTTTTCCAGGGTTTTTTCCACCTAAAACACCTAATACAAATTACTGTTAGGCACAGCACAGAGGTGAGACTAGAGGGTAACATGGCTTTGGAGGGCTGTCCCTGCAGGACACAGAGGCTCCCACAGCAGGGACAGGACAGCAGCCCATGGGAGCAAGCCCAGAGAAGGAGAGGAAGGATGTGAGGAGGAAGAGCAGCCGAGAGAAACCCTTGTGCACTGACCACAGCCCCATTCCCAGTGGCACTGGGGAAGGGAGGAGAAGTTGACTTGGGCAGGAGGTGCTCCTACTTGTCTTTGCTTCCCACTGCCTGAAGGAATAATTAAACATCCATTTTAATTGGCAGCATAAGTCAAGTCTGCCTTGCCCTCAACAGCAGCTGGTGATTTCCCTGTCTTTATCTTGACCCAGAAGCTTCCTCACCCCAATCCTCCTCTGCAAGGAGTGAGTGAGTGGCGGAGAGGGAGCTCGACAATGAGCCAAGGGAAACCCACCACAACCAACCCAAGCTCCCCAGAAACACACCTGGCTTGTCAAATTGATTTATTTTACATCACCTCTGTACATCACAGAGCTGAAATGTATTTTTTTAATCCCACTGAAGTCATATTGGGTTGTACAACATTTTGAATAGGACTCACAGTAATATTGAACCATGATTTTAAGCTGCAGTTGACCACAGCTGCATTGAGAAACATCTCATAAAGGAGAACAATCTTTGATTATGTCAGTTCAAGACTTGGAAACCAACAATAAATGAACCTGGATGTGTTATCCACCAGCACTAGAAGGCTCCAGGGCAAGTCCTTCCAATCTAGGACCCAATTCAATACACTGCCCAAAAGAACCTCATTCCCCTGGTTCATTGGGCTGTAACTTGCCTATGTTTTCCATTTAAAAATGGGTTAGGCCATAGGTTTGTGTGTGAGATGATTTTGTGATAGAAACTAGATTCCAGCCTCCTATAAATAAAACCATACTAGTTTTCATATGTATTCTTAGTGTATTACAGTGTATTCTTACACACTGTGAATGCCCAGCAACCTTTGTGCAAAGACAAAGTAAGTGTAAATAAGTGAAGGGCACCACTGCAAACACATTTGAAATGGTGGGGGCAGGTTTTCCTCAATGGTTCCCCCTCCACTCTTAGGAATGCCCCACCTGAGCCGTGCTGAGTGCTCCCAGCACAAGGTGAGACAGCACTGCCCAGGTGTGCCCTCCCCAAGGGTGTGCACGAGCCAGGTGCTTGGGCATGTTTGCAAAAGAACATATCCAAAAAATCACAGCAGAATTGTCTGTGCTGCTCAAAGCTCTGCAGTAACGTGGCCCAAAAGAGAACTGGGGTTTGTGCAACAGCTGGTGACACCAGCTAGGGAGCAACCTGTGTTTGCTTTAGACAAGCCTGGAACAGGAATCATGAGGCTTCAAAAAGATCCAACTCATTTAAGTTCTACTTTACAAATTATACATCTGGGTCCAAAAATGCTTCCAAAAGAAATTTCAGTGTTCTACTCACAGTGAGAGGAGCATGATCCTTTTTTTGTATGAGGTGTATGGAAAAGTTCCCATTTAATTCCAAGATCTCACCTCCACAGGTAAGTTTATTAAGGGACTGTAAAATTTAATGAACCCATGTGAACTTCAGTTTCTCAGAGTTTTTCAAGATCAAAACTGAAAATGGGAGGCAACAGAATGACCCAGCTGTTGGCAGTCTGGCAGCAGCTTGCTTGTGTAAGTTCAATAGGCAGTTCTGGGAGATCCATTTCCCAACCCTGTCATTCCAAAGAGGTTTGCAACACTGCTGTAACACTGGTTTGGAAGTAAGGTTTTTTCCTTTGGGGCCTTTACAGAAAGCCCCCAAAACAACAGCAGATTTTGCTGTTCTGCCAAAATGTGACGTGATGAATATTATTAGAGGGGGAAGGGCAAATACAGCAATGATTTATAACATTTCCCCAGAAAATTTGCTCTTGCAACCTGCCCTGCTGTCAGGTCATTTCTTGGAATGCATACTGAAACCTGGAAAATCCACGGAGCATGGTTTCTATTCCCATTTGTTTATTCTGGGACTCAAGAATATTTCTCAAGCAGTCAAAGCAACAGGATCTCAGGTTAACTGTTTCATTGCTTTAGTAAATGTAGGTTCATACTTACATGCAAAGAGGAAAAATATTCTAATAATGCTTTTAAATGCACATCAAAAATGTAACTGAGACAGTGCATGACAAAATTATACCATGAAAATAAAACATAAATTATATATATAACATGTGTGAAAACCACAGGACTGGATAGTTTTAGTGTTGGATCTCAAGCTCTTCAAAGTTAGGAACCACAAGAACTGAGCCCCCCTGCCTTCAATTGCCTTTCAAAAGCCCTTCTGCAGTTGCTTTATGAAAGTCCTTAGGTACATGATCATGGTTTATTTTTTCCAGAGCCTCCAAATTCCACAGAAAACAGAGAGAGGCCAGCTGTAACTATTTGTTCTTCCCTTCTTTGTTTGGCATTCACTGTACATTATGTATCTTCAGAATAGAAGCATTCAGCTGCCTCTCCCATGAAACCATTCCTCCTTTTTGTATGAAAATGGATAATGCCTCCTCTCATTTGGGACGAGGGAGAAAAGAAGGCAAGAAACAGGGGTATGCAAGAAACGTTCATTCTAAGCTGTAATTTTCAACTTTTGACTGTGCCATCTTCATTGTATCCTTGAAAAGCAGTGGAGGGACCTTTTACATTTTTAACTGAGAGAAATAAAATTTCAAATTGCTTCCCCTGCAGCATCATCCAAACAGACATTGGTCACAAACCCCAGGGAGCTGTAACACCAGCCCGAGGGGTGTCAGTGCAACCCCTGGGAGGACTAAGAGCCAGCAGGAATGGGATGTATTCCAGTGGGTTCTCCAGTGGAACTGCTCTGCTCACAGCACTCATGAGTGTGAAGAACACCAGACCCCATTCCCCATGATCCTACAGATTATATCTTCAGCACTTTCCCCACAACAATGATCCCTTTCACACCATCCCTTCTGAACGTTCTGTCACCAGTCTTGTCTTCAGTTCCCCCTCAGTCTTGTCTTCAGTTCCCCCTCAGTCTCACCTCATTCACAGCATCCCTTTCATTCACAGGCTTCTCACCCAATTCCAAACTCTCTTTTTTTCCCATCTACTGTCATGCACCTTTCAAGTCACTCAACAACACCCTCTTCTTCCATCAGTCAATACTGTGTCTCCACGTCATTCTCGGTTCTCGTCACATCAAATCAATGAGTGATGTATACGGAAGATCCATTTCTACTTATTTTAAAAATCAGGAGGAAAGATGTATTTTTGAACAGTCTAAGGAAAATTCTTCCTTCTTACAGAAAGGTTAGAATAAGAAAAACCAAGTGCTTCAACACTAAAAAAAAAGGAAAAAGACCACTCACCAGCTCAGTCCTTGTGAACTCCCAGTTCTATCCACACTGATCAGTCCAGTTCATCAGACACAGGAATGGCTCATTTTTGCCACAAACAATCAAAATGACCTGGAGACATGACCTGAACCACCAATGACTAATAAATCTCCACTATTTTCCACAGCACCACATTCACACTCTGCTGATCATCACAGCTCATATCAACACCCACTCTGGCATCAGTACAAACCTTTGGGCATCACAGTCATTTCCAGGAATTTCCTTACAGAAGGATTATTAGGTGTGGTGTAATATAACTTCAGTTCAAAATTAGTACCTCTTGGAAACTGGATATAGTTATGAAAATATAGAGTCTGCTCCCAGCAGGGAATTTAACCCATGTTTGATGTATATTCTTGAAGCCTTGAGAACAGAACCCAAGGGAATGGCTGGAGCTGTGTCAGGGGGAGTCAGGCAGGGTATCAAGAACAGGTTTTTCCCCCAGAGGGTGCTGGGCACTGCCCAGGCTCCCCAGGGAATGGGCACTGCCCCGAGGCTGCCACAGCTCCAGGAGCGTTTGGACAGTGCAGCCAGGGATGGACAGGGTGGGATTGTTGGGGGTCTGTGCAGGGCCAGGGCTTGGACTCAACCCTTGCGTGTCCCCTCCAGCTCAGGATATTCTGTGATTCTGTGATTCATCTAAATTTCAAGCAACTATTGCAAATTAAGCCCCAAGGCTACAAAGGCAATCAGAGAAATCTCACCCTAAAGAAACACTTTTCAAGATCAGGACTTCAGTGCTTTGATAAAACAAGCACAATAACCTTTCCAAGACACTGGGGACAAAGTTTCAGAATATTATCATTCTATAATGGTTTGTGTTGGAAGGGACACTAAAGCCCACCTTGTCTCACACCCCTGCCATGGGCAAATAGTGCAGGTTGTTCAGAGCCTCAACAAGGCCTAACTAGATAAATATTCTTATTTATCTGATGCAGTAAATTTGTCAAAATACGACCTTCATCTCAGACTCTTAGGAAAGCTACCTTCAGCAGACAAGAGGAGATACTTTTGTATTTCATGCTTTGCTGGACTGAACCCAACAGAACTTTGTCAATCACCAGCAATTCTGCCCAGGTTAATTGTACTATTTGAAATCAGAACATGTTTTTCAGAAGTCAGTAAAAAAGGCACAGAGTTTTCATGGTCTTGTCAGTACACAAGCATTGGATGTGTATCAAGTACTGTTTTGCTGTGTTTCCTTGTATCTAGCTCAGAATATTGCTTCATTCTGCACTTAATGCTCAAAGGGCAAGAACAAGAGGAATGGTTTGAAACTTCATACACTAAAAATAGCTTTGTTTGGGTTCTTGGGGGGTAGAATAATCAAAATGTTTTAACAAAACAAGCCCTTGGTTTGGCAGGGTACTCAGGCAGGGATTTTGTAGCTGTTCCCTAATCCCCAATGCAGCACTGGCTGTCTCTGGGCCCACAACGGTGAGTATGCTTCAGCATTTATAAACTACATTCTTCACACATCATCGACTCCTCAGAGGAAAAGGAGGACAAGTTTGATTGTTTGATTGCTGCTGAATCCTGCCTGAGGGCTATCCCATAAACAGCTGATCAGATCCCTGCTAGATGTCTTGCTTGTTTGCACCCACCCACTGGTGGATGTGCTTCTTGGAATCAATACTGATCCAGAACTGAAACCGCAATGAAGGTTTTATTGGGGATGGCAGCAATTTGGTCAACTCATTTTCACAGTCACTTGGCCCAGACACAGATTTATGTAAGGTCAGTAAGCACTAAAATTGCAGAGTCTTTTGGGTTTGGCTTTAACACAAATTGTTCAGCAGTTATTGTGGAAGACTTCTGAAAGTGATTTAGGGTTTGTTTTTTTTCCACCTTAGGCAACCTCTTACACTGGTAAAGCACCTCTTTCCAGTGGCCATAGGCTGTATTTTTCCTTCCCTCTCAAAAAAACCCTGCAAAAATATCCCCTACTGATATCACCCTCTGAGGTGAGGCCCTGGCACAGGTGCCCAGAGAAGCTGTGGCTGTCCCTGGATCCCTGGAAGTGTCCAAGGCCAGGCTGGACAGGGCTTGGAGCAGCCTGGGATCGGGAAAGGTGTCCCCGCCCAGGGCAGGGGGTGGAATGAGATGGTCTTCAAGGTATCTTGCAGATGTTGAGATGAAGCTGCAAGGAGGTGAAAGTGGCTACTGAAAACCCCTGGTTAAAAGCTTGACCAAAATTCCAAGACAGTCTATCCTTTCGGGCAGCAGATGGTGTTCTTAGAAACAGGGAAGTGCCAAGAAGTTCAGAAACAGCAGCAGGCAGCCAGGAAAGAAGTTTGTGCCAGCTCCACTCCAGAACACAGTGCTGTCTGGCACCCACAAATGGCTTTTTCTGCTCACTTCTTCCTCCCAAAAGCAGAAGAAAAGAAAACCACAACAATCAAACAAAAATTTTATCCTAAAACTCCAGTCCTGACCAAGAGCATTCCTCACTGGCAGTATCAAAGGGTTGCAGAATGGGTTGGGTTGAAGGGCTCTCAAAGACCATCTCATTCCATGATGATCCCTCCTGCAAAAGGGATCTCATGGAGTGTCACACAGAAGTTTTACCCTTCATACATAATAGCAAAATGTAGGCCAGGATCTGAACACACCAAGTAGGTAATTTCTTTTCCTCCAAATTTTAACTTATCTATCTTTTGGAGGATAAATCTTCTGGGAAATTTCTCCTTTTGACCACCTTCACATCACTGCCAATAGCTTCTATCATTCCCAATGAGAACTTCAATTTTTCTAGGCAACAGCTGTAGAAAAATACAATTTATCTCCAACATTTATCATTGTCCAAATTTTAGGATAGAAAGAAGGAACAAACCAGAGTAAATTTTTATTAAAAAACCTCAGCTAGTTATTGCCTACACTGGGAATTGAAAGGGGAATGTTTACAACATTATAAACAATTCCAGCTCTCCACACAAATACCATGTGATTTCACCTCTCTCCAAACTGTTTTCTCACGCACTTCTGAAGTTTCATTGCTGTCTGAGACTCACCAGAGTTCCCAAAGGAAATAGTCATTCATGGCTGTGGGTCAGGAACCACAGTTACCAGGAGGGCAGCAGAGGTGGCAAAGTATTGCAGTGATAACTCAATTAAAGAGCTTCTTCCATGACTCTCTGAACAACGGAAACCTGAGAGTTTACGCTATCTAGCCTATGTGGGGAACATTTTTGCCCAGGCTAAGTAGCAGCCGTTTGCTTGCTGACAAAATGCTCATTTAAAGCTGATACTGTGCTCTTGTTCTGAGCAGAAAAGCCACAGGGCTACTCAGAGCCCAGAACTCCTTTCTGTAATGGCTCTACTCCTGGAAGCCTTCTGGCACAGGCACAGGGAGGTTCTGGTGAGATGTGGCACTTCACACTTCCCTAATGTCAATAAAAGTCACCGAACTGCATCCTGATACAGAGTATGGAGAAAAGAAGGAAGAGAAGGGTGGAATAGAGTCCACATACCAAGACAAGAATATTTACCATTTCCCTTTCTGCTCCCTAACCCACCATCAGGTCCCTTAAAGATTTAGAGTATAACTCTTGTCTTGTTTTCTTTATCTGTTGCAAAACTCAAGCAAAGTTACCTCATTAACTTGTTTTTTGTCCAGGTGAAAAACTTGACCAGAACTTGTTGAGGCAATTTCTTCATAGACCTTGTAACCAATATGATCCCTGTCATCACAGTCTCCAGTCAGCACAAATACCACCTGGATTAAAAAAAAAAAAATCAGTAAATCATTGGACACACAGTGCATAGGTGAGGAAAACATTGCCAAGGCAGCATTAAGACAAGACAACAGAAGAATATGTCCCTCAGGATGGGTTTGTTACTTTGCATGGACAGAGTCATAGCACTCAGTACTGATGGAAAAAGCAATGCAGAAGGAAAGGAACAGACAAAAATCCCTTTAGAAATCCATCAGCCCTGTCATTGACACAATACTTCTTTCAGAACAATATAAAAAAATCCACGTAAGTGGTATGCTGGCCAAAAATATATACACTGGTAGAAGATTCAGTTGCATTATTTCATTCACAATAATAAAAGGAATATTCCATGCAGTTTTCCCTTAACCATATTAGTTAACTCTATTTAAAAATTGTCCTTAGAATCCAGTATTATGATCCCTTCTGTAAAAAGACTTCACCGAGTCTCACATAGGAGAATTTTGCCCTTTGTCACTGAGAAAACAGAGCATTAAATACACAACCCAGCTGGGAATGCAAATCCCCTCAATACCTGTGACTGCTTCTGCTGGATGAGTTGAAGCACTTCATGGGTCAGTCTGTAATCCTTGGATCGGGCATCAGTAAATACATAGATGAAAGAGCCAGGCAGGGAAATTTCTAGAGCAATCTTTATGGCCCCAATACTCATCTCTGGACAGTCTCCACCACCCTGTTTACAAGTAGAAGAAAAACAAAGTTTGGGGTTTTTTTAAGAAAACAGAAAATACCAAATAAGTTACTTTCTTTTGGGACATTCAAGACAGATACTTTCTCAGCCTCTGATCATTTATTCACCTTTTCCACCCTAAGGATTTTATGGATTCTGCAAAGTGCTGTCACACACTCACAAGTAACAACTGCAGCAATTCCAAAGGGAGAATAAATTCAAAGGAAGAGCCCTGGTGTTGGCTGTGTCACGGTCCCTCTCACCCATGTTGTGCTCAGCTCCAGCCCTTGTGACAGCCCCGTTTCCCACACTCACATGCTCCCTGCCTGGCTGACAGTTCCCCTGCTCTGGTAGCACGCAGCAGTCACGGAGGTCAGGGGCACAGACAGATGGGAAATGATCCCAGGCAGGCAGTGCCGAGTTCCAGGAGCACCGCTGCACACAGGAGCAGCAAGAACCTGCCCTGGACTCCACCCTGGGACAGGGAGCTCAGCACAGGGCACAGGTGCTGTGTTCCCACTGCTCTGCACTGCAGCAGCTGCAGAGCTGGAGCTTTTTCAGACCATGTGTTCAGTCAAAATGTTTCCAAGTATGACTTTATCTTTATAGGAAAGGATTAGTTTCTCTCCCTAAATTAAGAATTTGGGAAAAATATTGTTTAAATGAAAGCTCGCTTTAACTTAACATAAAAATTAACTTGGCATATTGAAGACCAAACTTTCCAAAGAGTTCATACAAACTGCAAAACCTGCCCTGTCACCTACAACAGATCTCTGCACATTCAATATTAAATATAAAATTGATCTCTTTTATTTTTACCATCAACATGTCTTCACACATACGTATACACAAATCTACACATGCTGGAAAAGAAGAAGGCAGAAAGAGTGCAGTTGCTGCATTGAATTTTAATTCTTAAGATGCCATCAAAAATTATGTTTTGAGGTTAAACATTCACACAGAAAAAACTTGCCTCTCAGTCCTTCATATTTCAGAATTCTGTTTATCCTCAGTGAAACGTTCACATTGGGAACAATTTTAATCCATCAATCCAATCCAATTTCAAAACAAGAATATCAGTAAGTTTCTCATCTATGTTAAAGAATAAGCATGCGGTCACAGCTTTTTCTGTAAGTCGTATAAGAACCACTGTTCTTTTTTAAAGTCAGTTCTCCTAAATGTAGCCTTACTTTTATGCGAAAAGCAAGTGGTAGACTCCAGACAGCCTGAAATTCAAGAGAGAATTCTCCAAAAATATTTTTGACACACATCAGAACTTTATCTTGGCAATGCCTACACAGTCCAGTGGGACACATCAGTATATCCAAGTCCTTTCAGCAAAAGACTCTTCCACATAAAGCTTTAATTTAAAAAGTGGGCAAAGTCAAAATAACAGCTAAATTCTACAGACACCTACTTGGAACAGGAAAATTTCTATTCCCACTTCAAGTCTACTTGATTATCATCTTGTAATATTCTATATGGCAGCATGTGTTTTCTACACAGAACACAAAGGCACTACTGAGCTAAATGGTTGTTCTGAGAACAAGAGTGGACTTTTTTATTCCCATAATGTAGAATAATACTCTCAAAAGGCAGCTGGTGGAACACCAAAACATCACCATCATGGAGTGGTGTGGGTAGGAAGGGACATTAAAGTCCATCCAGTGCCACTCCCTGCCATGGGCAGGGACACCTTCCACTGTGCCAGGCTGGCCTTGGGCACTTCCAGGGATTCAGGGGCAGTCACAGCTTCTCTGGGCACTCTGGGCCAGGGCCTCCCCACCCTCACAGGAAGAACTGCTTCCTAACATTTAACATTTAATACTGCCTTTACTTAAAATTAAAATTAAAAAAAAGTAGGAAAAATTTCCATTCCATATTTCCTGCCTTTCTCTCCAAACTGAAATTAAATACAACTACCTCGTGAAGCTTTCTGGAAAAGCTGAGGTGAGTGAAGCTCAGGAAACCTCATTTTCCCTTCAGTTTGAACAGGCACACAGAAACTTAAAAAAAAAAAACCAAAAAACCAAAAAAACACTAAGGAGCCATTGCTGCCCAAGTCCACATTCTTATCACACTGTCCATAAGAATGATTCACAGTTAATTACAGATGAAATAGAGGTGGTACCTCCTAAGCTGATCCTGTATCCAAGGAATATGTCCTAAATTGATCCTGTATGCAAGCAATATGTCCTTTATCACTCTGAATGTAAAAGGAACAGGGCCCAGTTTCTGTAGTAAAATGTACACAGCCCAATTTTTACTTGTGGCAAATGCCAGCCAAAAGATTCTCCAATTATTCTGATAATTCATTTCATTACAGACAAATGGAAAACAAGAGCTGGGCTTACCGTGATGTTCAGGGAGGACAAGTTGAGCGTATTTTGACATAATATGCTTTATACATAAGATGCCTTGAAATAATTTACCTTCACCTTAATTTTAACTTTGTTCATTAATGAGAATATTTGGTCCATGCCCTTTCTCAAAATGAACTCAGCTCCAAATTACCTCTACCTCCACAACATTCACTCTTTCATTTTTATCTGTCTTTCTAGGAAAAATATTGATAACAAACCTGTAGGAAGCGTTCACATTTTCTCTACTGCAAGATTACCTATCAGTCCTGTTCTAATCATTTTTTGACTTCTATTTTGGCCCTTCACCTATACAGTGGACTGTGACAGCCTTCATTTAGCAGAATAAGCACATCTTGAAAGTAATTATGAAATATGCAATCAACCAGCATTAAAGAACGAAATCTAAAATTCATTAGACAGAAACTTTTAAACAACTTGATTAGAAATTAAGAGTTTGAAATTCCCAGAAGCTTCATCTAAATCATCTACCTCTTGGAAACAGCTGCAATCATTGCCCAGTATAACTACTGAGAAAACAAAACATGAAAACTGAATGGAGTTTTGAAGCTTTAATTTCCCCATAAATGAGAAAACTGCAATAGCAATTGTTTTCTCTGGATTTCAAACCTTCTGCCAACTTTTAAAGTAATCTCTGAGCAATCTGTTCTTACAAGAATTACACCATGTGCCAGTTTCTGAGGGAGAGCCTGTCTGGCACTACTGACTCCAAGCAAGGTTCTCCACAGGTCGGAAGCATTTTACTTAGTCAAAGACGAGACAATAGGAACATATTTTCTGTCAGTAAGGATAACAACATTCCAATACTTCCCCTTTGCTTTCTACCACCCGAGAGAACTGCTGGAGCTGTGTCAGGGGAGGTTTAGGTTGGATATCAGGGAAAGGTTCTTCCAGAGGGTGCTGGGCACTGCCCAGGCTCCCCAGGGAATGGGCACGGCCCCGAGGCTGCCACAGCTCCAGGAGCGTTTGGACAGAGCTGCCAGGGATGGACAGGGTGGGATTGTTGGGTGCCTGTGCAGGGCCAGGGCTTGGACTCCATGGTCCCTGTGGGTCTCTTCCCTTCCAGCTCAGGATATTCTGTGATTCTAAGCCTTTGAATCTGTAAGCGCCAAAAAATGCATGGCAGGGAAAGCAGTACCTAAGGAAAATTTAATGGGTCTTACAGTCCTCTTGTTTGAATGGTGTTCATGGAATATCATTTCCAGAACACAGAAAAAGTCCACAAAAGTATCTGAGGGCAAATGGCAGGACTAATGAAAATGCCAACGAAATGTCAGCATTACCTAACTATTCCTCCTTGTGTTATCAAACCATGTCTCCACACAATGATGTAAACTAAGACAAAGGAATGAATCATAATCCTAAATCAGGATGACGAGGAGGATGATAGTCTGTGCAGCCAAAATGGCAGAGGTAAGTGATCCTCATCCTCATGAATCCTTGTAGCAAGAATATCAGCACAGGGGAAAAGATCAGTGTGAGGAAACAGTCTTTGATAGAAGCATATAAGAAACAGGTTACTCACCTGAACATAAAGTTCCCTAAGTTCAAACTGAAATTTCTTGGGATCTGTAGTTATTGTCACTGGACCAATTTCTAGAATGAAATACAAAGAAAACACAGAGTTATCAGAAGACATATCGTACTAAAAAAATGAAACTAAAAGCACTGAACAGAAAGAAATAGAGAATTATATCCCCAGCACTGAAACCTATGATTTCAAATCTAGTAACTTGAATTTCATTCCAGTATTATCAACCTCTATGTGTCTTAAACATTTATAGGCACATAAAGCCTTTTAGCTTTGATTTTGATCAAACATTTAATTTTTCATAGTAATAAAAAGGGAACAAAAATTCCCAGAAAAAATGTTGCTGGACCAAGAAATACTCTATTTTTTCCAGAAAGAGGCTCTTCAGACTGGGGAAAAAGAGGCTTTGGGAAGACCTTATAACAGCGTTCCAGTGCTTCCAAGGGAGCTGGAGAGGGACTTTGGACAAGGCATGGAGGGACAGGACAAGGGAGGGACAGGCTTCAGACTTGAAGAGGTTAGATACTAGGGAAGCAATCCTTCTCTGGGGGCAGTGAGGCCCTGGCACAGGGTGCCCAGAGAAGCTGTGTCTGCCCTATCCCTGGCAGTGTCCAAGGCCAGGTTGGATGGGGCTTGGAGTAACCTGGGATAGTGGAAGGTGTCCCTGCCCATGGCAGGGGGTTGAACGAGATGAATTCAAGGTCCTTTCCAACCCAAACCAATCCATGATTTTGTCATTCTAGATAAACATGAAGAGGCCTCTCTGGACAGAACACACATATTTGGCTTGCAATTTTACTCACAGAAAGAAAAGAAATCAAAAAAAAGAAGGTATGTGCCACATCTCTTCCCTGAAAAAAAAAAAAGTACCTCTGGAAAGATCCCAGTGTGAGCCCAATTCCCAATCCCAGCATAGCTATAGCAGGAGCTGCCAGAAAGAACCAAAGCAGAAACAACTTTATTCATGGCATTTGTCATGTCCTTGTCTACTGAGGAAGGGCAGGACATCCAAGTGAAGTCTCCTGGGGTGTTTAAGTAGCAGCAGCACACATGTGAGCATTTCCCAATCCCACGGAGCTGTGCCTCTGCCCCTCACACAGCTGCCTCCCTGATTGGTATCAAATGTGATTGCAGCCAGCTGGTTCCTGTGCTGTGATTTCCTGCCTGTTCACCTCAATCTGCCTTGGCACCAGTGCCCTTCATTCTTCGCCTGGCCCAGGCAGGCACTGCTGCCTTGGCCACGGGCACTCGCCCAGCTTAGCAAGCGCGGTCAGAATGCTACGCCAAAAATCAGTAAATAAACACACACACACACAAGTGAAGAGATTTCTGCCAGCTGAGTGCTCCAAACCACTCAGAGAGATCAGCTGAGTCCTGACAGCCCAAATGGGGCACAATTCTGCTGTCAGGGTAAAAGCCAAGCATGAAACTGCAGTGGTGCCAATTTAATACAGCTGCAGCTTACAGGGAAGTGCTGCCTCAGCAGACCTCACAACACTTTCCAAGCTCTATAAAAGTTAATATGCACTTATCTTCCATATAATACAGACATTTTTCTTTTTCAAACAGTCCAAAGTTTTATTTCACTGGACTTACAACAACAGCCATCACTAAGGTCTACTCTAAAAACATCCTGCTGTGCAGGCTCTATTTATGAGTGTCTTTTGGTTTAATTTGTTTGAAAGTCACCCACGAGATCACACAAAACCTTTCTTAGAATATTAAACTGTCCTTAGGGGTTTTTTGTATGGCTGTGAGTCATTTATCTGTGAATGCCATGTACTAAAATGCTGCGCTACCATTAAAGGCCATTATAAGGACTCACTGCTCTTCACATACCTCATCCTGCTATGCTCCCACTCCACCTGGCACCATTCTCCTCGGGGTATCCTTTAAAACAAACACCTGCAATAAGGCTACCTCCAAATTGTTTTGCTTCCAATCTCCTCCTTGCCAAGCACTGTTCTAAAGCACATCACTGACTGGTTTTATCCACACAGTAACCCCCATTAGGTCCATTATTCCCATCTGCTGCAGGATTCAATATTTCAGTCTAGAGCAGTAAATCCTTTGGAAAGGCTTTCTTACCCTATAAAATAAAGATCTGAACAGCAACACTCCTTGAGATAAGCTGAAACAGCCCATCAGGTCGGATGGGATGAGATCTCGGCCCGGTTCCTCCGCAGGCAGCACGGGCTGGCTCCAGCAGTGCCAATGCCAAGCGGAGCCCGGCCAGCTCCCGGCAGGATCACGGCTCCAGCCGCCCTCTGCTGCGAGCCCAGTGAAGAGCTCAGCTGGGAAATGGCACCTGGGCCACACGGTAGAAACAGAGCCTGGCACGTCAGTGCGGTGCGCTGTGGGCAGGACAGAGCACAGAACCCTGCAGGAGCCATGCAGGGGCCTGTGTCCCCAGCTGATTCCACAACCAAGGCCACGTCTGAATGGTGATGGAGCTCCTCCTCACCACCTGAACACCCACCAGCTTGTCCCAAAAAACCCAGCAGCTACTGTCCTTCACATGCTGTTGTGCCACCAGCTCCTGTGACCCGCCTGACAAAAAAGCTTTTTTCACGAGCTTCACTTTCTTTCATCCTCATTCTGTGACCTCCAAGTGCAACGAAAGTAAGGCCATTTCACCAACACAGGTAAACACAGACCTTCCAAGTGTCCAGAATATATAAAAGTGAGAGGACATTATGAGAAGTGCTTTAAATTTCCTTATCGAGTGTAGTTTAAATCTTTCATTCCAAATACAGAATATCCACTCAGAACCTACACCCTGTAAACACACCAAGCAGAAGAAAATAATAAGCTTTTTCACTTCATTAGTTGTTTAGGTGAAGCTCGACATATGGAATACTCTAACAGAATACAGAATCACAGAGTGGTTTGGGCTAGAAGGGGCCTTAAAGCCCATCCAGTGCCACCCCCTGCCATTGAGCAGGGACACCTTCCACTGTCCCAGGTTGCTCCAAGCCCCATCCAACCTTGCCTTGGACAATTCCAGAACTGGGGAGGTGTGGTTTTCCACTCTCACGTTGCAATGTCAATCTATTTTTAGGGGACGATATGGGAATGTTTGGGACTGGTTTGTTTTGGGGGTCTCCCCATTGCTCACTATGCTAAAGCTTTCCTGGTCATCCAGAGGGGGCTGTGCAAAGATGAAAAAGCTGACAGAGCCCCAGCATGGCAGTGAGTCTTTGTGAGGCACCAACTCAACCCTCTGGCCTCACAAGCACAGTGTAAATGTCAGCTCTTCCAGACTGACTCAGGAATCCAGGAGTCAATGCTGCATATGCACAAACCAGTAACAACAGAAATGAAAAGTTTTAAAGGAATGGCTGCACATTCCTGAGCAAAGCCTGGACTTCCTAAACTGAAATCACAAAACTCAACATAGCCGCTGTAGTACCTGAGCTTGCACATAAGCAATTAAACAACCATGACAGCATAAGACTGAGTAGCACAGAGATCAAGGACTTTGATACTTCCTTTCTGGGGCAAGGCTGGTAAAAACCACCTCATTGGTAAATAAGGAGAAAAGCCTGCAAGTAACCTGAGAACCTGGCCATTCCAAAAGGGTCTGCTGTTTTTCCATGGCTTTGTGCCACACCTCAAATGGCCACATGTTTATGTACAGGCCGAGCAGCAGGCACGTTGGGAAAAGAACACATTTCCCCATGACACACAATCACACATAATTACCACTGATGGTGATTGCAAATTTGGCACTCCCCTAGTCCTGACCGCGGAGCACATCTGCACCAAATGGCTGCTTTGGACAGCTGGGTGCTTTAGGAGATCTAGCAAAGGAATATGGAAGCCATTTGCCTACCTCTCATCAACTCTGAACACTGCATTTGTTTGTTCCAGAAGGAATAAAAAAGCTCTAATTGATACTTGGTAGCTGAAGGAACTTTGGCAGAGATGCTAAACCTTATGGAGCACTCTCACCCACAGAATTCCTTCTAATTCACAGCAAGGATGTTTTCCTGATGCAAAGCCATATCCAGGATTAAAACTAACTAACTAAATAAATAAAGCAAAGATATCCCCCCAAAAGCCTCCATACCTTTGAATGCTTCCAAAGAAATATAAATTTCAAAACTATGACACTACAAATGAAAAAGAAGAAAAATAGAAAAAACCAAAACCCCAAAACCAAACACAAGACAGCAAAACCCCTGATATTTTAATAACAATAATTATTGTATTTTATATATAATTATTATATTTTATATTACTACATTAATTATACAATAATAAAAAGTAATATTATCGTTATTAGTGTATTCAGTTATCTCTTATCTCTTCATTGCACAGTATACACAGAAAAAATCTGGGTGACAATTATCTTCCACGTTCTTTTTTATTTATGAAGTGGACTGACAAGTCTAGCACTGGGCTATGGCAATTCTGACAGTTTTTGAGACTAATAAGGGTTTCACATATCCATATAAACAAATCCTTACCTGCCCATTTATATATGTGTGTATGTATGTGTATGTGTGCATGCACACGTATATCAAGTAATTTTCACCACAAATGAAGAGATGCTGAAGGATTAGGAGTATTCAGCTGGGACAGCTAAAATGCCCAAACCAAGATTCCTGCCAAAAGAAGCTGGTGTCCAATTATTCCCTAAGAGCCATTTACTAAGGGTGCTGAGCACCAAGGTTTATCTGATTTAATGCTCTTCTCACAGAAAGAAGAGAACCGTATCCAATCCATTGCAAAGCTCTGCTTATAATTCCTCTGAAGTCCTTTAGGAGCAGCCACCGCCAAGAATTAAGAGAATAAGAATAATGGTAGAGCTGCTCCCAGGCAGGCTCCAGCGAGCTGTCCATCCTGAGGGCACGGAAGGAGAAACCTGCAATTTCCCAACAGCAAATTGGGTCCTGCAGGCTCTTCTCACTACACATCCCTCATGAGCTGCCACTGGAAGGGCTTCACAGGGCTCCCCTTCCCCTTAAGGCAGGGCTGTCCCACAGGTGACACAAACTAAATAAAAGAAAAACACTTTAAATTGCCATCTCAAATGATAGTGAACAGCTTTATTCCTCACACAGCTGACAAACACGTGCACATAGAGTCAGATGTTCTATAGCATTATGTTTTAAAGCACCTAAAAATGCTCCTCCATTTTAACTGACTGCAAATTTCTGTCATCGACTACTAAACCAAGCAGCTGACTGAAAACATAAGCTAGAAAAACACTACTAACCACAACCTAGTAAAGAAAGACCAAACTTAAAGCCCTGTGCTTTGTGCTCTGAAGTGAAGGACACCCTCAACTCCCACTCAGATGATGGGAGCTCTGTGGATAAACACCTTGGTGAGTTTTTCCAGGAGCACAGGCAGCACTGGAGGTGGTGCCTCTAGTCATGAGCCACCCCGGTAACACACATCCCTCTGGAACCACCCTCCCAATGGATTCAGGGAGTGCTGAGTAAGCCAAGATCCTTAGCACTAGAACATGCAAGAAGCTATTTAAAGTTTCTTCCTAAATTGTGTTCCCTCATGACTCAAGCTACTTTCAGATTCTAACCTGGCTATAATTCATTTTTTGAAGAGCCCAAAAACTGCAGTAAGTTACTTTTACCAAATTCTTAACCAGAGAGAAATGAGCCAAACCAGCTCAGCAAGCTCACGTACTTTTTTATTTTTTAAATGGATTTTCAGCCTCATGACTTATGACTATTAAGTGTAACAGCAGACAGGAAGGAGTCAGCCTGCTCAGTTTTTCACCCAGTTTTCCATGAGTTGGCTATTCACAGACAAACCAGACAGATTATCCTGGGAATTGCAGAGCCCTGCTAAGCAGCCCAACCCAGCACCAATGGAGCTGATGAAGCTCCATCCTCATGGATGGCAAGGGCCACCACCCTCATGCATCAAACTCTTCACCTTAAGACAGTGGCCAGAGCCTGGATGAAACTCAGTGACCAAAGATGTAACATAAGCTTTACTAAGGATGTGCCTTAGCAAGTACCATGTTTGTGTTGTTATTTCCCATTGTTGTAATAGTTATGACCTCATGACTTCTATTTTCCTTTAAAAAAAAAAAAAAAAGGCATTATACATGCTTGATTTCTTGGAAAAGCTCACTTGGAGACCCACAGCGGATAAAATCTAATATTCTCATCTTTTGTCTTACTGCAACAAGCACTAAGTTTAGCTTATGGGCCTCAAGTGCACTTGTCTAAGATATTAACCACATGCAGTAAGAAACAATAAAAATCAGGGGCAGATTTGCCCAGCACAGAAACAGCCAGCACTCTGTTAACTCCACCTTCTGAGAACTACAGTCACAAACCATAGGGTGTGCAGAGAAACCTCCTCTACCCAGAGATGGCTCAAATAAATCCAGGTTTGCTCTCCTAAATGGGTGATACACAAAACAGTCTTGTAGCTTCTCAAGCCCTTTGCATGGGTGGCACATCACACTAACCCATGGAATCCTGATTAAAAAAACCTACTCCCTTAGGCTGGAAAGGAGAAAAAGAAAGCTTGAATTAAATAGAAATACAGGTTGATTACTGTTCTGAGGAAGTAACCCACATAAACATCTCCTCGAGCTCCACTGTGAGGCCAGAAGGTTTTGTCTATTACTGGTACACAACTATGGGCAAAGAGACCAGAAAATTTGAGTCCATGTGGTTCAAATTTAATGTAATGACTTTAGTGGCTATTAAATGTCCCAAAAAGAATGATACAAAGCAAAGTTTTTTCCTTTCTGGGGACAAGCAAACATACTGAATGCTGAAATGCGGAGCAGCCCCACCTTCCCCCTCCCTGCCCCGGTCCTTTGCACAACGTCGGAGGTCTGTTCCCCGCGGGGCCAGCAGCGCCGTGCCTGAGCTGCCTCTGGCCAGCCCTCCGCGGATGATTGCCCGACTCCCAGCACGCAGCCTCGGCTGGCAATTCGGCTGACAGGCCCCGAGAGGGGCCAGGGGCTGAGCGAGCCACGGAGATTATGGGAAGCTCTTACAACTAGGTGGTCCCTGACATCCAAGGCTGGAGCTTGAGCTCCATCCCAGCACTGAGCACGTCCAGGACTGCAGTCTGTGCTCTGCTGCATCTCCTCCGTGCCCAGAGCTCTGGGGTTTGTGCCTATCCGTCCAGCACTGCCACCGCTGCAGCGTCCATGGGGCTGCTCAGCTTTTCCAACAACAAAAGGCACCAGCAGACACAAGGGGGAAAAGCTTTGAGCAATTTGCTTTGCTCAGCCTACAGTAAAGGACAAACAGCTGATAAGGACTGCAGCCACAGCTTCCTCACTGTCCAGCCTGGGAGCAGCGCCGGATCCCCAGGCTGGCCCGCGCTCCCAGCTCCCACTGAACATCTGAGAAGGTCATCAGCTCACTTTCTGTTTGTGTTTATTTCCCCTTGTTAACAACAGGCTCAAGAGAGTAAAACTCAGTTCATAATGCTCTTTAAATTCTTTCTCCAGACTGAACTCCAGTTCAGTCCAGGTCTATTTCTGTCTCATCTCTGGGTCTGTGTATTTTGGCACTGCTCCTTCTGCACTTGTAACAGCACTGGATAAGGAACGTGCACTGAGGAATTGGGAAGGAATGAATGCAACTACCCGTTTCACAGTGCTGCTTTCTGATTAATTACCTTACCATGCTGAAGTCAAATCAAGAAAGATTTAAACCACAATTTTTAATTCACAATTTATACTTAATATTGCATTACAAAATGAACTTTTTTACTGTGACATCTAGCACGACTGATTTTCAGCTGCTGCCCACGCCACTGCCGGCTGGGAATATCCGAGCTCCACCGTCGGGAGCCTCCTGGCACTGCAGGGTACCACAGCCCCATCCATAAAGCTCCTTCTCGTTCTTCATGGAACTCAGGCTCCCACCGTGTCCCCAAATGTACCTCACCATAAGAAGGGTCCAGCGGCTCACTGGCAAAAAAAATCACAGCTTCTTTTATTTTCCAGGATAGATGAATCCAACCACAATGGCTAATTAAAAGCTTCTGCTGCTTGGAAGATTATATTCCCAGATTACTTCCTTCAAAGAGACTTGGAAGATCCTTGGAGAGAGCTACTTTACCTTGAAGCCAAGTCAGCTTTTTGATCTTGAGACATCAGCAAACTGAAAAAGCAACTGTCTCTTTCCTGCTGGAAGTGCAGCTGCATTGCTTTCCCAAAGGATATGGAATTACTAATGCACTCAGCACCCACAGCTGCACAAAAGCAGACCCTGTAAGCAAATAAAGTCACCACCAGCAACCCGAGCATCCTGGGAGCAGGATAAGCAGTACTGCTCAGTCTGGGATGAGGGGAAACATTCTCCATCCCCATTACGTAGCATACACTGAAGTCCCGAGGCAGGAATGGTACTTAATGGGGGTAATTACCCCCCAGTTATTAATAAAGCAGCAGTCAATGTTTTCTTCAAGGAGCCGTTCTCCTACCAAGCTTTATGGAGACCATGGCACTAATCCATCAGTGCTTAAAACTGCCAAGAGACCATGGGAACACAAGGACTTCCCAGAGTATGTTCCCATATTAACCCTATCCTGTTCTTTAACAAGCTTATCTTACGATTTTGCTTTCACATGGTAAAAGATAATTTAATTTTAAATCATCATAGGCTTAGATGGGAAGGGATCTTAAAGTTCACTTAGTTCCATCCCTTGGGCCAGGACATTTCCACTATCCCAGGCTGCTCCAAGCCCTGTCCAACCTGGCCTTGGACACTGCCAGGGATCCAGGGGCAGCCACAGCTTCTCTGGGCACCTGTGCCAGGGCCTGCCCACTCTCACAGGGAAGGATTCCTATCCAATATCTCATCTAACCCTGCCCTCTGGCTGTGGGAAGCCATTCCCTGTGTGCTGTCCCTCCATCCCTTATAAGTTGTCTCTTTCCATCTTCCCTGTAGGGTCCCCTCAGCTACTGCAAGGCCACAATTAGGTCACTCTGAAGCTTCTTGTCTCCAGGCTAACCAATCCCAATGTTCTCAGCCTTTCCCCATAGGAGAGGTGTTCCATCCCCCGACCCCCTTGGTGGCTCTCCATCCAAACCATAAATGCACTGTGGTGTATTGGGTTTGAATGTGTCTCTGGAGGTTTCTTTGGCAGGAAGGAATTACATGGTCTGGGACAAAACACCACTGTTGGATATGAAGCTCAAACACAGTGTGGTAAGTTTTAGGCTTTTTTCCCTTAAAGAAACACAAAAAGGTAAAGACTGAGCTAAAATTCCTTGAAACATTAATTAAATTTTGCTCAGCAAAGTATCAGCAAACCACATCATTACTCAATTAGTCCTAAACAAAGGGAAAAGATAGCAACACACTAACCACAGACCTACCTACACTTGCATAATTCAAACACTACTAAACACTACTGAGACTCCTCAGTTTTCATACCAAGCTACCTGTCTCTGAATAGAACACAAAGAAGAAAGAAAAAAGTTTCATTTTGAAAATTCTAGGAGAATAAAACCAAGGTTCTAGGAGATGACCCATGTGTGCCTGCACACATATACATACATGTGCATGAACATCATCATTTTGATACTATAAAAGGCTTTAGGATATATCCAACTGCTATCCTTTGAGAATGGAGATTTCCAAACATAACAAAAATCAAGTAATTTGAGGCCAGCTGCTGGGAGAAAGAATTGTCACATTCAGTACAAAATTCAGATATTCTGCATGAGGTTACTCTATACCTAAAGTATTTTTTTCCTTTTTACTACTAAAAACACATCTGCCTTCTTTCCAAGTAACTGACAGAGTTTTTTATTGATTTCAGTTAGAACAGGCCCCAGCTCCCCTCCAAGTATTCCACTATGAAGTGAATTGCTAAAGGATTACCAGTGTAAAACCATTAGAAACCCCAACCATGCCCTTTCAGGCATTACAACTGTAACTTGAAATCTCTGTGCATCACTCCAGCTAAGTCTCCACTTCACAGAACTAATCCATGTGCAGCTGACAGAACATGGAATGTTACAGCAGATAACACTGTCTGTACACACCAATTATTCACTCTGACAATATCCAGTTGGGAATATTATCCCTAGGGCTCTAAGAAGGGCCCAATGATGCCTCAAATATCCTGTGAATAAAGAGGCATTGATTAGCTAAAGTTAAAACATCTATTTAAGGATGTTCAAAGAAGGGCTCTTATTGGTGTTCCAGGTTAATGGGAACTTTTTGGTCCTTTTAAAAAATCTATTACTGATTTAAACAGTGAACACTGTAAAGAGTTCATTTTCTATTTCTACCTATCAGACATGTTTCTTACTCCTGGTAAGGCTCTGTTTGAGAGGTTGGACCAGATGATTTTTTTGAGGTCCCCTCTAACCTGGGCTGTTGCAGGACTCTATTGTACAAGAAGGCAGTGGGAAAAAGAAGAAGAAAATAAGACCGTAAAATAGCTTATCTGACAGAGCCAACCCAGGCAGAAGAGAATACTGAAACATTTTAGTTCTATTTTTAAAAATATGTGGTTTGGATTTAAATGCCGATTTAAAAAGAAAGATATAGCAAGTTTTTCATGGCCAGATAAGCCTCTCAAAAGCTTCATTAGAGCACTGTTTACTTTGGGAACTGGCGAGTCAGCTGGAAGCAGCTCTCTCCCATCCCTTCACTTTTGCCTGTATCATTTGTAATTGTGTCATTTTCTAAATGGCACCAAGAAAAACATTTTTAAGCAGAAACCATTCAAGCAAGGGATAAACTTCTTGCAGAAGTCCAGAGAACCAAGGCTCAGAAACTGGAATGCTCACCACAACCAGGGGGAAGGGGAAGGGAGTTGGGCCAGGCTGAGCAGAGCCTCCACACTGCCAGAATAGCTCAGTGGTGACAGTGGTCTCACATGTCCCCTTGCTTTCTATGGGCCAAAGCAGTGGTGTGATAAATACATGATAATATAGTGTTGGCTTTTCGCAGATATTCATTGTGTGTATGATTTTATTCTGTAATAATATAGTGTTGGCTTTTCGCAGATATTCATTATGTGTAGGATTTTATTCTGTTTATAGGAGTAGTCTTGTCATAAAGATAGAGGTATATAACCAATGTTTTAATTTCTGTTATGAACTAGATTTCGATATAGTACAAAAACTAATAAAAGTAGTTTAAAAGACTTTCTTTTACTAACCACACTACCTGCCTGACCGAATAACACCCAAAGAACAGCACAGAGAAGACCTGCCAGTGATACCAGCCGCAACCAGATGCAAGGACCCCGGACAAAAGCCTATGCACGATGACTAGGCATACGACCCTGGACAAAAGCCTATGCATAATGACTAAGCAGAAAAACACGAAGAAAAGCCTATACATGATGACTAAGCATGAGGCTGACAAAGAGTATTTAAGACGACTCCCTCAATGGCAGGTGTGCTTCTTGGCTTAGGGCCAAGCACCCAGCGCTGTCTCTTTGCTTTATTGTTTTTGTCCCCTTTATTAAACTTTTAAATTTCAACAGGAGAGTGAACCTCGTTTTTCACAGTGGGAATGCCGTGCCTCTGGTTCTTCCCAGCTCTGAGCCCGGCCCAGCAGCACACACAGGGCTCCATGGCAGCTCTCCTCACTGGGACAGGCTGCAGCCCTCAGGCTGGGCTGCTGGGAGCCATCTACACAGAGGCACAGAGGATCTTCTCCCCCTCTGCAGCACTGCACTCATTTCACAGTTTCAATCTGCCAGAAGAACAAAAAAACAGAACTTGTCCCCACAGTAGTCACACAAGCCCTGAGAATGACTATTTGTTAAAATGAATCCTGTTGAACAGAAGTCTCCCACTCAGGGCTGCTGAGGGTCTGGCTGCAAGACACACATGTTTACTTATCACTTTGGAAAGGGAATCTGCACATTCACTGACTGGTAAGCTCTGTGGTATGTAAACAATCCCCCAATCCATGTCTAAGCATCATTTCTGCCCACAGCCACTTCACACATAAAACTGACATCTCAGTCAGACAGCAAAACACCTTTTTTAAGAGAATCATGGAATCATTTAGGTTGGAAAAGCCCTCTAAGATCATAGAGTCAAACCATTCCCCCAGCACTGCCAAGGCCAGCACTAACCACATCCACAAGTGACACATCCACATGGCTTTTAACTCCCTCCAGGGATGGTGACACCTCTGGGCAGCCTGTTCCAATGCTTGTCAACCCTTTGAGTGAAGAAATTTTCCTAATATCAATCTAAAGCTCCCCTGGAGCAACTTGAGGCTGTTTCCTCCTGTCCTATATAACAATATAGATTCAAGTGTCAACTAAGGAAAAGACCAGAAGAGACTCAAAGCTGGAAGAGCCATGCACTTGCTCAGAAAGAATTTCAGGTTTCTCCTCCAGCTGTTAAACAGCAGCTCTGGGCATTCATCACCAGCAGCTCAGCCAAAACTCAGAGCATGTCAATGTCTCAGTGTGACCTGGTGCCACGTAGGACTCGGAATCCTAAAAGCTCATCAGGCCCTTTCTTCATCACCCTTCAGACTCCACCTAAACTCTCGAGGGTATGAGAAGTTTTTGAAGCAGATGAGCTGCCCTAGTAAGCTGAAGGACTTGCCCTGCAAGGCTGTGGCTGCCGCTGGATCCCTGGCAGTGTCCAAGGCCAGGTTGGACATTGGGGCTTGGAGCAACCTGGGATAGTGGAAGGTGTCCCTGCCCATGGCAGGGGGTGGAATGAGATGAGCTTTAAGGTCCCTTCCAACACAAACTGTTCTGGGATTCTATGAGTCTATAACTTTATGACATTTCTGATGTCTCCACAGGAAAGATAAAAACAGAAGGATCTGATAAATTGTATGAATTAAAGATGAAGAGACCATCAGTGCTTTAGATTCCACGGCAAAAAACCAACCAGGCTGTCAGCTATAGCTGTTACCGCATCCCACTCCGTGAGCAGCTCGGGCAAGAGCCTTTGCTGACCACCAGCAGTACTACAGTGCCACAGTTTTACTGCCTACAGCTTTGGCTCAGGACTCAAACTCAAAATTAAGACTCTGGAAATTTTTTACAAAAAACTAATTTCAAGGGCAAATTTGAGTTGCTGCAGCTGGCAGCCAGGCACAGTAACTGAGGATGCCACCAGAGAACACCATGGAATGCTTTGGTTTGGAAGGGACCTTAAGGATCACCTCGTTCCCACCCCTGCCATGGGCAGAGACACCTTCCACTAGACCAGACTGCCCAGCTCACCAAACCAGCACAGGTCCATGGGTGTCCCAGGGCCTGGCCTGGCACTTGGCCCACAGCCATGCCCAGATGCCACCAATGAGTCCCACAAATGGCATTTGTTCCCTGGGTGCCAGCAGCACCCTTACAACCACACTGCCTTTTGCCAGCTCCTCTGCACAAGCAAGAACTCCAGCAGCTCATTACAGGAGGATCCAGGAGAGCTTAAGCGGGGAGCTGCTAATCCAGGCAGCTTTGCCCAGCCCTGTCTGCCCAGCAGTGGAATCGCAGCCGTGCAGATCTCTATCACCTCCCCGCATAGGACCGCTGCCCCGGCACTGACCCATGGGCACAGCACAGCCCACGGGAGCGCTGCAAGCCTCAGCACAACAGGACCTCAGGAGCGACAGGAAAGCTGTTTCACGGCTTTGGAAGAAGGAAAAAAAAAGGCATGAGAATATTTCAGCTCTTGATGCAGGTTTCTGTGCTCAGTAGTTTTTAGGAAGCTGTGGAAGGGAGGGAAACATTAAATATTATCTGTGGGTTATAAAATTCCACTGAGTTTTACTAGTGTAAAAATGCAAGCATGCTCCAAACTAACTCAAAAAGCAGATGGGAGCAGAGAGGGAGGAGGGAAAGAGAATGAGAACATTAACTTTTTTACCCTAATCAACTAAGCAGGAATACAGTAGGCAAAACCTTGTTTTCCATTCACTGATCTTGTAAAATTTGTTTGAAATAATGCCACTAATTTATGTTTAGACAAATTAATTTAGACTAACTCATTTGTCTTGAACCTTGTATTTCCCAGTTTCACCTTCCGTCTGGCCTAGTCCAAACGGACTGGAATGTACTCAGCTGACTACTGGAAAAACGTGGAACACTCACATGGAAATGAAATAATCGATCGCTAAATAATTACCTTAGTTACTCTAAAAGAAAGATTACAGTTTAAAAGTGGAAGCATTTACCATGATGATTGTTTTCACTAAATTATTCAGCCTGTTTATACAGCATAGAGCACAAAGGTTTCTTCTCTGGGGAATTTGGATCTGTGGCCATAAAGCCATCAAGCTCCAAAAATCAGTGTTACCACCTGACTTGCACTGTTTGTGTAGGTCAATCTAAAGCATGTTTTCTCAGGATCTGCACTGTGTCTGGAAGAAAACCCACTCTCTGAATGTGCAGGTCCTTTCAAATACAGTCTGACAGCTCACACTGGATATCTGAAGTGGTCAGGTCAGCAACTCCCCTCCTGAGTCAACACGAGTGAAGGGTGAGTGCTAATTCCTGAGCTGCTGCAGCCAAGTACAGTCACTGAGGATGCACCAGTGAATGGCATGGAGTCATGGAATGGTTTGGGGTCAGAAGGGGCCTAAAAGACCATCTCATTCCAGCCCCTGCCATGGGCAGGGACACCTTCCCCTATCCCAGGTTGTTCCAAGCCCCTGTCCAACCTGGTCTTGGACACTGCCAGGGATCCAGGGGCAGCTGCAGCTTCTCTGGGCACCCTCTGCTTAACTACAGAGTTTGTGCCTGAGGTCTCCAAACTGAAGGCAGTGGTGTTTCTCATCTCCTATCTGTTCTTTATCCCTAGAGCTGGGGCTGGATATCCTGGGCAGGATTATATATCATCATATGAATGTAGTGATGCTGTACCAGCATAAGCCCAACCGTAAGGACGTTAAGACAAATGTTATAGATGAATTTCTGGAATGATTACAAGGACCAAGACCCCACTGTCCAGCTAAACTACATAAACACAGATAAAGCTGTCCAAACTGAGAACCTGAATAATAAACCCAATTTAACAAACAGAATAGCCTAGATGAAATTCCAGATGTCTCTCACACATGGTAAATTAAAATACGCTGTAAGAAAGTTCAGTGTACACTTCTACACCAGAAATATCAACAAAAGCAAGAAAAAATTAATTCATTTCCTTCTCCAAAGTCACATCTCACATTTACTGAGCCCTTCCAAACACATTATGTTGCTGATTAGCAGTATTGCCTTAAGGCACTCTTTTTTTCCTTTTTTCTGATCTTTGGAGTTAAAAACTGCTTTGAAACATCACTGAGGCACATAATTCTTACTGAACGATAATGTCGGGGAGCACCCTGTAATTTAAAACACTGCACTTCTAATGGACAAAATTGAGTCAAGTAGGAAAAGCAGGATGGATCCAGATCCCAGCCTGAGCACAATCAGACTTCAAACAGGGCTGAAGAAATGAAAACCAGCTGAGCTAATAAAAACCAGACCCTGCTTAAACAATCTTTCATCAAGTAAACTTCACCTATGTTGTTACTCTTGGAATTTGGTAAAGTAGGAGGAGCCAGCAAGGTCTGAAGACAAGATGAGAAAGGATATTTGGGAAAGATGTAATATTTAGCAAATTAAGATGGCAGACAACCAAAGCCAGACTCTGAGCTCAGTTATATTGGTGTAAATCCAAACTAACATCACTGACTGTAACGGAATTACTCTGGATTTACTCCATGTTAACTGAGATCAAAACCTGTTCAGAGACAGAATATCAAAGTGGGAAAAAGGCGTTTATATCTACACAATGGGACATTTCATTGCAAGTAACTAAGCAAGTGTTTAACACTACGTAGCTACAACACAAGGTGAGATGGGCTTGAGTCATCCCATAAAGACCCACAGCCAAAACTCTCTACACAGTGGAAGGTTTTATGTACTTCAAATCTACCTCCAAGCAAGATTTATGCAAATTAATGAGTTAATTCAAAACATGCTTCACTTATTCAGGACTTTTCTTATTTTCTTGTTTTGTAAAAAGGACAGTTTGAGATGAACCAAGACTCATCCCCACAAAGCAACAGCATCTCTTCAGTTGCTTCCCTTGTGTCCTTTCCAGAAAGGAATTCAGATACTTACCATTTGCTAAGATGCAGCTCCAGTTCCATATCCCACCATACACCTCAAGACTGGGGAGCATTTCTGTGCCTTCCCTCTAAGCAAAGTCCAGCCACAGGTACAAACCACGTCAGTGGCTGTGCCGAACCACCAAGGCATTAAAAGACTTGCTTGATGTGGTAAAATTGCCAGTTCTTTAAAATGCCATTTAGCCAACATTCATTTTCACCTCCCAATACCATGGCTCACTTTAGGTAACAGAATGACATTCAAATCAACTTTGGAGCGTAGAGAAAGGACCAACGTTTTACAGCAATGACATGATCCACACTTTTCACACCCTAAGCATAAGCCACAGAAGGAATATTGAGAACAAAGCTTGACGCACAAAGAGCAACCTTTTTCCCCCCACTGTCAGCATTCACAGAGACTGTCCACATTGTCCCTCACACACAGATCCCATGTACCTCAATCGTTCCAGTTCATTAGCACTAGGGATGCTCCCTCCCTTCCCGCTGCAGCTCTGCCAGCAGAGCCCACAGCCAGCCCTGCCAGCCAGAACCATCCCAACACAAACCATCATCGCCCCCTCTGCTCAGCCCCAGCATGGCTCATGCACACTCTAACCAAGCTCCCAAGCTCAAAGAACTTCTGCAGCCTCTGCTAACCGGGACTATTTGGGAATGAACCTGGGGTTGCCAAGCAGCACTCATGGCTGGGCATCAGAAAAAGCCATGACCTTAAAGAAGAGGGAAGCAGGAAGCAGTGCAGAATAGTAATTATTTTGGCCACTACAGTTACAACTTTAAGAAAGTCTAAGTCAGCCCAATTTCAGAGAAGAAAATATCAGGGTCAGTTGGTCCAATTTTGACCCAGAACACACTCTAAAACACACTCACTCCCATGGGTAATATGTGAAGTGGGAATGAGATGTGTCCTTGCTACCCCCTCATACAGGCTGAGGCAAATCACACAGCAGGTCAAGGGAGGGGATTCTCCCCCTCGACTCTGCTCTGGTCAAGCACTCTGCACAGAAATGACATGGACCTGCTGGAGAGAGTCCAGAGGAGGCCATGGAGACGCTCTGAGGGCTGGGGCCCCTGTGCTCTGGAGCCAGGCTGGGAGAGCTGGGGGTGTTCACCTGGGGAACAGAAGGCTCTGGAGAGACCTTACAGCCCCTCCCAGTGCCTAAAGGGGATCCAGGAGAGCTGGAGAGGGACTTGGGTCAAGGCATGGGGTGACAGAACAAGGGGAGCTTTGCGCAATCTGGACTATCAGAGGGTGTCTCTGCTCATGGCAGGGAGTTGGAACTAGAGGGTCTTTAAAGTCCCCTCCAACCCAACCCATTCCATGATTGTGTTCTGCACAAATCTTTTCGTGGGTGACAGAGCACTTCTTTCAGATTAAAGAATATACTGTCTTTAGCACCAACACATTTCACCACCAGGATCCAGTGTGCATATGCAAAATATACTCCAGACTGCCAAGAAATCTTGAGATACAGGAGGGGAGTGCTGAGAAGGGACACTGAACCTCTGAGGGAAAAGGGTCAATGGAAATTTTGAGGAAGGGATGGGCTGAATGCAGAGACAAAGAAGATAAAAAGATGAGGAGTCAGACAGACTCGGAAAGAAATGAAAAGAAAGAATAAACATTTCAGGGAGAAAAAAAGTGATTTGTGGGTTTGTGGTTAACACAAGAGAACTGTGACTCAGGGGTAAGTCACATGAATTCCCTGTGCTTTGATTCAGCTTATGTAAAATTTAAAAAGGGAAAGACATGACCAAAACAAAACAAATAAAAACCCCAAAATACCAAAGAAAAAGAAAAAAAAACCAACAAAGCCAACCACACAACCACAATGGCCTAAGACATTGAGATGAAGGGTTTTAAGTAATATGTTGTTAAATCACGAGCAAACAATCCTGGCCAAACTCCACTGCCTAAGCACCTTTTTATGTTCCCCAAATGCTGTAGAAGAGCAGCCAAAATGTTACCCCAGGCAGTGCACACCATGTCTTATTTCAGCTAAGTACCAGGGCATCACCAGGGACTTGGCCTGGCCTGTGCCACGCCCTGGGTTCTTGCTGCGCTTCTGGTACTCAGACTCTGGTACATGACAGCAGTTAGCGTACACAGGGATGTTAAAGACCTCTACTTAAAACCACCCCACGATTATGCTGGGGAAAGTAATAGAAAATGGGAAAGGATCTGCCCAAAGATGGGCAGAATCACAGGTTCTCTGCCTGGGTGCTCCAGGTATTGCTCTTTTACCTAAAACCCTGTGCTTGCCCAAACATTTCCTCTGTTCACAGCCTAAAACCTGGCTCTGACCCAGTAGCTTGAAGTCACAATCTCATGAGGAATTTAGTAAGCAGGAATACAAATTAATATAGGGGCATAAAAGAAACTGCAGTACTCCTAGCTGTTCTAAGGCAGGGCACTTCATTTTTCCTGCAGTTTTCCTGCTCTTCTCTTCCTCACTAAGTTCCAACAGCAAAAGCATACTACTCCAGTGAACTAACTAAGACCTCACTAACTAAACAAAAAGCTCCATCCTTTGGAAAACAGACTCGGACATACCATTGCAGAGCTTTAGAGAACTCAGGAAATGTTTCAGAGATATTCAGCATCCCCAGAGACACTTCACTTCAGCTCATGAAAATACACTGGTGTCCAAGGCATGAAAATTACAATGGCTTCCTGCTGACCCCCCCAGTCCCCGGGCTAGGAATCTAATTTAAACAAGCTGGCAGGAGTCCAGCAGTAACCTACAGTGACAGCTCAGAGCTGCTATCCGGAGCAAACAGCCCAGACGTTTAGCAGGGACTAAAGCAACACAAGACATTCCTTCATTTCCATGCTGCAAACCCACCCCCACTCCACTTCAGCAGCGTTTTTCCAGGCTCAGAACTGGAGTCCTGTTCTGCTTTGGTTACCTCTCATTGCTGAGCAAGCTCTGCTGGTTGTAATTTATCCTTATACAGTTGATATTGGGAATTTGGCTCTACTATGTATCAGGCTACATGAAATTGGCTTTTAAAGCTGCATAATATTTATTCATTGTACCTGTATCACACAGATATTGGCATATTCCTGAGAGCAAACGGTAAAGAAGCCACTATTCCAGAGAGAATGGATGAGCCTGCTACCAGGGACACATCACTGAGCATAAATTCAAACCTTTCAGTTCTCTCTGGTTGTTTGTGATGTTTACTGCATGCTGGCTCGCCGTCTGGGAATACGTCATTTGCAAAAATGCATAGATCTTACCAGTAATGCCTTGCAGACTGAAATCTGTGGCTAGGAATGTTTTAGGAGAAGGGCTACAGCTTGGCAAAGTGCACACAGTGAAGAGGAGTACCAAGTGTGCCAAAGAAAATGAAGATGGAGGAGCACAGGGATACAGAACAAGGCATTCACATCATTGCATAAACACACACAACCTGTTCGCAATCGCAGGACACAGCACAAGGCACATCCCAGCCCCAGCCTGTGGATTGTTCCCCGGGATTATCAGCTTGGAGCTGCCAGTGCTGCTCCTTTAGCTGACACAGAAGGAGTCTCTGAACACCCAAGGTCCAAACCCTGCCAAGGATCTGTGGAGGGCAAAGGAGGCGCACGAGGTTCTGAGTAGCACCGTGGTCGGACACGGACCGAGACCCTTGGCAAAGCCGGGTCACAGGAGCCCTCAGGGTGTGCTGGGGCTGCCTAACCAGGGACTTTCTTCAGCTGCTGATGGGAGCCAGGGAGGGCATCCCTGTGTGGGAATGACCTATTCCCCCCAAGAGCCCTTGGGATCCATGTGGGAGGATGAAAACCTATGTATGAAACAAACCTATGTGTGCAACAAACAAGGAATTTTATTTGGACAGTCAGCCCAGTGCACAATGTTAGAAAGCAGAAAGCCTCTCAATTAACTTCATACCGTCTAAATTCAGGGCTTTGACTGAACTAACCTTTGTTCCCTCTACAGCCAGTGAAAGCAAGTGAGATCGCTAAAGGGTATTTAGAGATTCACAGCGGATTAAGGCACAAGTTTCATTTTGTGATTTACAAAAAGAGCCTTTGGGTCACCAGCCTCTCAGCTGAGAGTCTTCAGTTAAGTGCCTGAAGTGAAATGGGATTAATCCTGTCCTCGGTGCCATGGCTTCATGAATCTTGACGTAACATGATCCCATCCAAGTGCTTCAGGAACATGAAGTCATTGTGCTTCTCCTCTGGCAAAACCAGTTACCAAAGAATAGGTTGCACATGTTCTTCAAAAGGCAACAAAAAAAGTTTAACCATAGACCACAAGGGGATATGCCTGACCTAAACCACTCTGATCCCCCTTAAAAATGCAACACTGCAAACCACCCTTTTGCAAAATGCAACGCTTGGACCCAGAGTTCACCCAACAACAACTGCACAGCATGAATTCAGTGCCAGCATCACTGAAGGACCTCGTAAATCAGATCTCAGAGCAACACACCTCCTCAAACAGGAAATCCTAAACACCAGCAATAGTTATAAAAAACACATTATGTTCAACAATGTAAGTGAGGGGTAAAACATTCTCCTTGGCTGGAATACCAAATCACAAAAAGCAGCCAGCCCAGAGCACATTTCATTAAATCCATCCTATTTCTTCTAACAAAACTGCTGATTACCAAGGCATGGTGAGCCGATCAAGTAACACCATCGCTCTCTTTCAAAGGAGAAACTGTTTTGCCATTTGCAAACTGAAAAACATATGTTCTCAATATTTTCTCTGATGCATGTGTCTCCTTCAAAACCAAAGCCACAGCATATGCCAACAATCAAATCTTTGATTGGAAAATATACACCAACTGGCATCTGAGGGCTCTCTGTCTAAAGGATTCCTCCTGTCATGCTTTAGGGCACATTCAAAGTCCGTTAACTAAATGAAATATCTGCTCCTTTTCCACAGTCCTTAATCCGGCTTATCCAGATCCTCCACTGGCTGAATGGAATCCACACTAGGTATAAATTCCAAGCAGCCTCTGATACGCACACAAAGGATAAAGCACAAGTCAGAAAAAAGATGACAGGGACCAGGACCATCCAGTCCAACCCCTGGCCCCACACAGGACACCCCAACAATCCGACCCTGTGCCTGAGACCATTGTCCAAATGCTCGAGGAGTTCTGGCAGCCTTGGGAATGTGACCATTCCCTGGGGAGCCTGTTTTCACAGTACAGTGGAAATAGCTCTGAGGTTTCTAACAAGTTGGTCCAGCAGGATGCAGAATGAACATTAAACAAATCACCAACCCAATATAAACTCCTTTTGCTCCCCATTGGTTAAAAAAAGCTCAAACACAACTTGTACCAGCACAGGGATGTGGCGGGCCGGCCCCCCTGGCTGCCTCCGCCGCCCGCTGCGGCCGCTGCCAGTGGGGCGGGGCCGGAGCCGCCCGTCC
>VZRL01003444.1:986823-1009317 GCA_013397895.1 Origma solitaria | reverse complement strand
TCGTGAGAGTCCCTAGCCGGGTTACCCCCCCCCACGGCAACACAGGGAGTCCCATCACTCCAAGCCCCCTTATGCAGGAACAGGTACTGCTCACCCTCTGCAGGTAACACACAATCCACCTCTGCATCACACACTAGGGAGCTTCCAAAAGCTGGGCATGGCCTCGTGCCTGATCCCAATCAAGTCGGTACTGGTGGAAGGCAGTGCAGCACAGAGAGCAAGGATTACAGATCACAGTCCCTGTTTCACCAGTTTTCAGGTCCTGGGTGGTTCTTTCCTTTCATTCTCCCCTGAGAACTCAACTTCACTCTCTTCAGTAAAGGCATTCACTATTAATGAATGTCCAGAGAAGGGAACAGAGCTGGGGAATAGCTGGAGCCCCAGGAGTGGCTGAGGGAGCTGGGAAAGGGCTCAGCCTGGAGAAAAGGAGGCTCAGGGGGACCTTGTGGCTCTGCACAGCTCCTGACAGGAGGGGGCAGCCGGGGGGGTCAGGCTCTGGTCCCAGGGAACAAGGCGCAGGATGAGAGGAAAAAGCCTCAAGGTGCTCCTGGGGAGGCTAAGATTGGATATTAGGAAAAATTTCTTCACCGAACAGGTGGTCAGGCACTGGAAGGGGCTGCCCGGGGCAGTGGTGGAGTCACCATCCCAGCAGGTGTTCAAAAGACATGTCAATATGGCACTTGGGGATATGGCTTAGCAGTGAAATGGCAGTGTTGGATTAGTGGTTGGAGTCTCTGCTCATAGAGGTCTCATCCAACCTCTTAACAATTAACCTCTCTTAACAATTCTATGATTCTAATTCCCCACACCAAAGACATGGTTTTTCCTAGTTTTCCTCTAGCATTGGCACTTGAAAAGAGCAAGCTTGGCCTTTCAAGAGGCAAATACTCTGATTTGCCTCCCTGTCAACTTCCCTCCCACATTTCTGTGACAATTCCCTTTAAAATTAACACTATTTCCTCAGTTAAAGTGAGATAAAGATGTATACAATATTCATGGCTCTTTATTCATAACCCTGCATTCTCAGAAAACAGTTATTTTCTCCAGATGAAAAAGGGACACTATTTTAGTCTCAGGGAGCTCATTCACAGCTTAAAAGCACTTGAGGATCTGCATCAAATATCTGCTTTTTATACAGCAGTAGGAATTTGATTTGCCTGCATTTAAACCAATTCAGGGGATGCACACAGTAGCAGAAATTGCTCTTTTCTTTCCATACCACAGCACTCCCATCAAGACCCGTAGCCAGTGTAGCCTTGTGTTAAACAATTACTGCCATGAACAGGATTAACTGGACTTCTCCATGTGATTGTGTGAAACACAAGCTGCTGTAACTCCTGGGAGATAAATTCAGAGTGCAGGAAAGAGGAGAGGAAAGTGATTGGGGCAAGTTTCTTCATTTAAAAACTGGTTAAAGAACTGGGAGAAGACCTCTCTGTGAATTGTCACCTACCCAAAAGTTGAGTTTGCACTGTGACTTCTACCTGGGGCGTAAGGGGTGAAGTATCCTCAAATTCCAGAAGCTCTAGGGAAAAGGTGCACACTGCTAACAGCAAGGCTCACCTCATAAACAACATCAGTAGTGATTACAGGGACAGAACATCACTGGAATACATTGCTAATGAGCTGCAGAGCTTTCTTTGGAATTATCACCACTTGGAGCTGAGGAGAGCAAAGCAAAATAGAACAAGAGGCTTCTAAGCTCTATAGGCAGCAATTTCAAATGTAACATGAAAAGTAATTTGTAATTCAAAGCAGAAAGGAATTATGTATTTGAGGTATTATCAATTTTTTCCCAAGGAAAAGAATCTCTACTGTATCTTCAAACAAAAACAGGATTAATAATCCTTTCCCTTGCCAGAAGGATTCAAGAATCAGAGTGAAAATTTACCGTTGTGCATACCTTCTGAACCAGACAGGCAGAGTTAAGACAGCAGAAAAATAAGTTGTAAGTGATGCTCTAACAGGCTTTTGGATCATGTCACAACATTTTGGCTGCCTCACAGATTTTGTAGCTTCTGGCACTGGCAATACTTACTGTCTTCTGTAATCTATATAAACAGCTACTTTTAGAGGGACCCCAGATAAATCCTCCTAGAGGGACAAGAAAATATCCATGCAATGACAGGGAATTCATTTTATAGATAGCACAATGTCTCTGTTAAGGGTGACAATAAGGTTTCAAACACTCCTTTCCCACTCAGTCAGTACAGTTATCCCAGAAGCCTCAGAGATAGAAAATGTCTGTAGGCGCTTTAGACTTCATCTTTACCAGCTCCAAGCTGTTCACGTACACAGCATTGGTGACAGCCACTCCCCTGGTGACAGCAACAATGACACTTGGTAGTGGTAACAACACAGAGCAGTATCTGAGCTTTAGGGAAGCAGTATTTCCCACTGAAATTGTCACCAGTGAGATATTAATGGCAACACTTTATCAGTTCTGGCACAAAAGGGCAGAATTCCCAGTTATTATGCCCAGATCTGCTTATCATTTGTCCTCAGACATACCAAGACAGCACTGAACAGTTGTACATTTACACTGCATCCCCTAAAACGTCAAGGAAAAACTCAGAATTTGGACATGCGCTCATTATTGCCGTCACTGCATATCTAAGTCTAATGCAAACCAGCCTCCAAAAAACCCCAAACACATCCTTGAGTTGTTAGATGGGCTCACAAATTTGAGCCACCCAAAAACACTGCTTTGAAAGATCAGCTTTGACAGCTTTAACCGATATTCTGTGATCCATCAGAAGAACTGGGAGATCAGACTTCTTAAATTAGCACTTTTTTCCCCACTTTCGATATTGGTAGCAATATAAAAGCCACTCAACTCTCAAACAAGACAACTACTTGAATTAAGTGAAGAACATAATTTTCTTGGCCTCTGACCTTACTCTTACCAAAGAGAATTGAGGCAATTCTTCTCTGTCTATGCTATAAAGACTGTGGGATTTTGATAGGTACCCAGTTTTCACAAAATATTTGCCCACAGAAACGTCACTGGTAAGCAGTTTACTTCTCCTGGGCAACCTAATAATTTGTCTAATTCAAATAGTAGAGTTTTCGAACAGTTTTAAACAGTTTTACATATTAAGGAAGGTAAGGAGACCTACAGAATGTCGACAGGAAAAGAGTTGTATTCCTCTCTCTCTTTCTGCTATCTCCTTTTTCATTACAATCATAGAATCATAGAATTCTATTCCAGACTGGGTTGGGTTGGAAGGGACCCCAAATACCATCTCATTCCCCCCCTCCCGCCATAGGCAGGGACACCTTCCACTGTGCCAGGCTGCTCCAAGCCCCAATGTCCAACCTGGCCTTGGACACTGCCAGGGATCCAGGGGCAGCCACAGCTTCTCTGACACCAATCTTTTCTTGTGCTGTCCCCATCCCTGTACAAGCACTTCAGTGGTGTGTGCAAACTCAGATACCAGTCCAAAATACCATATTTGTCTTAAATTTGTTCTCCCTGCTTTGAAAACCACTGCCATGTTCCCGTTCTTTAGTAAAACTAATACCAAGTCTTGAAGCACTTCCTCCCCCACACAAAGGAAGCAGAGGGAATGCTGAAGACAATGACCTTCTTTTCTTCGGGTGATACCAGGAAGGGCCACTCTTTAGCTTCTCCAACTGATTTATACCATTCAGCCTCTGCCTGAGAACCTTAGGCACCCATAAATCTGAGAGTAAAGCCCAAGGCCAAGGACGCAAAAGCACAGGGCAGCATGTGGGAGAAGGACTATCAGGAGAGCTGGAAGTGAGAGGAAGAGGCAGTGACACCATCTGTGACACCATCTGTGACACCACCCAGCTGTGGGTACACCAAGGACACAGGGGTGCCTTCCCTGCTCCCTTCATTATCCATCTGCATAACCACAGTACTTTTTCTGTCAGGAAGTATGAAAAACTTTAACTCCATTAATAGCCTAATTTTAATTTCATAGAATTCCTCCTCTGGAAAAAACATTACTTCTTCATTATAACTTCTAAAAAAAGCTATCAAACCTGCAAAACCCAAAGTTCCCAGACTTTCCATATGACCTCCTGAACTTGATCCAAGCTAGTATGTGGTTCAGCAGCCTAACCATGTTATGGACACAGCACTGCCAGTCCGTTAAATAAAAGGAGACTCCAGTTAAACACAACTATGTGTTTAACTATGTGCATAACTTCAAGACAGAAAAAAGCTTTACTCTCTCGAAAAAGAGGAGTGGGATCAAGTAAAGAAAAATTGTATTCCTAGTTCTCCTACACATTTACCATGAGATTTAAGTTCAATACTATTTTCCCATCCAAACTAAGCATTATTACTGTTTCTCCTTTTCTCACACAGTGTTCTCTATCTGACTTGTAAGAAAAGGAGAGGCTCAGAGTTCTGCAGACATGCAGAATATGAACAGGCAAACACCATCCTCTGCCCTAGGAAGTCCAGAGGTTATATATTCCCTTCATTTTTGTTTTAATTAATTACTGGAGTTTGGTCTATAGAATAGCCATTCACACTAAAGGAATAACTCACACAGAGTGAGTTATGACTGGTATAATTCCATTAGCTTTACAGAAAAATACTAGGGATGAATTCGTCCTCTCAGGCTTATTTTCCATTCCAAAATTCCTTAATGGCATAAAGAAAAAATAGCAAAGCTGGCCACAGATGTTAAATAAAGACATTCCAAGTCCAATCCCATTTCCACAGGATACAATGGGAGTTAGTAGGACATCAGGACCCACAACGTGCAACCACAAAAGCATTTGCTGATCTTCAGCTTTAGCTCCAGTTCAAAATTTTCCTGTGTCAACTCTTCTTAAATTTGGGACAATTTTCTGCCCCCCACACCAGTTTTTCCATTGAACACAAGTCTGGCACGAGATTTCTTAGTCAACAGCCCTTTTCACTGTCTACAAAACTTGGGTGATCACGTTTAGGCATCGAAAACCCACAAAAAAAATTCCCTGCAATCTGTTAAAGCATTGCACATGCTAATTCGCAAAGTAGAATCCAAAACAAAAGGTTTTTCCAAAATTGAACTCTCTGCATCCCACCAGATGGTACATGGAATAGGAATGTGAAACCCATGACAAATTTTTTCCATAGGCCAAAATTCTGTGTCAAAAGCCTCAGGTTTGATACTAAAAATATACTGTATCCCTGTTTTACCAAAATGCCACTGCAGTAGGGAAAACACTACATTTAAATCTACTATCACACACCACAGTGCATTGGCACATCACAATCATGGAATCACAGAATCATTCAGGTTGGAAAAGACCTTTTACATCATCAAGTCCAACCAGCACCACCACCACTAAACCTTGCCCCCAAGTGCCACATCCACACGGTTTTGAGCACCTCCAGGGATGGGGACTCCACCACTGCCCTGGGCAGCTGTGCCAGTGCTTTACAGCCCTTTCCATGAAAAAGATTTCCCTAATATCCAACCTGACCCTCCCCCGGGACAGCTTGAGGCCATTTCCCCTTGTCCTGTCCCTGTTCCCTTGGAGCAGAGCCCGACCCCCGCTGGCTGCCCTGTCCTGTCAGGAGTTGTGCAGAGCCAGAAGGTCCCCCCGAGCCCCCTCTTCTCCAGGCTGAGCCCTTTCCCAGCTGCTCCTGGTGCTCCAGCCCCTTCCCCAGCTTTGTTCCCTTCCCTGGACAAGCTCCAGCACCTCAGTGCAGCACCAATATCCAGCACTTCAAGTTATTATTGAGTTATCCCATATTCTGTGACTACATTGTTACCTTTATACAAAGACAAGCTCCTGAGCCCCAACTATATTTGTGCCCCTTGCAGAGTCCCATCTGCCCCAGGGACCGCAGCACCTCACTACATCCAGAAAATCTGCCTGTGGGGCAGCCTCATATAAACCTCTTTTTTGGAAGAAAAATTGAGTGAATAACAATACAACTTGTGAAAAAAAATAGCTTAATGCTCATTAATTCAGTTGAGCAATCTTCAGAAAGAACGCTAGTTAAACGAACTGGTTGCTGTCAAAATACTTGCCAAGCAATATTTTTATGAGGTTTTTGAGTAAAGTTACTTCTCTATAGATTAAAAAAAAAAAGAGGCTGAAGCGGTTACAACAGCATTTCTTGCCTTTCCTTTTAAGTGCCTCAGCTTGGTCATCATCAGATGTAAGGTACTGATGACCAGCAGTCATCTGGACCTTACACATCCATAAAATTCAAGACATTGGCCTGCGGTGTATTTTTCTAACTCCAAGAAAGACCAGAGAAATAGCTCTCAGACAGTAGGACAAAATGGAAATTGTCCATCCTCCACTTTCAAAGTGCCCTCACAAGTTATCCATCACACTAAGTAAGGCCCCCTCAGGGAGGGTGGGCTTCCACACAGAGAGGTGTAACAGGATGCAGCTCTGTGCTGTCTGTACAGCTCAGCTCTCTGCAGGTTTGTTTCAGCTACTCCACCGAATGAGGTCTAACATTTGCCAAGGAAAGGGATCTCCTGTGGAAAGAGAGGGAAGGGGGAGGAGGCAAGGAAGCGAGGAATCAGTGAGTGGGAAAATGTGACTCAAGCAGGGGAAGGTGGCAGTGGAGTTGTTGCTGGTGAGGTTTGTGCAGAGCAAGGAGGGGTGGTACAGCACAGCAGGGTCAAAGGAGCCGGTCTGGAACACAAGTAAAGACCCTGGAGAGGCAGTGGCAGCAAGAACATGAGGAGGACAGAGAAAAAGACTGAAAAGATGAAAATGTGCAGAAGAAAAACTGAATGGAAACATATGGAATGAGAAAGAAAAAAGGAACTATTGAAACAGAGGACGTGAAAGTGGCCTGCGATGAAAACTAAGCACAGGGCTACCCATGAGACAAAGCTGGGACTTCTTTCTACTGAGCATGCACAAGAACAAAGGGCCACCTCCCAAACCTGCAAACTAGAAGTGCACTACACAAGATCTTCTTGCTCTTGTGGTGGGAATAGTTACCCAACCACTCTGAAAAAGAGAACTACCAACTCCTCAGCTGAATCCCTTTCTGCTCACTGAAGTGAAGATGTGCTATTATGGAGAGAAAAATCAAACCAAAATATTCCCAACCCATCCTCTTGATCTTCTGGCCATTCCATGGAAAAAGAGCTCCAAAGAGATCTACCAACTTGATTTTTCAGAGGATATAAAGGAGTTCTAGGTTCTACACTTGACCAAAATCTTTCACTTCTTGCTTATTTCTGTGGCATGATGCTTTTAAAGTCCCATATAAACTTCTCCCATAAAATAACCAAAAAAAAAGAAAGGGGGCGGGGGGGAGGAAAGAGGAGGGAGGAAGAAGGGAAAAGAAAAAGAAAATGCCACCAAAGGTGGAAACAGTAAGCACCCTTTTGTGATAGAACATTCTGATACCACAATGAAGGACTCTTTGTGAGGAAAAAAAAAGAACCTATACAAGCTTAGACATGGCAAAGCAGCAAAATTTAAACTTGCAAAGAAAAGTCTACCTCTAATTTTCTAAGGTATCTATATCAGTAGCAAACACATATCTTGTAAGCAGAAGTATCTGTAACTGAAGGGTAACAGAAGGATGTCCATTTTTATTTGCTAACATCCTTGCAAAAATTGAACTCTTTAAGCAATGGCTTTGTGAATATCATATCCTGAGATATTCCATGGGAACTAGTGCCAAAAGGTAATTTTCAAGGGCTTTGTCCCACTTTCTGATTCTTTTTTTTTAAAGAGAGTTTTTACTGCACAGTACAGTACACATCACCAGCCTGGGGCATCCTGTTCCTATTTCCTCTTCAAGTCAACAGAAGAATTTGACAAGGAAAGAGAAAGAAAGCCAAAGAAAAGGGATAGGAAGGGAACAAAAAACAGATGCTGAAAGAGAGGAATGCACGATGTACAGCAGAAGGGGGAAAAAAGGTAAGATGAGGGAAAGCAATAAGACCCCAAACCAAAAAAACACACATGTAAAGCTTCTGGATCATTTCACTGCAAGTTTCTGTATGTAAACATGGGACAATAAGACAGGAGGAAAAGTGCAACTGCTTTATGCATGTTCTTAAGTGCACTCCCATAGAAGGGCATTGAAAAAAATCTCAGTAGCACCATTACTACTACATGTGCGGGTCACTACAGCCACTTCAGCTCGTATCAGGACTATTAAGGGGAGTATTTGATCCCCTAAGCTATTCTTTGGAGCACACAGCACACTTGGAGCCCATTCCAGTCTATCCTGAAGGCTTTGGGAAGCACTCTAGGAAGATAGGGAGGCAGTAGTCACGAAGTGTTACTCGCCCTTGTCAGAGAAACGCGTGCAGCAAGAAAGACTAGGATGGGACAGGAATTCTTAGGCTCCAGTCTCCGCAAGCGCAGGAAACCCAACCTTCTGCCAGCCCTCGGGAGTTCCCTGCTGCCCGCCCCGGCTCCTGCCCGCCCCGGCCCGGGTCCCGCTCGGCGCCCCGGGGAGCATGCCCTACCTGGGTCGTGGAACGGCACCAGCGCGAAGTTGTACAGCGGCCGCTTGGGTCTCTTCAGCGACGTCTCCAGGATCTTGGATGCGCCCTCGATAACTTGCACCAGGTCATCGTACATGGAGCCGGTCACATCGAAGACGAAGGCCAGGGTGGAGGCTCCCTCGGGCACCGTCTCGGGCTCGGGCACGGCGCGGGCGCCCAGGGCGAGCAGCAGCAGCAGCACCGTGCCCAGCGCTCCGGGGCTCACACCCACAGCCATCGCGCCGGGACCCGCGGCGGCCGGGAACCGCACTGCGGAAACTCGGGCCGGGGAAACGGGGACAGACCGGGACGGACCGCGGAGAGCGCGGGGACAGACCGGGACGGACCGAGGAGAGCGCGGGGACAGATCGGGACGGACCGAGGAGAGCGCGGGGACAGACCGGGACGGACCGAGGAGAGCGCGGGGACAGACCGGGACGGACCGAGGAGAGCGCGGGGATAGACCGGGAAGAGCGGATACGGACGGGGAAGAGCGGGGACAGACCGAGGGGAGCAAAGACCGAGCGCGGGGAGCAGAGCCCACCGCCCGCTCCCCTCAGGCGCGGCGCAGGAAGCGCCGCCGCTTTTGTCTGCGCGCGGCTGCGGCCCCGCTCCGCCTTCCCTACCGGGCAGGGCTGGGGCAGCGCCGCCCCGAGGGACAGGGCTGACCCCGGCCGTGCCGTGGGGCTGCTGCTGCCGGCCGGCGCTGGGGATGGAGCTGCGGCTGCCGCCCCGGGAGCACCAGCTGCCGATTGAGCTGCGCCCGCCCCGGTCCCGCCTCCCGTGGCCTGCCGTGGCCCTTGCCCTCACCTCGGGGTCCCTGCCTCACCTGGGCTCCCCCCCTCAATTCGGGGTCGCCTTCCTTACCTCAGGGTCTCTGTCCTCACCTGGGGGTCCCTCCGTCACCCCGGGGTCCCCGTCCTCACCTCAGTGTCTCCGCCCTCACTTGGGGGTCCCTCCTTCACGCCGGGGTCCCGCCCTCACTTGGGGGTCCCTCCTCACGACAGGGTGCGGCCCTCACCTGGAGTCCCTTCCTCACCTCTGGCTCCCTCCGTCACCTCGGCGTCCCACCCTCACTTCGGGGTCGCCGTCCTTACCTCGGGGTCTCCGCCCTCACCTGGGGTCCCGCCCCGGCCGCCCCCCCGGCAGGTCCTGTCCCTCATAGCCCGGGCTCTGTGCCCGCACCTGTCGCAGGTGAGGGCGGCGGTGCCGGTGCCGGCCCCGGCCCGAGCTCGTCCCAGAAGAGCAGGGTTAGATGGGATATTGGGATGAAACTCTTCCCTGTGAGGGTGTGAGGCCCTGGCACAGGTGCCCAGAGAAGCTGTGGCTGCCCCTGGATCCCTGGCAGTGTCCAAGGCCAGGCTGGACATTGGGGCTTGGAGCAGCCTGGCACAGTGGAAGGTGTCCCTGCCCATGGCAGGGGATGGAATGGAATGCGCTTTAGGGTCTCTTCCAACCCAAACCATTCTGGGATTCCGTGATTTTTAGTGTTTTATTATTGGAAACGTGATGCAAGACTGAAATCACTCTGGCATGTGCTGCTGCCTTGGCTGTCCCTTGGCTTCAGTTACACATCCACAACTACTACTGAAGCCCTCCTCAGTGCCTATGAGCATATCCTTAAATTTAATAGTGTAAAGGGAGTAGGAAAAATCCAGACTGTGACCAGGACCATGGCTCCAGGCACTGGCAGTCCCTCTTGCAAGAAAAAGCCTGGAAAACAAAGAAAAGACAGACAGAGTGGAGTTTTAACCCTGCTCGGGTGATGGAAGAGATTAAAGGTTCTAGATTTCAGGCCTCCTTAATTGTTTAGGGATGCAGCAATGTCCCAGCAGGCATCTTTGGAAAACTCAGTCCTGACCCAATGCCACACAGAAGGGCTCCACTGAGAGCCAGGAGCCACACTGCTATTGCTCCAGCTCACCTCAGTGCTGCTCTTGCAAGCCTCCTTTCCGTGGGCTGCATCCTGTGGGGAGCAACGGAACATCATTTTAAACACCAGGTGGGAGGGAAATCCCAGCCTTTGCACAGTGATCGGTGCAGCTTGGAAAGGTAGACCATGAAGCAGGATTTACCTCATTAGTTTCCATCCTTCTTTTGCTAATCTCCAAATTGCTGCTAAAACTGCGCATTATTGTGACTGGAAAATAAATCATGTAGAAACATTGCTTATCCTAATCAAGTTATAAGCCTGGAACTGAGTTATAAAAAACAGATGTTTACATTCTTTCTCCCCTTCAGCACTGATGTCATGAGAAGGAAGCACATAACCAGAGCTGTGCGAAACATTCGCAATAAAACCCCAAACCATGGAAAACTTGCCTCATCTGTAACGCTGCTAGCAGAAAACTAGGACCAGGTTTGTCGAAAATACTCACAAATCGTGGAAGGAGAGATGCACTCACACCATTAAATAGGAATATGTATTTCAAAATCCTAAGGACTGGCAGCATTTGGATTTAAGAACCTTTACAAAGACAAATTCCTGTTATGTTTTGCATCATAAAGAAAGCCATCATTTTCTTTCTGTCTCAAATTATTTCCCAACTCACTGTGAACAAGAAAGAACAAAAGCAATGCCTGTATGAAAAAATAACTTCTGGGGTACCAACTTCTGTGTCCCAAAAAACACGTCCTTGAACATGGCTTTTAAGGTACAACCTAAAGCAAAATCTTTATTTTGTAACAGTGGAAACTGATATTTATTTTGGTTGCCTCACACTTTCCACTATAAAACAGCCTTGCAGCTTGGAAGCTCTGACACTATTATTCACAGCAGGCCTTTGAAATTTGCAGGAAGAAAGCCCTGTAGCAAGAGGAGCGACTTTTTTTTTCTTCTTCTCCAATAAAATGATTTTCATAGTTTGCCAAAGATTCATCTATTGAAAAAAAATTGTCTGGCTTCCTTCTGACATGCTCTACAGCAAGGTTTTGACATGATGCCAGAGTGAGAGCTAGGCACAGGCACTCCGAGGTCATTGTGGAAGTGCTCTGTGGCAGAACACCTGGGGATTGTCAGGGCAGGGGCTGTGGGCAGGGCAGGGAGGGCAGCGGGGTCGGGGTACCCCAGGGGGAGCAGCCCTGGCCCTGCCACAGCAGGTACCACCCTCACGAGGCTGTGAGTCTCCTCTGGAGTCTCCTTCGTATGCACAGATATTTCAGTTGTATTCTCACTCCCTAGTTCTGAGCATTTCTAACTTCACCTAGATCATCTCTTCGTGCCTGTTTTGGGCTGGAATTTAACCTTTTTTTAAATGCAATTTGGTAGCATGGAAGCATCCAACAGCTGTGTGCTGGATAGTGTAAACCCTTCCCACCACACTCCTGTACTGCCTCACCAAGTGTGGGCAAAGTGTGGGCCAGCTGACCTTTAGAGGTCCCTTCCAGTCCAAATAGTCCATGAGTCCTTCCATATATATTTATCCTGGACAGTTGTAAAGTATTAGTGGAGGCAGAGTAAAGAGTTAAGTTGTTTAATTCCTTTTTCTAGCTCATCTCGGTTAAAAAGAATAAAATTTATACACTAGTTTAGAAGACTGGGAAGGAAATAAAGTACTTTTCACCCTTTGTGCTTCTGTCTGAATCTGCCCCATTTTGTAATTTGCAGCTGAAAATTGTTTCTGTCCAGTGACTGCTAATGAGGAAAAAGCTGCTTGTTTTATCCTTGCTTATAATAAACAAGACTCCACTTCAAAAACCCAAGTTTCCATCTGAAGGAGAATATAAAAATGATTGTTTTTAAAGCTGATGCTGCTCTCTAATTACAGAGCAACTGCTGGTCCCAAAACAGATGCTCCTCCTGGGATCCCATGGGCCACTCACAGCAGGCTGCATCCCCCAGAGGTCTTTCTCACGACACCTCTCTCCTGCCCAGCAAGTTCTGCACGTACCCCAGATACTCTGGGCTGCCTTGTCCCAGACATTTGACAATATTTTGTTTCCTCTGGAACTCCATATACATTTAAAGCTTTTATTCCCACTCCTCCTAAAAGTTCCATCCCTCCTTTTATTCTTTTCTTTGTTTGAACTTGATTAATTGTGGAAAAGGAGGGAATGGCTGCTGTTTGTTTTGGGCAGGTGGCTTTGGCTCTCCCTGTGAGAAGTGTGTGTATTGCAGAGTGAGATCTCTCCAGTTCACTGACAGTGTTTTCTTAGCCAGCCTTTTGTCCCGTCTTTGTATTTTATGTATGCAGACACTCTGGTCCTGCATATGAGATGTGCAAATTCACTGCTCTAAAACTAAAAATAACCTTTTTTGTCTCATATTGTTGCGTGCAGGCAGAACCTATGCTGCTTTTGGGAAGGATGGGGTTAAAGTGCCATCCCAGGACAGGAATGCTACAACAGGAATTAGCAGGTATGCCTGGAGCCTGGGAGCAGGTGATGAAGCTCACTGGAGCTGCTGCTAGCAGATCTGCAAGGAAAGATGTACAAGGTGCAGAAAAGAGAAAGGGCTGATAGATTAATCTGTGGTTATATTGCTATAATCTTCATCTTCATCTACAGAGACCATGAAAAGACCTGCACAACTTCTGGGGGAGATTTTGTAATGTGAATGCCATTACATGATGAGGGTTCAGACTCTGAAGCAATCAAATAACCCCTGACCCTTTTCCAGCCTGTGCCCTATGCTTTTCAGCTGTGCAGCTGCTCTCACACGTGGACAGTGTGTTTTTAGTACTCATCTCTGCGCTCTGTGACCAAGGCATTTCACTGGAGATGGTTAAACGCTGCCCTGCAGACAGAACCAGAGAGCCTTTAGACTGAACAATCTCAAGGCCCTTCAGTCACAGAGGATTCACAGCTTCCTGGGAGGCACCTTACCTTTGCCAACAATACAAAAACCATGATTTAATATAAAAATGGGATGTATGTAACTTTTGTTCCGCTTCTGCCTTCTGACTCTTCAGGGGAGTCATACATTATGAGTTTTCTCCAGAATCCACATGACTAGAAACAACCGGCTCTAGTTCAGGAAACAAACCCTTGGATTCTAGCCTGATCACCTGTGTAGGAATCAATGTTTTTATTAGATAATCAGATTCTGAAGAACTGCAGGTTTCTGATCTCCACTTTCCCAAAAGGTTTGAATCTGGAACCACACGACAGGCTATGTTGTCTGTTCCTACCCTGTAGCTATAAAGAGATAAGCTGGGAACAGAAATCTATTTTGAAACATTCACACCTATAGTGTCTGGCTGAATTCTGGACATCCTGTATTTTATGGTTCCTGCTTCCTTCTTAAACTCAGTCTGCTCTAATATTTCATGGCTTTGCCAATTAATGCCTCACAGCAGAATTAGAGCAGACAAGTGAATGGTAACAATTCCCTGTGTTCTACAAACATTTCTGATGACAGGCAGCTTTTCACGTAAAGGTTGTAAAAATGAGACAGTTTAACATGCTGTGTGTTCTACATTGTGAAGAATCTAGAAGACAGAGACAGAGACATTTTTGCCATTTTGAATCTTTTTTCTATTCCACAGAAGTTTGCTTAAATACAAATGTCAGTTTGATTCACAGTTCAACACATTTCAAACTCTCCTATCCTAGTGAAAGAGTGAGACACAGGCATAAGTAGCTGTAGCAACTGGAGTAGTTTGTTTAACAAACCCTGTTCCTGAGCCAAGAGACCATTTCACCCTGCTATAGCACTGAATCATCTCTCATCTGCAAGATGAAATCACTTTGCTTTTGGTTATAAAACATTTGTTTTATAAAACAGGCCATCCTGTGTTCATGACATAGAAGTTAGGGGTCAAAAGTTTTGTTGCTGGCTTGGAAGCAGACTTGCTGCCTTCATTAATGCAATTATGGAGCAAGACCAGGACCAAGTTAGGACCTGCTCTGCTGCTTACTTGGAAGAACAAAAGACTAGGTAAACTGATGGATGGAGATTTCAAGATATTAACTATCTAATGAGAAAGGTAATGTATTTCTTCATGAAAACACCCGGGAGCATTACCACACACTGAAAGCAAAAAGAGAACCATGCCATAAAGGTAATTTTTCAAGATCAGCTCCATAAAGATCAATAAATCCTATACTTAATTTTTTTAATTCTGCACATGGGAAATTCATGCTGATTATCCATAATTCCTAGTTGTTTTTAACAACATCCATATCATCATGCAAACCTTACTTGTGGTCATGTATTAAATATAGTGCATGAGGCTATGTGGGGTTCATTGCCCCTAAAATGTCAATATCTCCACTGACCAAAGGTGTCCATATCCAGCCTAAGCACCTGAAGCTCCTTTTCCGGTCCCTGGAGATCTCCCATTTGATTTTTCCAAGAAACCCCCATATATATACATTAAATTGCACTAATGATACATCAAATTATATTTATAGAGAACCAGATGTATAGATGTAACAAAACAAGGATGAGAGGAAATGGCCTCAAGATGTAGCCGGGGAGATTTAGATTGGAGATTCTTGGAAAAATTTCCTCATGGAACGGGTGTTCAGGCATTGGAACAGATTGCCCAGGGCAGTGGTGGAGTCCCCATCCCTGGAGGTGTTCAAACAATGTGTGTATGTGGCACTTGTGGACATGGGTCATTGCTGGGGAGTGGTTGGACTCAATAGTCTTGGAGGGCTTTTCCAACCAAAACAATTCCATGATCCTATGAAAACAGATAAAATTACTACACAGTTACCACTTTCGCCACTGGAGTAATTGCCTGGGGGGAAAAAAAAAGTGTATTAAAATTTTGTCTTTGACCAGGATTGTATTCTGGAGAATTTCAACATACAAACATGATCTCCCTCTGCTGGTACATCACAATGCAATGTTGTGAGAAGGAAGTAAAGAAATGATGGATTTTTAGCCTTATTTTTAGTAAAGTTAGAGATTATAAAATGAAATTACTTTTCATGCATGAGGTTGAAAACAACCGTAAAATACCAGCAGAACAGCACAGAAACACACAGACCCATCCCTATGTCCAAATGTTTTGTATGTAACACTTGCACAAGTCTCTTGTACAGGGAAGGTTTTCTGGAAAGTAAATTTAGTTGCACAAAGAGATTCTAGTGACAGGAGAATTCAAAAAGCAAGGGTACTTTTTATATTTGGGGAAAAAGTGTATTTACTTGGAGTATACTTTTTCAAAACTGGTCCCATTTGTTTCATTAATTTGACCAGAGAAAATGTAGCATTTCATACCTTTATATTGTCACCTTAATAGTTCTGAATTACTTAAAATGAACTTTGAAATTCAGAAAAATCTACTAAAGTTCCATCACGCTACAGTCTGTAACATGCAACAGCAACTTCAGGTATGCTGAGCTATTCTGAATGATTTTATTATTAAAGCAAGTCCTATACCGTGCAGAAGGATCTGAGATTAGATGTTTGAGGCAGTGCTAACAGAATCAGTCCAGAACACAGCTCTGCAATCCCTTATCTGTCAGGCAAGCAGCAATATCTCCTGGCTGACACCCAGAATAGGTTCTGAAAGAAGAGGAAATTACTTCAAGTATCATAATCCTGTTACGAAGGGCAGCTGCTTTGCTACTTGGCTCTACAGACTAAGGCTTGTTTTAGTGTCAATGACAGACCCTCAAACCATAGATAACATCACAAAGCATCCCATTCTTCTCATACCAGGAACTATCCTCTGGAATGCAGTTGACAGATGAGCTTAATTACTGCACCTCGTGCCTTGGAATGAACTCTTCTAGTTTTAATTTCTCAGGAGGAGTGAGTTAGAGTTCAGCACCATATCAACACCCCATGACAGAAACTAGACAGAGCTGTGGGTGTGTTCTAACAAAGCTGGAGTGAAAGAGATCTAGGCATCCTTGATCATAAATCATGAAATAAAACTCCTTCATGGAACAACAAACCCTAGAATCCTAGAACAGTTTGGGTTGGAAGGCACCTTAAAGCCCATTCAGTCCCACCCCCTGCCATGGGAAGGGACACTTTCCACTATCCCAGGTCGCTCCAAGCCCTGTCCAACCTGGCCTGGGACACTTCCAGGAATGGGAATGAGTTTGGTGTTTGTGCCATTTGCAAAGCAAAGAAGAAAACAAATGTTTAGTTCTCCAGAGTTGTGTCTTTGCTCCTTTTAAGCCTGTCAGAAAAGTATTTTGTTTTAAACCAAACATAAGACCAGATTCCAGGCACCTGTCTGTACAGGCTGAGCCTCTGATGAAAACTGCTTGGCACTTCTCTCCCCACCTATCTTCATCCCCATGAAAATGTTAGCTCACAGTTCCAATCTCAATGTTATATTTTTGTGTGTGTGCAGACTTGGCTAATTTAAATATTTCTCACATTATTAAAAATCCTGCTTTAGATTTCTTCAGCCACAAAGCACTAAATACCTTCAGGCATGTGAGGTGTGTTTTCCCGGCATTTGAAGAAACCAAGTTCACCCAATTTATGAGCTCATAACTTTTGAGTGATTTTTTTTTAGTCTGCAGTTTCAGTTTTCACATTTAAGCCCATAAAGGCTGAAGCACCCTTTAAAATCCTGCCAGACTGTAAGGTAGTGGGGAGCTAGTTTTACTACCAACATGGACTGTATTCTCCACAGTTGCACTCTTCTTGGCATAACAGAGATGTTCTTAAAACTTGGAATGTTTTGCATATCTTTTTTTTCATTAACGCCTGTTTCTCCTTCTACTGTGAAATGTGAGCCTTCTGTCAGGCATAGCATTTTCTAGAATTAAAGAGATGAGTTAAATAAGAGTGGATTTGAGCTTTTATTCATAATAATAATAAAAAGCCTTCCACAGAGAAGGGTGATTAAAAATGTTTCCCCTTACAAAATACAGTTGTTAATGTACACACACATGACAGAAAAAAAAGGCTAAATCATCATTTGGCATCAGGTTACCTGGCAATTTCCATTCCAACTCTGCTTTCAGGGCCTTGTTGTTTTGTTAGACTCACGGTCTGGTTTGAAATTTTCAAGATCAAACATCTGCTCTGGGGTAATTTTGTTGGTTTTCCATCAAAAGAACTCAGGTGTTTCCAAGAGCACTCCCTGCCCCCAACAAGACTATCCCTGCCCTTCTCCACGCTGGTTTTGCAGACCACAGTGCAGGGAGCCAAATGGTGCCCAAAGCAGGAACAAGCAGTACCAGGAGCTCTGCAAAGATGGAAAGAATCACAGAATCATGAAGATTGGAAAAGACCTCCAAGATCAAGTCCAACCTTTGACCAAATCCCACCATGCCCAAAAAACCCTATCGTGAAGTGCCACATCTGCTCAGTTTTTGAACACGGGCAGGAATGGTGATTCCAGCGCTGCCCTGGGCAGCCTGTTCCAGTGCTTCGCCACCCTTTACATGAAGGAATTTTTCCTAATGCCCAATCTGAACATCCCCTGGCACAACTTGGGACCAGGCTCCTGAGTCAGCCTGGGTGGATCGACACCGCTCCCATCGTGGTGGCTCTTTGGTCATGGTTAAAGAACCCAGCACCGAGCAGGGCTCTGAAATGGGGCTGGGTGAGGTGCTGATGCTCTGAGCCTGCTGCTGGTGACAACACCCAGGCTGCAGCTATGAGAACTGCACACCAGGAGCCACACGTCTATGCTGCCAGGATTTCAACCTCATTTTCTGAGACTCGAGAACATCTCATTGTTTGCACAAGTACCCACAGCTACAGCTGCAGCTGGTCTGCACAGCCCTGGTAGGCTGTTCAGCTTTACCTTACAACACACATACCAAAGCCAACCTGCTTGTCTGCAGCTCTTGTGGGTGTCCAGTGAGGTCCTGAATGCCCCTCAGGAGGCTGATGCAGCAGCAGTGTGGGGGCAAAGCCAGTTGTAAGCGGCAAAGTTCATTCCCCTGTGATCACCAAATCCCCTGGCCACAGGCTGAGCACAGAGGTGGCTCCTGTCACTAAGATCTCTGTCCAAAGTGAGCTTTGCCAGTGCCCTGTGACAGGCTGAACTTCTCTTGTAAAGCCTGACTTGCGAGAGAGAAGCCTGGTTTGGAGCCAAACCACAGTGGCATGTGAGACAAGCGAGCCCATTCTGCTGCAGTGCAGTGGAGCATCGAGCGATGCTCTGGTCACTGCCTGTGGTTTGTCCCTGCTCCAAAGGAGTGAGCAGCAGATTTCCCTCACTTCATGTAACTCCGTGCCAAGTCCTTTCTGAAGAACCCTGGTGCCTCTTGGTGAGTTCACATCCCAAGTAACTGACATAAGCTGAGCTGGGAAAACTCATTGTTCCTGCAACTGCAGCAGTTGGCCTATGCAGAGGGACAGTTCCTGTAAGGAATGATCCCAGCTATGCCTAAAAAGAAAAATTCCTATTGCGATGCTCCAGTCTTGGGTAGATTTACCTCCTGCCTTGAGAATCCTGGGTCTAAGAGTCTAAAAGCAAAAGGCTGTCTGTTATGCAGAAAGGTGTCATAAATAATGTTGATTCCAGTTAAATACAAACAATTAACACATTCCTGGCCTGAACTGCAGCTCAGTGAGGTGAATGGGCTCCTTCCCTTCACTTCCAGCCATCTCTGCATCAGACCATTCCTATTTATCCTGGCACTGTGTTCAGACCCAGAATAAGCTGCTCCTTCAGTATGAGAGGTCACACTCCACACACAGGAGCATAATCAATTTTCCTATTTCTCCTATCAGTGTACTTCATTTCCATTGGGAGATTTTCTGAATCCACTGATTAGGGGGCCATGTATATTGGCATGTATAATAATTCCAAAAATGCAGGGCCTGCACAAGCAGAACTGCAGCTGAAGCCCATGGGTCTGCTGGCAAAGCTCTGCATGATTCCTTTCTACCCGTCTGTGCCCACTAATTAACATATAACAACAGCAATAAACAAATATTCATGAGTTTTAGAATCCAGTCAGTAAAATATGGATGGACTTTCTTTGCAGATCAATAAGTACTAGTAGGCAATGTCCCAAATGTATTTTAGAAGCTCTACTGCAGATGGCCTCATCAAGGGACCATTCTTGAGGGGCTTCAATTAAAAAAAAACCATCTGGAAGCAGAAGGTTTGCAGTCTCTTGCAAAATAAAATATTTGAAGGTTTCAGTAACTGATTTTAAACACAGGAGTTTTATTTCACTGATGCCAAGGCTGTTCTGCAGAAAGGGCCTACAAGAAGGCTGGGAGAGACTTTGTACAAGGGCATGGAGGGACAGAACAAGGGGAAACTGGCTTTAAACTGAAAGAGAGTAGGTTTAGATGGGCTATTGGGAAGGAATTGTTCCCTGTGAGGGTGGGCAGGCCCTGGCACAGGTGGCCAGAGAAGCTGTGGCTGCCCCTGGACCCCTGGAAGTGTCCAAGACCAGGCTGGACAGGGCTTGGTGCAACCTGGGACAGTGGAAGGTGTCCCTGCCCATGGCAGGGGGGGCACTGGATGGACTTTAAAGCCCCTCCCAACCCAAACCATTCAGTGGTTTTATGGTTTTTAATTATTTAACTAACAGAACACCTTTCAGAAATAAGCAGGCAGTAAGATTTTGCTTTCAAGGCAAGACATCAGATAGAAACTGCAGTGGTACCACTAAAACTTTTGGTTTAGTGCTCAGAGCTGTTTTCTCTGTATATTGAATGGAGTTTGGATGTACAGAGCTCTCAGGTACAACAACTGCCCTCTTCACAAGCAGTTGTGTTATTTCATAGAATCCCAGAATGGTTTGGATTGGAAGGGACCTTAAAGACCATCTGTTCCCACCCCCTGCCATGAGCAGGGATGCACTCACTGAATCAGTTTGCTCAGGGCCCCATCCCACCTCCTCTGGTTCGCCTTTTGGGGTCAGAATCGCTTGTTATCCACTATTCTTGTTTGGAAGTGACCCAGCTGTAATCATTCCTGGCTCTCTAAATTATTCATTTTTATTAATCAAGCAGAGGCTGCTGCACCAGATATTGCTCCCATAGCAGAGTCACAGCTCTGCTTTCGATGAAAACTTATCTCCCAGTGCCAGGCCATGGTAACAAAGGCAGAGATTAGATTTGCTATCTCAGGCAGAGACATTTCCTAGAGCTCGTGGGCCAGAACAAAGCAGCATGTGCATAAACCCAAAGGCACAACTCGGTTATTAAACTGCTGGGAATTCTTCTCCTTTGAGCTCTGAAATGGGAACAGTGGGTTAAAAATGGTCTTTGTCTTCAGACCAAGGCAATTTTGCCAGAGAATTGAGGAAGAATTTGGGAAGAAAAATGAGTTATCTGTACAAAAATGAAAATCAGTTCAATATCTGAGTTGTTTACATTCTCACTGGATTTGGCAGAAAGGTAATACTGAAATAAATTGACCTGCTGAAGGATGGATAAAATCAAGAAGTCCACTGTTTATTTTCAATTGATATCAGTAATTATAAATTTAGATTTGTCACATTCTTTTAAAACTGGCCTGGCAAAGAAAGAGGATCTGATTGGGTTTGATCTAGTTAAATCCACTTAAAGTCTTGATGAAGTTTGTGGTTTTTCTTTTAGAGAGCAAGCAAAAGCATATAAGTGGAGAATATTCATGTGACCAAGGTAGCTTGGGACTTCCAAAGATCAATTTTATTTTACTTTTTAAACAAAATTCTCTTTTCAAAATATATTCAAAGACCTTATTAAGTGGGGAGTGAGGATTAGAACAAACCTCAGCAGAACCCCAGCTCTCATGATCAAACAGAGATCTCTAATCTCTATGGAATACCAGCCTTCAGGATCAAACAGCACTGCTTAAACCACAGCTGTGTACAGTCCGGGAGAATCAGCTCACATTTCCTTGGGGGCAGGGGCCAGAGATGAAGGACGTGAGAAGGAAAGAACAAGTTCTGCTTACAAGGGGCGGCCTAGTGCAGCACCATTGTGTTTGTCCCTCTTGGCAGCAGCATATTTGGGACCAGCCATTGCTGCCTCAGAAGGCTGGGCTGAGCAGGGCTGGGAAAGGAAGCAGGAATTCAATCATCCTCTGCCTCAGCCTGCTCTCTCTGTCACATGAGGTGGCCAGAACCTCACTGAAGTGCTGGGGAGAAGAGCACAAGGCAAATCCCATCCTGAGGGCATTGCACACGGCATGGTCCCTGATCCAGAGAGGGGATGGTCCCATTGGGCTCAGCGTGGGCTCACCTGGAGCCCCGTGTGCAGGGCTGGCCCCAGCACTGGGGAAGGATGTGAAGATCCTCGGATGCATCCAGAGGAGGGTGACAGGGCTGAAGGCAGGTCCTGGGAGAGGCAGCTGAGGGCTCTGGCGTTGTCTAGTTTGGAGAGAAGGAGGTTGAAGAGTGACCTGAGGAGGCAATGTGCAGAGAGAAGTGCTGAGCTCTTCTGTCTGGGATTCAGGGCAAGGATGGGTGAGAATGGTTCTAAACTGAGCTGGGGCAGTTCAGACTAGACATTAGGAAGCATTTCTGTACTGAGCAGGTACTGGAAAAGACACTGAACAGGCTTTCCAGAGAGCTTGTTTGGACAACGCTCTCAGGGATGCACAGGGTGGGATTGTTGGCGTGTCTGTGCAGGGCCAGGGGCTGGACTGGATTATCCTCGTGGTCCCTTCCCACTCAGGATATTCTGTGACTCTGTGACCGGGTCAAAGGACAGCCCAGGACGCCACTGCTTTAACACCACCCTTCACATTCCTCTCACACGGTTTTAGGATTCCGAAAAGGCTCTTCAGGGAAGGAAGTAAAACATGCAGAGTCCAGCCTGAGTCGTAACTTAAATTCCAGCCGTGCCTTGTGCTGCCGGCTCATTGCACAGCACAGCCACGAGGTGGAGGCCTTTACAACGCTTAGCCCAATTACAGCAATTAGCCCAAAATGGCATTTCCCCAGCCCGCAGAGCTCGGGGTTGGCCCGGCAGTGTGAGGGCACACGGGCCGGCGATGTCTGTGAGGGACACACAGCCCGGGGTGGGGGGGCACACGGGCCAGGCTGTGAGGGGACACGGCCCGGGGTGTGAGGGGACACGGGCCGGGGTGTGAGGGGACAGGCCAGGCTGTGAGGGCACACGGGCCAGGCTGTGAGGGGACACGGGCCGGGGTGTGAGGGGACACGGGCCGGGGTGTGAGGGGACAGGCCAGGCTGTGAGGGCACACGGGCCAGGCTGTGAGGG
>VZRL01003444.1:903099-986617 GCA_013397895.1 Origma solitaria | reverse complement strand
GACACGGCCCGGGGTGTGAGGGGACACGGCCCGGGGTGTGAGGGCACACGGGCAGAACCAATACATTTGTGCTCACAAACACAGAGCTGTGTGGCTGGACGCATTTAGACTTTAGCGACAGAGACTCTTAGTCACAGATTGATGTCTTGGGGCTGAAAGCTTTGCTTTTGAAAGCATGGAATGATAGAATGGTTTGGGTTGGAAGGGCCTTAAAGCCCATCCAGTTCCACCCCCTGCCATGGGCAGGGACACCTTCCACTGTGCCAGGCTGCTCCAAGCCCCAATGTCCAACCTGGCCTTGGACACTGCCAGGGATCCAGGGGCAGCCACAGCTTCTCTGGGCACCTGTGCCAGGGCCTCCCCACCCTCACGAGCCAAGAATTGCTTTCTAATAGCTACTTTAAACCTGCCCTGCTTCAGCTTCAGGCCATTAACAAAGCCTAAGTTCCACAAACCCCCTGACTGGCATCAGCTCCATCTTTAGCCTCTAAGTCTTTGCTGATGCTCTCCCTTGGTCTGGAGCTGTCTGCCCTGGGACTCTTACCAGAACTGACACCAAGCAAACAGTCCACAAACGTTCTGGGTCACCTTTTTACCTTTTAAACATTTCGAGTATATGGCAAACCTCCAAACCATTAGTGCTTTCCCCATTTTAAAAGGTAAAACCTACAGTTCTGAGGAATTTCAGAAGGTTATTGGTTAAATTAGAAACAGCTGTGCCAGCCTGAATTGTTTCAACTTCCCCCACATTTTTGCCTGTAGTTTGAATTACATTGTATTTTTTCTTAGCAGAAGAGTTTTACATGAAGGGCAGAAAATTAGATTTAATACTCTTGTGTTTTTTTGCTTTGGCATTGAAGCAGCTGTAATTTCTCTAACTGGGATTATAATAGTCTATATATAGGAAATAACAGGCCATGGATCTAATGCAGACTCAAGAATTAAGTGTATTAATGTAGTGGGAAATAGTATTTTTTCCCAAATGCTGGAAAGGACTAAAGATCTTTGTGCCATAATCTGATTAAACACACAAAGTGTCTCCTTCAGGAGAAATAATCTCCTTCAATATGCATGGTTGACAAATTGGCAGACAAAATAGGCAGTTCTTCCAAGGGCTATTAAATATGTGGTATGTGTAATGCACAAGAGATTGTTATTTATGCTACAACCCCCAGAAATCCTGCTGGGACTTCTTCAGGGCCATCACATCCATAAAGTCAATCTCCATGCCCCATTCTCTTGGGAACAACCTGCTGTTCCTCCTGACTAACCCCCCCACCATCTGCTGCTATTTAACCCCCCTGGCAATGGCTGAGCAAACACTTACAGACCTCTCAAGTCTCTTTATGTTTTATAACTAGTTCCACATCTCAGATTTAGCTGAATACATAACAATAAAAACTTTCATAAATAAAACAGAGTCCTAACTGTGAAGACCTCCCACCTTGGGAGCATTGATATGCTTCCAAAAAAGCCAGGCCAACCAAAAAGAAAAAAATGCCAAAAAAAAGCAATTTTAAAACTGTTTTAACACATCCATCACTTACTTGTTTCCTGTGTACTTCCAACTGATAAATCATGGTATGCAAATACAGCCACTCCCTCTCCGAGCCAGCCCTTCCAACTCCTCCTGAAGGCACCTGCAGCAGAGGGCAACAGAAAATGTTCATTTCCTTTCACTGCCTTTGATTTCCTGAGCAAGTAAGTCAAAGGCTGGAATGTCCATTTTTTAATCAATACAAATATGCTGATGAAAAGCAGTCTTGAGAGTACAGTTTAATATTTAAAGTCTTGTCCTACTATTATAGTCATACACACAGAATTGAGAGAAAAATCTCTGGTGGTGTTTAGAGGCACAAACCTTTCTATAATGCTGAGGATTCTGGTAAGAAGAGATGCGTGAAACAGTTACTCAGCTCCTCACAGAAACCAGTTTGGATTTAGGCCTCGTGTTCCCCTAGTTTAAGTGTTCTCCAACACAAAATACTCACCCCTATAAGTCAGGTTTGTATTCACTGACCTTCAGTGAAGTGCAGGTCTGAACATGAATATGAAAATTATATTTTCACTTTAAATTCAATGCTAAAACATGATGTCAGTAGGAAAAGCAAGTCCCAGCCAGATTTGTTACATTAATTTCTCTAATTAACTGTTCTGCATTGCTGCATGAGCAGTATAATCATGCAAAAGATCAGGCTCTTCCCAGAAGTTCCATTAGACCCATATTCCTAAATGCATGACTCTTCACCTGCTTGCTATAGAGAGCAAGGACTGTTCCATGACTGCTTCACTAGCAAGCAGAAAAGGAATCCATGAAATCCATTTATGAACACAAATGAACAGGTGAAGTGTTCACAGGTGGCCACAAGCTGCTTGTGGGTGTCTGTGCTAGGAGGATGTTCTTTTCCTGAGTGCTGGGTGTTTAATAAACCAAAGAGCAACCTTGCTCCAGAGGAGCCTGTCTTGCACCAGCAAGGAAGAGGTTTTCATCACTTCCTCCCCCTTTACCATCAGCTTTGTGTACAAGACACTTTGGTATTCTGAGCACACAGGGATCTTGCTCAATATCTTGTTCATGCTCGCAGCCCATACTGAAATCAGGAACTGATAAGGTGAGGAGTTCTGATTTGTACAAGGCTCAGGGTTTATTTAAGTCAAAGGAGCAAAATGCATGATATTCGCTGGAAGCATAAAAGAAAAGGAGTGGGGATAATAAACACCTCAGAGGCCAGAGGCATTGCAAAATACAAATTGGTTTTATTTGTATTTGTGATGTGAGGTTGAGTCACACCTTGCAAGTGAAGTGAAAATGAAAGATTTTAAATTAAAAGGCATAAAAATAACTCATGAAAATATTGGCTAAAGGAAACACAGACCTGTTCTATCACTGCCCATTAGTGGTCCCCAGGACATCAGCAAGTAATCTCCAAATGACTACACAGGAATACAAACTCACAGGTACACTCCCACACTTGCAGGGGAACTAACAAGTAATGCAGAGGAAAAGAAAACAGAACCATCAGGCTAATTTTTAGCTGGTTGTAAATGCAAAAATGCAGCACCAACTGCATTCATACATTTGGGATTTCCCCAAACAGCTTAAGCAGCTCCTTCTAAAAGATGGAGAATCTCTTTCTGTTGTGCAACAGGGATAGAACTGAAGTTAAATGGGATAGACACATAAATAAATAGATATACAGATATGTAGGCATGGCCCCCATAAGGAAATGCAGATTTTGCATCAGTTAGCAAGAGAGTGATGACATAGAGCAAAGGTGCAGTAAATTTCTAGGATTGGGGGAGATCACAGCATCTCCAGAAAGAACTGGATAGCTCAGGAAAATGTAGTTTAAATTAAATGATATTTCACAACACGAAGTCATGCACACACTCTTGGGGTGCAGTTAAAAAATTTCCAGCTGGAAAGAATAAATGAATTTTTTTTAAAAATTAAAGTATTTCTGTTAATTTGGAAAAACAGAATATGTCTATAAGTTGCTAATGTGGTGCTCTGAAAAAAAATACACAAGCAAATCCAAACATTGGCATGTTGGCAGCAGCTTTCCATTAAGACCATGGAAGTATTAATACTAGTAACTGACAATGTGAAATTTCATTTGTACGTCATTTTGATCATATAGACTTCTAAAATTTTCCAGATGAAAGGAAGTACCAGGAAAGGCCTCAAGAAGGATCACAGAAGGAGTCAGCTTGTTTACATTGAAAAAGTTAGGAGAAAAACTGAACAATCCAACCTAAATATTGGCAGGAAGCCAACCAGCCGGTCCCAATTAAGTACAAGCAGGCACTGAACTCGACTCTGAGTTGGTCACTCAGTGGGTAGATGGACCTTTTAACTCTGCAGGTAATTTCTGGAATAATTTTGGCAAGTTTATCCCCTAACTTGTAAGAAACAGATGAATCTGAACAGCAGAAAATCCACTGGTTGCTCTCATGTATTGCCAGATGCAGAACCACTGTAGTGAAGGAAAGAAATCCTTCTGTAGACTACAGGGTGTGAGTAATGCTTCCAGGTAACAAAGGGAGTCAAAAAAGGATCCACTTAAATGTGAGCCTTGGCATGGATATGGATGGGGCTATGGATATGTTTATGCCTAAAACAGAAAGGGACATTTGAGTCCTTTCTGACTCATGGATTATGAATATTAACACAGCACCCAAGCTTCAGATTTGTTTCATCCCTCGTGCAATGCCTTTCAAAACAAATCCATACAACCTGCTAAGACAACTGTCCCATATCCTGAACAGCTGGACTGGGAGGCAAGGCACAAACACACAGCTCAAGGCTGTGAACTCCAGGAGTTCCAGCAAGAGGAGAGTTCCTACAGCAGAGGTTTCACCCAGTGCACATGAGAGGCCAGAGAGATATCCCCCACCCCCTCAGAACCACATCCAGATGGGAGTTTTCCTGGCACAGACACTTAGCCACAAAAAACCAGCAAAAAAACCTGAATTTTTTTGTTCTCCATTCACTCTTTCTAGGTTCTGCCAGTTAGAACATTTCAGGCATTTTCAGCTTCATGCAAGAAGCAGGAACACTTGGATCTCTCACTATGAATTTCTCAGGTTAAACACAAGGGGCACAGAGTAAAGCAGCTTTCCCTTTGCCAAAGAAATGCTGTCTTTTATTCTCCATTTCAATAGAAAACAATTTTTTTCAGGATCAGCCTTAAAGGTTTCCACTGCAGCAGTTAAATAACTGGTGAAAGTCCTGCCATAAGCACCACTGGGACCAGCTATTCCGTGTGGATAATGACAGCCATAGGACTTCCCTCTTTAGCACCAGGTATCTCCCCAGTGCAAGCCAAATCTCACAAATCTGAAAGCAGCTGCTCATACTCTTGTGCTGTGCTCTAACCCCAGTGCTCAGTAACCCCACGGATCCAACCTTAATAATAACCTTAATAATTTCATCAGAGCTGCCTTTTGTTCCTCTGCTCTGTCACTCCTCCCATTTCAATACCCAAAGAGGCTGTTAAACCTATAAAGCTTCTGATTTTGGTGTCTGTTATCTTGTGACAAAAGCTCATCACACACCCTGGAAGATCTTCCCGCTGGCCAAGGACGGACACGTGTCAAGGACACATCTGCCGAGGCGGGAGCTCCAGCTGCTCCAGCCAAAGGACATGTTGGACTTCCAAAGGTACTTCCTTTGGCAACTTTGCTTAAGGAAGATTATTTTCTTTGCAAAGCATTAGCATGTGATCTACTGTTTAACTTTACCAATTTACAGAGCCATCTTTTTGGTGAGGACAGACCTAAACACTGATCCACACTGTAAAAACAAGTCGTCACTTTGATTTTCCTAGGACAGACTACAGGGCAGAGGCTGAAATTGAGAATTTCTGCATCCTGGCCTCAGCCCTGGCCCTTCGGCAAGATGTTTAACTCCTTTGTGACCCAGGCTGCTTTGCTGGAGATGGCTAAAACCACTTCAAATGTTAATAAGCATTTTCAAGCTACCTCAAAACCAAAGTCTACAGTTCTATATGTCTGAGCAAATGTCAATGAAGTGACTCAACTGAGTCTCCAGGCAGCACCTTCCCCTGCCTAGAACCCAGGACATGTAGGGGGAGGTGGAATCTGTTGGATTTGTCAGGAGAGGACAAAGGGGGAATGTCTACAACCACCCTGGGGGAAAGTGCAGAGAGGATCAAGCCAAATGTTCTTGGAAGTGCACAGCAATAGGCGAGAGGCACAGACACAAGTTGGACATGGGAAATTCTAGTTATGTACCAGTTCTGTACAGTTATTTCACAACGAAGGTTGTAAAAAATGTCCAGAGCATGGACTGGAGATAATCAGACCTAGACTGGACAAGGCCTGAAAGAACCAGACCTAACTGAGTCCTCCTTGAGCAGGAGGTTCAACCTCAATGGTCTCCAGAGGTCCCTTCCAGTCTAAATTATTCTGGGATTCAATAACAATTATTCCTTTATTCTTAGATGAATATGCCAGTACTCAGAACAGAAAAAGGTAATTTGTGCAAGATCCCACCTCTTTCCTGCTCCCAGGCCTTTTCCCTATATTTTTGCCCAATGCCAAGTTCAACCTTCTCTGCGAATACCTTCAACTTTTCTACTTTAGCTGTGATTAAGTCATTGCTTGTTGGATAGCATAGTTTGTTTTCCCACTTCATATTGCCAGGTGGATATTATGTTGTGGGAATCCAAACTTTTTGCAAACAGCCCAAAAGTCCAGGCCCAAGGATGTTCCTACTCTGCTGGTCCCCAGACACAGCACTAAGCTCTGTGGGCTGTGTAATTTTGGGTTCCTACATTGGAATTAGGCTGCTTTCTAACAAGAAGTCCCAACTCACCCATTTTTAGTGTATGGATTCAGATTTTATTTACCAGCAGAGGTGTTTCAATCACCTTTCAAAGCTGGTTAAATGATAATGAAAATAATAATGAACAATAGGCATTCCATTAAAAAGGAGATAGGTTTGTTCATTGGCTTGGATTAAGGTGCACTGGTCATTTAATTTATTGTTTCACCGCTTTCAGATTATACTTTTACGTTAAAATGGCCTCCACTGTCTATCTCTTCCCAGAACTTTTATCTGTGATGGAACTTGTTTCATTTAAGGATCTATTTTTTTTTTCCATGAAGGTACTGAACAAAAAAAGCAGCCAAAGGACTTGCAGGAACCACAATTTGCAGTTCACTGTTAAAACAGAACCTGATACATCCAATTTCCTGCTCCTCAGCCCACTCCTGCTCTCATACAGGCCCCTGCCCAAACAGTCGGGAAAACTTTAGGATGGCTGCTGATGTGGAGGGCAAGAAGGGGGATAGGAGCAAAGCCTCCTAGGGAGCAGGGAGTCCTGCAGCTCTCCAGGAAATGTTCATGTTATTCCATCAGTGGTGCAGCTTTGCTCCTGCTTTGCTTCCTTAGAAGTGTTCCTGCCATCTCTGCTCATCTGCAGGCAGAATGTTTCCCCAGACCATCCCTGGGGATGTTCCTTTTCCAGCCTGCCTATGTCACTCAGGCTGCTAAGGTCAACATTTGGTTGGTATCTCTCTCCAGCAGTAAAGCGTTTTCTGTCCACTGAAAAAGGCTGTGCATTGGGAAATGTTGTAAAGTAGCAAATAGTTCTTGCTTAAACAAAGAGAAGCTCAATGAAATTCAAATTATTTTGAAAACAAAGAACCCATCACCAGCAGCTAATACAGATTATCTGCACTTCTATATTGAAAGCTGCATTACGAGTATTAAGGAAGAGAAAGAACTGGGAATGTTCCCAAAGTTCACTAAATCCTTCGCATTCCAGAAAGAGATCAGTTTCTCATTCATATCTCCACCATGGGCTCTCTGTACAGAGAGGACACAGCTCTGCTTTCCATGAGCATCAACATGCCTCACATATTTTTTTCTCCCCACTTGTGCCAAGTCATTAAAATGCGAGACAAGAAACACTGAGCACAAAATGGTCGGGGGATTAACAGAGACATTTCCTCTCTCCAGTTTCTGTTTTTGCCTCTCCATCCTTTCAGACTCGCTCTGCTGTTGGAGTTATTTAGCCTGAAATTTGATGGTATTTGAATAATTTAGCTTAGTCTTTTAGGGAGATGGACTCACAATTCAGAGACATTTCTTTCCCCCACTTCAGTAACTCCAGAGCTCCTATTAAAAGGTAGGACCTTCCCCTTTACTGGCCCATGGAAAGCTGTACTTCCACCACTGGGAGGAAGCCAGAGGGAACCTGGCTGCTGTGCCTGCAGCTCTTCCCTAGGTGAGGAGGTGGTCAGAGGAGGGAATGCAGGCTCTCAAAACATGGGAACAGGTCAGCCCTCAGTCCTAACAGAAAATATTTGCTCCAGAGTTCAATTCCCCCCAGTCCCCATGCCCAGTGATAATTTTGTCCAGTTAAACAGGTCAGAAATATCTCCCTGACTCCACCTAGGGATGAGGTTGGAAACAAAGGAATCTATAACTCTTCTTGCCGGATAACTGCAAAATAACTTCTGGAATAGTTTCCTGCCACGTTGAAAACAATGCCCTGGCAGCAGGGACGTGTGTGAGTGCTCTGCAGGGAGAGCATTGTCTGGCGTGTCAGTGTGTTTGTGTACACAAATATTAATGAAACAGAGGCCAAACAGGAACTGAACTCTCTCTGGGAACTGCTCCTCCATGGCATACCCAGGGAAGCAGGGAATGAAACATTCGGCAACTGTGCAAAAACTGCTGGAAAACAAGCACCACTATGTTGTATTGTGTCTATCTTTGGGGGAAAATCCCTCTGAGAAACTCCACAAGAGTGTTTATGCTGCTCTCGAGTAGGGTTTTGTGTTGGTTTATTTTGTGTCACTGTGAACTCTAACATGATTTAAGGCCACATGAAATGTTTTGTCATTCGCTTTGGGTAATTGTTGGAGGCCCAACATGGCTGGATTCTACACGCTGTGGGCAGCCACAGCTTCTCTGGGCAACCTGTGCCAGGCCTCACAGGGCAGAATTTCTTCCCAATATCCCACATAACCCTACCTCTGGCAGCCTAAAGCCAATTCCCCCTTGTCCTGTCCCTCCAGGCTATTGTCCAAAGCCCCTCTCCGTCATTCTTGTAGGCTCCCCTCAGGCACTGGAAGGCCTCCCTTCCCAAACATTTACACCAGAACATCCACCTCACAGATGATGTTATTATTTAGGAGGAACTCCATTTCACATACCTCAGACAGGAAAAACACACTTTCTAGGGATGAAAATAAGTAATTCATTTTTAAAAAACTTCCTAAAGGGGAAGTGTATTTGGTTATTGTTTTATTATAAAACTGATCAAGTGCCAGGCACTGGTTTTGAGAGAATGGCCACTATGCTGAGTTGTGAGGCCCTTTTGGAGGTTTCTGGAAGGAGCCACCTTTTAAAAATCTTACTTTAATTCTTGCTGTGATTAGAAATTCTGTAGCTATGACAGCAGTGTGCCATCTGTATAACAGGACCCTGTTAGAGTATCCATCTGCTAAGGAAAGGATTACTTCATCAAATCTTACAGTTTAAAATCCCCAGGACTAGGCACTGTATTTACCCCGGGTGCTGTGAAGGGAGGGACACAAGGCAGCAGAAGAGCTGGAAATTTCCCTGCCCAAATAACCAGACCAGCAGCATCCACTAAGGTCTTGAGGTGGTTTAAATGGTTAAAAATGTGCCGTTACTTTATTTTTTATTACATTACACCTCCCTTTGGAGAGACCCACCTCTGCCAACAGCATAATGTATGGCTGGGGTTTCAAAGAGCTCACAGGCAACACCTACAGGAATGACAAAGCAGCTGCAGGAAAACCTTGCTTTTAAGATGATGTTATTTCATATAAAATACAGAAACCTGAACTCTGGCTTTGTCAGTTTTTTCTGTTCCCAGTTATTGCTTGAAAGATCAGGCTAATACTTACACAAAGGATTCATTAGTGAATTTACGAGAGCATAAAAACACCCAGAACAAGGAAAGGAATTTATTGTGCTTTGAAAAGGAAGTGGTGGGGGAAGGAAGAGAAGCAGAGAGAGAGGCAGAGTGATGTGGCTTTAAAGAGAGGCAATCCAGTGACATTTTGAATAATTAAAATTAATTTTAAATCTTTCCCAAAGGAAAATGAGATGGGCTCTATCCAAGCACAGGAAGGTTTAAATATACCCTGGACTAGCAGCTCATCTCTAGGAGGAGAGGAAAAGTGTGAACATCTTTGAGAGAGGAAAAGGCAAATGAGTCAAGAGAGAATGAAAAAACCTGCACAAAGCTTTCAGAGAACATCGTAGAATAGCCATGGCACTGAACCAACACCAACCCAAGGCTTACAGACATCCCAGCATCTGCAAAGAGCCCTGCCTGGGGCACACAAAATGGGCAAAAAGCAGCCTGTGACAGCAGAGCTGAATGGAAGGCCTGAGGAGCTTCCCAGCCAACTGCTTCAGGACCTCCCATCCAAATTCATCAGAAAACTCAAGCCCAAGTGAGCTTCAGATTTCAACAGGTTGATTCTACCTCAAATTCATAGGTTAAAAAGATACATTTCTACTAGCCAAGCTACCTGACTTGTGCTCTCCCCAGGTGGCACACACTTACCACATTGTATCCCCACTATTGAATTTATTAAAAATGGTTTTTATCAAGATAAAATGTCAGAAATCTCCATTTTAACACGAATGAAAGAAACCTAGTCCGTTTGTAATTAAAACATCTTTGGTATATCCTGCTCCAAAAATACTTCTGTTTTCGAGAATATTATAAAGGGAACATCTTTCATGTAGGAGTAGTTCTGCTCACCTGCTGTTCTTTGTAAAGTGAAGGAGAGGAATAAAAAAAAATTGCCTGAGCTGGAAGCACCTTTGGATAAAGTGATCTGTCACAAAAATCCTGGTGCCAAAGGCAGCATCTCCATTGTTCCCTGGCACAGGAGCTGACGAGCCAATGCCTTTGAAGTGATGGAGTGTTTCTTCCAAGGCAGGCTCAGGACCCTCCTCGTGGGTCTGCACTCCATGTCACTATTTCCCCATCTCCACACGCAGATGTTAAACTGAGGGGCAAACAGGAGAAGTCAGTAAGTACAGCCTTCTCAGAGTTTGCTGTAGGAGGAATCCTATTGCTTCTGTGGGATACAGCAGTTGCAGTAATATTGAAAAATAATGCCTTGGTGTCACAGAACCACAGAATCCCTAAGGTTGGGAAAGATCCCCAAGACCATCAAGTCCATCCTTCAAATTCCACCGTGCCCACTAAACCATGTCACGAAATGCCACATCTACTCATTTCCTGAACTCTTCCAGGGAATGGTGACAGGGAAAGGGATTTCTTTACAACTCACCTCCTGATTAAGAAAGGCATCAAAATGAGGCTTGCTTAGCATGGATTAGCAGTGGTTGATGTGCATGAAGATGTTTGATCTCATCCATACACCCACAGGTAACTCTCATCTCTGAGATGTTGGCCCCTGCCTTCCCCCCAAGCTTCCCTTCCTTCCTCGTCCATCCCAAACCTGAAGAAAGGGATTTGCACCCAGGATTTCAGAAGGAAGGCAGTGGGCAGAAGGGAAGGGGAGCCTCTCCCACTGCTGGCCTTGAGCAGTTTACTTCAGTGTCAGGGAAGGAGATAGCTCTGTTTACATTCCCATTCCCTGGAAGATCACGAGATTATTTAGATGATGTCTGGACAGTGCTCTGAACATGCAGAGGAGACACATAAAGCTCAGCTTTATGTGGAATAGTCTCCCCTTTCTTTTTAATACTCAAATTTCCAAACGCACACAGGCAGCCAAAATGCAGAGCTGAGTATGCCAGCAATGCTGGGTAAATCCCTGGCATCACACATCAATCTGCTCTTTCATGTGAAATTAAAGCCTCCTCTCTGACCAGAGGGGAAACAAAAGGCAGGCACGGAACAGTCAAAGGGAAAAACAAGAGACTGGGGAGAGAGGGATTGGAACCAATGGGGCTGAGTTAACCTGTCTGCTCAACCCTAACCACAGAAAACCATTTTCTGCCCAGCTGCTGTCACATGAGCCACAACATCCCAAGAGGCTCACAGCAGGCCCTCAACTAACCACGTGCCACATCCAACGCCCTTCATTCGCTGCATGCAGCTTCCATAGGGTTTCTCCCACCTAAAAATCCTGTGGTACAAGGTTCTGTGGCTCACCTTTATACAGCTCTTCTGGAGTCACCTGGGAGAAATCACCCTTTTTCTGCACTTGCCATACACATACCCAGATAAAATACAATTTACGGTCCGAGTTTCGCAATATTTAAGTCAGTTTGGATGGCGAAGCAACCTGAAATGTTGAATTTAAAAGTATTACAGAAACGTTATAAATTTTAAAGTGAAATGCTCGATATATTATTTGGATTAATGAAATATTGTTCTGAATTTTCACCCATTAACATGCAAACCTCTGTGAGTGTAATGTTGTTTCCAGTTAGAGCAGCTGATTTGTCCAGGATGGAGGTTAGAGCCATGATAACACTTTCGCTTGGCTTAACAACCCACCTATTTCACAGAGTCAGTGAAGCACTGCTCATCCTCAGTTACACTCTAGTCCTAAAGCTCCTGCAACTACAGAAGGAAATTAAGAACAAATTAAGCTGGAAATGGACCTCCCTGTTCATCAAATTCAATCTCCAGTTGGCACAATCAGTGTTTCTGTATCATTATTATATAATCCCTTTCTTAATGCGCCGAGTTCCCTCCGCCTCCTCCCAGAAAATCTTGTAAGAACCTCATTACTGCCTGGAAACCTCCATCCAGTTTGCTGCTGATGCTCGGACAATTTGTATCCTTTTGTCCTTATGACAACCTCACCTCCAGCCTCCCAGCCTTCCCCTGCTGGCACAGGCCCCCAGCTCCCTCCATGGACAGGACTGATCCTGTGTACTCCCCCAGGTCTCTGGGAAAGCACCAAAGGACTCCAGCTCACTCCAGCTGGGAGAACCACAGAGGAAACCCAGAGACCAAAGCAGGCGAGAGAGGGAAAGCCTGGTTTTGCTGGGTGGGCACCTGGGACCTGCCAGGGCCACGGCACTGAGCAAAATTCACTGGCCCTGCTACGTCTCCTCAGTGTTGAATCTGCCTGAACACCTCAAGGCCCTTTCTCCCTCTCCTGCCAGGGTTACCCAGGCAGAAGGAAGCCCTTCCTGCTGCTGCTCCTGTGCCTGGGAATGGGGCTGTGTGGCCGATGCTGTCGACACTCCCGCAGCCCTTCACCAGATCAGTGATGGGTCCCTGTCTGCAGCAGCAGTTCTGCCCTCAAAACAGCACAGCGTGTGCTGGATGCATCTTGGGAACCTTCTGGCAGCCAGCTGGGCCTCCAGGTGGGAAAAGGTGAACATTAGCAGGACAAACAGCAGCGTAACTCTGTGCTGGGGCTTGGGGTGGAGGCCATTTCCCACACGTTTGAAGAAAACAGTCCCAGGGGATTAAAATAATTTCACAACTTTTTTTTTTTTCTTCATAAAATCTACAATAAAAACAGATCATATTAAACAGAAATGAGCCTACCAGAACTTATGAATAACTTGCATTCTTCCACTGGAGCCCAGCCAGCTACCCTTGGAAAAAATTCCTGTTTACTTTGTAGTGAATGTGAGAGACATGCAGTCTGCCAGAAGCTGCTACGACAGTAAAAACACAGCCAGGGGCTGTCACAAATGGGGAAATCACAGAGAAAGTTAACTTTTTAACTTCAAGGACTAAGATTAAAATAATATCTATTTGGTTAAAAGTTATTTACTTTATCACACAGAAGACTTAAGTTGCCTTTACATGAAAGCCGTTCTAGTTCAAAGGCAAATTTCAGCTGCTTCTTCAATAGTTAGCTTGGGCTTTAACATTTTTATTAGATTTACAAAGGAAATGTCTTTCCTTGTTGCTCTCAGTTGTGCTGAGATTAATATTTTGCCCTCCAACTGCATCTTTCTTTGCCCAAGCCTCAGACAGGATGGCTGCAGTAGGAATTCCTGCCAGTGTCCTCGCTCAAGGCGCTTCCTAAATCCTTGGGGGATGATTAGACATGCTTGACCTTCTGGCTCCTCAGCAATTTGATCCTAGGATGACTCCTACATAAATCCTACCCTAAGCTGTAGGTCTGGGATTTCAGAAATTGCAGAAAACATATTCCCAGTACCCCCAAGGCTGAATACGGAGGCCTGATTAAGTGACAAGCTCTTTGAGAGGAGAGAGGCTAATGTGTAGCCTCAGAGCTCCTGTGTTTTGTGCTGTACATTGGGATTTCTTCCTTCCTGATCTTCAACAAAGCTGGATGATTTTTTTTTTTATCATTTCCACTTCTTTGTGTACAATATTTGTATCCTTCTGTCTTGGCAAAGCTTATTGTAACCATAATTTGAACATGAAGGGACTTTCTCCTGTTCATTTATGTTCTTGATTCATCTTTTCATTTATCTTATCTTTCATGAGCAACTTTCCTTTTGTCCCACAAAGCAGCCAAAGGCCCATGATGTGCAGATGTCTGTTGTCCCACAGCACTCCTGCACCCCTGCTGTCACCACCCCTCGCTGGCTCTGACAGATTTTCCCATTGTCCCTCTCATCCCTTCAGAGCCCATTTTCTAGGCTTTGTTGTTTTGCTTTATACTTTAGACCAAGAACATGTTTAAGTCTCTTCCTGCACCTGAATCCAAGACTGGGTGACCTGATAACCCTGCAGCAGCAATGAAAACAGGAGACAAATGTCACCTCAAAGGGACACTTGAGCATATCTGGCCCTGTCAGGAGCAGGAAATACCACGCGTCTTACGTCAAAGATTTCTAACCTAAATCTGCAGACCCAAGGGGGCTGAAATGACTTGAATACGGTTCAGATAAACATCCAGACTTTGTGATGATTATCCAAACTCTTTGGGAATGTGGAAGCTGTGAGGTTCTCTCCTCAGCAGTACCTTGGGCACATCCTGCACCTTGAGGCCAGCCCTGATAAGGCTGTTTGTCGGAAGCCAACTGCAGCAGCATTAATTAGACCACGTTGGTAGGAAGCTGTGAACCAAGGGATGCTGAAGATGTTGCCAAGTGGCTCGCGAGAAATAAATCAGACTTGTCCAAAACACAGCCCCATACCAGCCACTGGGAAGAAAATTAACCCTGCCCCAGCCAAAACCAGCACAAGAGACTATAAATATCTTCAGAGTAAGAACAGTGGAAATTATTCACTGTCCTAGAAAAGCAGGATCTTCAAAACAGGAGAGAAAACATTTTGAGCACCTCCTTGTAGAAATTCAGGAGTCAAGTAACTTTAATTTTACCTTGGGAATTAAATCAGCTATATCAAATTAAGGCCAGATTCATTCTGATTACAATTAGCCACCCAGAGGCTTAATACAGTTTGACTAATACATGTTAAAATCGCATTTTTAGTTAATTTAGGTTATTTCCTGAGTGTTCCTGCAAAGGTGAGTCCTAAATCTCACTGCTATTAATCAGCCAAAAGAAAGAAGGCCTTGCATTTAACTGGTCTTTCTCCATTTGTTTCATAACATCTTCACTGTGAAATCTGCTCAGCATAGTGCATTAAAAAAAAAACCTGTTGGGCTGCAGTGGGCAAAAACCTGTTAGTTTGGATAAATTACGCAAGAGAATAAAAAGGACAGGTATTTTCAGAGCTGGTTAGAAAACACACCTGACTGAAGGATTTCGGCAAGCAGCCTGAGGATTCAGCTGGGATTACACACAAATGGGCTAATTCATAGAATCTTATTCTGGGTGAAAAGGGGACCTTGAGGATCATTTAGTTCCAACCCCTGGTTAATTATTAATTATAATCTGCGAAAAGAGTGGGAACGAAAATTCACTGTCTCCAGCTTCTTAAAGAAAAGGAAAAAACACCTGAATTTCCACTGAGTCTCAACAACCAATTTCCATAGATTTGGGTATTTATCTTTAGAAGGCAAAGTCTAGGCAGATCCAAACACCAGTCTCCCTCAGGCTGACTCTGTTAGCAAGGGACTCCCACACTGTCTGAAAGCTCTTCCCCTGCAGCTTTCCAGCACTCCCAACCCTCTTGTACCACTACCCACAGCGACACCAACCCATCCACTCCTTCCCCCTATTCCCTGGCCTTTTGCAGGCCCTTGCATCTCCCACCTATTGTTTAGGGGTGCAGACTGTCTGACCTGAATCCAAATGGCTCAGTCTGGAGCACCTCTTGCCAGTTAATGCCTTCAAGGAGCTAAAAGCCATCAGCAGAGTCGCTCATCGCACCTCCACAAGGGCCTGGCTCACCAAACCTTTGGCTGTTATTCCCCAGTTACAGAAATTGGTCTCCTACAGGATATCCACTCTCCCTTCACACCTTGCCTGCTTTTCCTGGCAGGCAGCACTGCTGCTAATCATGAGCACAGACAGCATTGCCAAAGGGCTGCTGCTCCCCTTTCCTCCTGCTGGGACTCTCAAAGTTATTCAAACATACAGAACTGTCCACCACAGCACAGCACCTCTCACATCCCACAGAGCAAAGACCACCCTGAATAACCCTAACGACTGATCATGCCCCTTACTGGAAAGAAACAGCATTTATCATGGAATCCCAGACTGGTTTGGGCTGGAAGGGGCATTAAAGCCCACCTTGTTCCACCCCCTGCCACAGACAGGGGCACCTTCCACTGTCCCAGGCTGCTCCAAGCCCTGTCCAACCTGGCCTTGGGCATTTCCAGGGATCCAGGGGCAGCCACAGCTTCTCTGGGCACCTGTGCCAGGGCCTGCCCACCCTCACAGGGAACAATTCCTTCCCAAATCCATCTATCCCTGCCCTCTGGCAGTGGGAAGCCATTCCCTGTTGTTATTCCAGGCCCTTGTCCCAGTCCCTCCCCAGCTCTCCTGGAGCCCCTTTACACACAGGAAGGGGCTCTAAAGTTTCCCTGGATCCTTCTGTTCTCCAGGTGAACACCCCCAGCTCTCCCAGCCTGGCTCCAGAGCAGAGGGGCTCCAGCCCTCAGAGCATCTATATTTATCATCATAATTTATCATTCTCACCAGTCAGGATTTTATATGCCAGCCCTGCTGGATTTAATATTTTTGTAGAGATGATTGAGAGAAACAAGGCACTACTTATAGAAGAATTCCCAACAGAGTCCTAACAGGCTCTCATGGAAAGCCATTGTTTTGCTTTCTTATTTGTTGTCCCTGTGGAACTGTAACCCACTACTCCAGATTGTCCACCCATATCTATTCCCATGCAGCAATGAATGTCAAGACACCCCGGGCTGGCTGCTGCTGCCAAAATGCTGTAAGGACATTTACTGCCATTTGGAATATTTTCACTTCAAAGGAAAGGATTAATGAAGATTATGGAAATGATCCTCAATCTCTGCAATTCCACTGACCTGCTTTTCCCCAGATGCCACATAATGGTTTGTTAAACTATGTGTCAGCTATATGAGAGAAATGTTCAGTGCAATGCAGAGTGGGAAGTGCAATATTCCAGATGCACACATCACTTGCAAGGTAAAAATGCTTTTGAAGCACAGCCAAACACCGCTGGCACTCGGAGCCTCTCCTGGGCTGGTGGAGCACTGTCTGAGGCAGTCTAAGCTCCCCCAGCCCCAATAAATGTGTATCATCTCCAACCCAGCTCCAGTGCCAGCACTGAGCTGCACCACTCAAGCCTTGCACTCTCCTCACCCCTGGCTGCTCCCCAAGCTGCAGATCCACCATGAATCCTTCCTGTTGGTGCTTTGTGTAACCATGGGATAGCAGGAAAGGAACGGAGAGAAAACAAGACAAGGGTACTGTGATAACATGTAAGACAGAGAATTTATCAGACCAAAGACAATATTTACAATATGCACTTTTTTTTCTCTTATTTCAAGTCTTAAGAGCATTTTCGAGTTTTGTGCCACATTATCTATATTGATGCTACCACTCCATCTATCCATACCGACCCTACCTTGGCCTATATTACCATAACTTTTGTATAAAGACATGGCGAAAGTGTCAAACCCCAATTACTTGGGGAGTCTTGTCACTCTTGAGAGTAGTCACACAGTGGCACAAGTCACCTGGAGAGGTTGTGGAGTCTCCATGCTTGGAGATACTAAGAACTCAGCTGAACTTTAGCCACTATCTCCTGATGGCCTCCAGAGATACTTCCAATTTGTAATTTTCATAAGGATCATTCAGGTTGGAAGGGATCTCTGGTCTCTGGTCCAAGCTCCCATTCAGGATCAGCTCTGAGGTCAAACGAGGAGAGTCCTGAAAGTGTCAGAGGGGAGATTGCACAACCTCCAAGGTTTGATTTTCCTCATGGGGGAAAAGCCACTCCTTGTGTCCAGTCTGATCCTCTCAGGTTTGAGCTCTGCTCCTCCCACTCTGCACTACCATGAGGAACTCCAGCTTTTCCATAATCCCCTCACAGGTACTGGAGGCTGCTGGACCTTCCCCCCAGGCTGAGTGCCTCCCTCCCTTGCTTAGCTTCTGACAGAGCAAATGCTCCAGCCCTGAGCACCTCGGTGTCCTGCACTGACCTCCCTCCAGTTTAGCCTTTCCTGTAGCAGGAGCCCCAAACCTGGCACAGATTTGGGGTGAGACCTGCTGGGTGCTGAGCAGAGCAGGCAGCCCCTGCTGCTGCTGCCCAGGGTGTGCCAGGGCCCTGGGGCTGCCTCGCTTGGTGCCCCAGCCTGGCACAGATTTGGGGTGTGACCTGCTGCTGCTGCCCAGGGTGCTGCCGGGGCCCTGGGGCTGCCTGGCTTGGTGGCCCAGCCTGGCACCTCCTGGAGCTGCCCCAGGCAGGCTCACACTGGCTCTGTGTCAGGCTTGCCCAGGGCAGGGCTTTGCCCTGAGCTCACTTTCCCAAGCTTCACCTCACCCCTCCAGGCCCTGGAGCTGGCTCCTAAGGCACTGCCATTTACAAACCTAAGGAGGCTTTCCTTCATATCTTCCTCCAGGACTCTGATAAAGATGTTAAACAGGACAGATATCTGTGGTGCTCCATTTATTATCAGCCTCCAGGCAGAGAACCAGCTCTGAACCATGCATCTGGGAGGATGATTATTTAAGTAGTTTTTCAGAGGATAGACAACATGATAGGTAGACTGTAACTCTTATTCTGTGTTTAAATGAACAATTTACTCCTTCTTGTAACACAAAAACCAGTTTTAATTTCCTTTTTTAGTGTATTCTGGAAGACAAAGGATGTCACAGGACACTGGAATCATTCAGAGGTGCAAATGTTCTCAATATGCCCATTCAGTGAAGTCAAAAGTCTCAGTACTGATTTCTACACAGTATTTCACACAATTAATGCAGCTGATTTTATCGCTGTGCTGGTATGGAAGAGTTCAAGACATTATGATAAAAAATCATTTGCCTGGGAAAATAATTCATAACTAGATTTTGGAGGAAGTTTTTATTTGTTTGATTGGTTGTTTTTTGACGCTTTTTGTTTGTTGGTTTTGTTGGTTTTTTTAAATTTAAGATCAGCTGCAAATAGAGCAAGCAGTGCCAGCACAATTGGTGGAAACCTAAAGGACAAAGTTGTGGGAAAGTGTCAGGACTGCCACATACTTTGGTGGATAACCAGTCTCTCAGATATGCTAAGCTGTGAAGGAAAAGGGTAGAAAATGTTCCATCAGTCATTTACCCCCAAGGGCTGTTTATTTCCCTCACAATGCCAGACTTGACCAACCTGCACTGTGGAAAGGGAAATGTCCCTTTCCCCCAGGCACAGCCCTGGGAATGCTCTGTGCAAAGGGAAATGCTTGGTGCTGCCCCAGAGTTGTGCCATCACAAATGTCATCACAAAGGCAAGCTGGCTTTTAATTTCTGATAAATAAGAAATGGAATGAGCAGCTTTTTTTGCCCCTGCCAATCAAGCTTTATGTGCCCTGCAATTACCATTGACAACAGATGGAAAATTGCAATGACTAAACCCCAAAAGCTGGTGATTTTCTATTTTTAAATTAGTAGTTTAGTGGATTAAGGTAAAATATTTGCCTATTGCTGGATCACCCTGAAAGTATGTTAAACACTGGGTTAGGGAACAATTCTGTGAGTAGCCAAGGAAACACAAAATCTGGAACTAAACCTCTATTTGCAGGTACCAAGCGATCAGAGAGACAAACAAAGCTCCTGCACCCACCCAGGAGCTGCTCTGTGTTTTGTTAGAAGTTCCATGTCAGAATATGCAAAATAAAGTGCTAGTGAGTAATTTGCATATGCAAATCCAGGCCAGCTGAAGGGCTGACTTTTGATCTCCAGAAGCAGAGCTCTCTGCAATGCCCTCATCTCCATCCCTCCAGGCCTTGGAGCCACACTGCCAGATTTGCCTTGCTTCCTGCTGGGGGTTCTTTGTGCTTCCTTTGCTGGAACCCTTTTTTTCCAGCTTCATAGGAAACTGGACTTTGTTATTCAATGGCTGAGGAATGGCTCTGTTTCCACCATAAGATGGGAAGAGAGAGGTGGCCTGGAAAACCAAAAGGAAATACTTTGACCTGGACTAAGACAGATCCTGCTGCCAGGAACAGTTATAAAAGCAGAGGCAGATCCTGCCCTACACACTCCACTCCTTTCCTTCTGGCAGCAAAGTAACCCAGCAAGGCCACAGCAATCCCACTGCTGCCTTAAACCATGGAATACTTCTCCAGGGATAGTTTTCAGGAGGAAGCCCTTCCTCAGCACTCTGGCAGCCACCACATGGCATGGACAGCAGACATCCTCAGTTCCACAGGACCAGGACGAGGAGCAAGCACAGCTCAGCCAGCACCTCTCCATTTACACTGTAACTATTCCTTTCCAATATGTTAAAGCTGTCAGTACTGCAATTAACATGTCAATACTGCAATTACTATTTTTCCTGCCCGCTGTTCACCCCACTCTGCTAGGGCAGAGCAGAATCCACGGCGGTTTGTTACTTAAAACATGGAGAGTTGCAGGAAAAGCTGCCAGGAGCTGCAGCAGGACTGAGCAGCAGGAGCACATCTGCTGCCTGGCTGCCTTCAGAAGAGAGGGAGAGAGGAAACCTCTTTGGTCAGGTTGGAGAGAGAGCTGAGGCTACAGGAGCCACAGGAAGTCACAAAGTGACACAGGCAGGGGAAATCTAAACCTTTGAGTTCATGGGGCTTTCGTAATTCATATCATCACGACTTCTGTCTTGCATGACTCTTAGCTAGATTTACAGGATCCAAGAGTGAAGTGTTGGGGAGGACAAAACCCAAGCTATAAATAACTGAAGAGAAAAGCAACAGGAGATTTCAAGGCTTTGCTGATTCAATTTGAAGGCACGAAATTCCTCTCTTTCACTATTGAAACAGTTGCTCAAAATAGAACCCTTAAAAGCAAGGATATTAGGATATTATTGTCAGCAGGACATGCTGACAAGCCCTCATACTCTCATTTAGTCCTTATAAAGTGTAGGAACAGGAATGTGCAAACCATAAATTGCAAAGGCAGCATCTGCAAGCCTTCATTCAAGGTTCCTAATTGCTCTATGATTCAAGCAGACATGTGGCTCTTTTTATTTATTATTTGTGTGTATTCAGGCAAATTGGCTGGTATTTGCACACGCCTGGGGAATGGCCTTTTTCAGGGAGGTGTTGGCATATTTCAGTTTTGTTTCTAGGAGGTCAGTGGTTTGGGGCCGGACTGAAACTTCCAAAGCCAGCATAAACATTTCTTTTCTTCCAGATTATCCTCAGGGAAAAATAACAGTCTGGCCATTGCAGCTTTAAGAGTTACAGCCTCACTCTTGCCAGCGCTTTCATCCCTGGCTTTCACCAAGAGCAGTACAATTCCACAGCCCTCCAGGTGCATTTCACCCATCAGAAGGATCAGAGATTAATTTGGAGCTCCAAGAGCAGAGGCAGATGCTGTTTGAGAGCACGTACATGGAATACAAGGAGGACAATTAGTGCTACAGAAATAGTCCTCAGAGCCTGCAGATTCATTTTCAAGAGTACAGTAATGCTCCGGGTCAATGGATTTACACCCAAAGATGGGCTGTGTTTTAATTCCACGCCTGTGGTAAGCACCTGCCCAACACACCCTGGGAAAACTGCAAGCACAAAACCAAAATGAGGTGAACCCTGGTTTCAGTTCTCCACTAAGCCAAAGAGATAACACATTATCAAGACAAGATGCACTAAATAGCCTAGACCTTCCAAAAACACATATCCAGGTATCCACCTCAAGAAAACAATACCCTAAACCATGAAAAATGGGACTCATTTCCCCTGGGCAGGAAATACACCCATCTCTGGTGGAAGATGTCCCTGCCCATGGCAGGGGTTGGAACGAGATGAGCTTTAGGGCTCCTTACAGCTCAGAGCAGTCTGTGACACTGTGATTTTATTAACACTGCACATGGAACCTCGAGGGACACTGAGCTCAGGGACCCTGGGACATCTCTGACTGAGGCTGCCTCCTTCCATTTCTGCTAAAAGGCTTTATTATGAGCACTGGGCTAATAAAATCCGTATGAGTTATCTCAGCCAATCTCCTAATTTGTTATTAGGTCTCTAAAAGGGGAGAATTAGACCGCTGGGATCTTACTTACCTTAACTTATATCCAAGCAAATAACTCAGAGACAGATTATTTCATAGATGGGTGGCGAATGGCTTTAGGTCACCTGAAAGGCAAGTTTGCAAACTTGTCCTGCACTGACATTGTGCCAACACCCAAGGGCTCAGAGCTGTGCCTCAAGCCATCGTTACTCAGCCCTTGGCTCGGGAGGCAGCGGCAGGACAGAGGGAATTTCTCCAGACAAGGACTGGGAGGTGCAGTACCCAAGGGCACCTCCCAAGGGTTTCTGTATTTCACACATGCAACAGTTTTGCAGTTACTGTTTTGTCAAAGCATTCAGGTGTTTCACCTGAGTGCTGAGCTCTTCACCTGCCATCCTTTCTACAGCCACACCACAGAGAGCCCCAGAGCAGAGGTTTTCAGCCTGGCAGGGCTGCTCAGCAGTGCTGCCAGTACCACACACCAGGCCTCTCTGTCTCTCACTCTCAGCAAGATCACGTCTGCCTCTTCCCCTTGAGTGTCTCCACACCCTCCCCCTCACACACTGCAAACACTATTACAACACCCCAGTGTTGCCACACCTTCCAGATGCTGCAGGCTTGCTTGCTTTTCACTTGTTCCCAGCTTTTTGAACACAGAATCTCTGTTCTCATTGAAGAAAAAAAAAATACTGTACCCACATTGTTGAAGACTCCAGCTTGAAAATAAGAACGTAAGAAGATACAGGACGTACACTGATGTTGACAGCAGCCAGCACTTGTTAACCACCAGCAATGGACTGCAGAAGTCCTTCTCCTCCAAGTAGGGAATTGGTGATTGCACCTGCAAGAAGACATTTTCCTATGGTCATCCTTTAAAAAGAGTGAAAGTGAGAATAGGTGTGATAATTATAAATGGCTTGAGCCACCTTCAGCTCTGTGCTGCGAAAAAAAGGCATGTACCCACTGATGCCAATTCCCGCCCTCAGAGCAGGCCCAAGTCAGTAGATCCACCTGCCAAATACCAGAAAAAAAAAATAAATAGTGTTCCAGCCATATTAACTCCCTCACCTGGCTGACACTGAAGGCACCTAACAGTGCTGCTGACTCAAGGAGAGGCATGGCCAGCAACTTCAGAGAGAATAGATCCAGTAAAGTAATTGAAGGTGAGGTTCTTACTGTACTGGAGCTTGAACAGCTTGAAGGGTCCAGAAAGAAACCCCTCATCTCCCTCCCTTGAAGAGGAACCCAAAAAATCACAATATATATTACTGAAGACCAGCATTTGTGTTTGAGATATTCTATGAGTCATTTGGAGATACAGAGCCAGGGAGTAGCTGGAAATGAGGAATTAAATGTGACATGAACTAGAGAGAGCAGTGGGAGGAGAGGCCTTTGACCAGAGGCACAAAAGACCAATAAAGAATATGCCAAGAGAGAAAAACATCTGAAAACTGGCCCAGCAAAGCCACTGGATAGAAAAGTGCTCTCCATGTGAGAGCATACCCCACCTATTCTAATTTATTTACTCACTGCTTGAGAACACCTCATTCTGTTTGAAACTGGCCTTTACCTGTCTGGGACTGAAATCATCCACTCAAGCAACCAAATTCTGTACAATTCTACTGTACAATTCTACTCTATTTGTATTCTATAACATGATTTGGGCCTCTTATAGACCTCTTCTAAAAGCCCAGATTTCAGAAATACACAAGCACAGTCCTGAATCCCTAGAAAACAAGAGGTTTTTTTCCAATATTTTTCAGCATATTCAGTGAATATTATTGCCAACCCTGTAAAGTCTGCTTTCTGCAACTTAAAAAAACCCAAACAGGCATGACACAAAATAGGAAAAAACAAAAGAAACCATAACTACACATAAACAACTCGAGCTTCCTCCTCCTTCCACAGCAAGAGGGCTTTGTTTTTCCTGTCACAGCTGTTCAGATGTTAGGAGAGGTCACCTGAGTGCTCAGGCAGCTGAGGGCAATGAAACTCAGTGCTCCTCTCTGTGTTAGGGAGCAGGGATCTCCCTCTTTTTCAAGCTGAGTTTCACAAACGGCACAAATCAGGTGCTGAGAGCCTGGAGAACTCTAGATATGGTCCTGCAAGTGTCAGGAGAAAACCTGCAGCTGGTTTCAGTGGAGAAAGGCTGCATCCAGAACACAGATTCCTATTCACCCCAGCCTCTCCTCGCACGAGTGATGGTTTGGCTTGGACAAAGCTGCCTAGTCCTCAGGAAGGTGGGCAGAGCCTGTGGGCACAGAGCCAAGAAAACAGAAATCCTTGTGGGTCAGCAGGAAGGGGAGAAGGAAAAACCCAGAAACAATTAACTTCAGGTAACAGAGCAGGCAGGGAGAAAGAATCCAGTGTATTACCTGTGCAGCCATGACCACATCCCCCGTGATTGTAGCACAGACCCCACATTTACTGCCAGGAGCTGGGGTTGTTCTTCTCCTTCCCTTTTGTTACCTGTGCACACAGAAAATCCAGCTCAGGAGCAAAAATAAAGAGGGCTACTGTATTTCAAAACACTTTAATAACAGGCAACACCATCAGCAAGAGAGAGTGGTAAATCTGGAACAACACCAGCTCTCTGTTGGAAAAGATTCCAAACCCTTTCAAGGCTGGCACGTGTAACACTTGTCCTTCTCTTACCATCGCTGTGAGACACCCAGAAACACTTCTGCAGGGGCAGCTGGGTGGAATAAATGACAGAAAACCCTGCAGGGCCCCCTGAATCTGCTTGGGAATGTGACTCTTGGGGATGAGCTTTGCCGAGGACATGGGTACAGGTGTGCATATCCAGAACCATGGGGGTGTACATGACAGAGGGAAGGGGCTGGGGGAGGAAAGGGCTTGGGAAAGAGGAGTTGAAGCCTTACACAACCACAGGACTCTCTGCAGTGTGACCTGAACAAGTGGCTCAACAGTGAGATCAGTAAGACCAGCAGAAAGAAAAAACAAACCAGGAAAATGATCCTCCAGCACTCTGGAATATGGGATTTTTATATACCTGGATGCAGCCCTGCTAGTTCATAATACAAGAATACAAAATACATGATACCTGCTAGTTCAGAGTACATGATTTTATCACAAATCTCTCTAGACACATCAGCTAATCTGCAGGACCCCAAGCCCTGCCACTCACGCACCCTCAGCTGTATCAGTTCTATCTGCAGGACACGAGGCATTGCAAACACCAGGACAGCTCACTGAAATGGCTAGAAACATTGGTTCTTCAGAGCCCAGTGCTTCCACTCCTTGTAGAAGTTCCTGTCATGCTAAAAGTACTGAGTGATTCCCCTGCTTGTGCAGAAACACTTCCTGCAGGTAGAGAGATCAGCAGCAGGTGAGCAACAGTTTGAGTTCATCCACATAACCCTCACAAATCATGGAGCTCGTGGCCTGGGAAGCTGTATGGGCTGAGCTGGGCCTGACACCCAGCTGCAGACGATGGACACATGCCCCAATAAAAAGCAAGCCCACGTGTTAGATGATTCCATCAGTTTTTCAGGATGCACAGAAACCTTTCAACACATGATGAACCAATATTTCTAATTTTGCATCAGAACAATGGGGGACTGAGTTTGCCTACAGCAACTGATGATCCCCAGAGATTCCTGTGTGTGCAGAGCCTGTTCTTGCATTGTCCAAACACAGAGAGAAAACAGTCTGATGTGATTCCAGCCCCCTGCCCCTTTCATCCCCAACCTAGAGCTCTTTGTGCATCCAAAGGAAGAACACACAACGTGCACTCAACCAGACAGAGCTGAACTGCCTGCAGCCAAAATACAAAAGATTGGATATCTAATTTTTTTTTTTGGTAGTATAATCATTCTGTCATGTATAATGGATGCACAGGCAGAGTTTGGGCTTTTGAAAACCTAGAGCAAAGCTTTATTTTATTCCTGTAAATCTCACGGGCTTCAAATTGAAGCATTCCCTTCTGTCAGCAGCACAATGCTTAGCAATGAAATTCCATGGCTCCAATAGGACTCTGAGGCTTTAATTACACTTGGAAAATAGAGTGCTACCAGTGGGTTTGCTATCCGGGGGCATACGAGATTCATGAGCCTTAATATAGCTTCAAACCCAGCCATAAAGGGTGTGGGAACGAAGGGACCAAAAAGATTACTCCAAAAATCTGTTTTCTTCATATAAGACTGAAGATTCCTGGAGGTCTGAGAGTGGAGGAAGCTAAAGGTTCTGGAGGCGTGGGGGAAGGGTCCAAACTATCTGGATGGGGAAGAAATTGGTGGCTATCTTCTCCAGCCCTAAGGAATTAATTAGGCAATCCTTCTCAGTCTGCTCCAGGGGGAGATGCAGTGAAAGGATGGACAGTTGGGGCTTTTTGCAAAGTTGTGGAGTTTGGAGAGAGGGGTGAGACAGCACAGAGGTTACAAGAAGGGATACTGTGAACCCTCCCTAACCAGAGAGAACCAAATAAATTAAGGGGATGAATAAGGATATTTCATATAGAAATTTTTGTTTCTCTGTCTGACAAAGATGCCAAAGGCTCATAATGTCAGATATCAAATTACCATGTTGCTCCATCCCTGGAAGTGTCCAAAGCCAAGACAGGGCTTGGAGCAGCCTGGCACAGTGGGAGGTGTCCCTGTCCATGGCAAGGGGTGGCACTGGATGGGCTTTAAGGTTCCTTCCCACCCAAACCATTCCATGATTCTATGATTTTATGTGATTTCATTTTCCTCCCAGGATATCAGAAATGTGGTCAGCCTTGCTCTGCAGAGGAGAGAACAGATGACATGCCCAGGGTTAGCCAGGCAGCCTGGGGGGAAGGGGGCAGAGCCCCATCTTTTTTAGGTGACCTAACTGTAAGGTCACAGCTGCTTTCTTAAATGAAAATCAGATTTCCATGAGTCTGAGCTGCAGAGCCTGAATGGTGATCAAAGGTTTGCATGGCTGGCACCCAGGGCATTCAGGCCATTGCTGCAGTGTGACTGACGGCACTGGAAGAGGCCACAGCACTCGGATCCAGACTTTCCAGTTTAGATGTGGTCAGCACTGAAACGCTGGTTCTGACAGCCCCTGCTCAGGCTTGGTCAGGTGCCCTTTGTGTTCCCATAACCTCCACACACGACTAACAGCCCCATGCTCGTGGCTGTGTCAGACCCCCCGGCAGCTCCCCATTGCTCACTGTGCCTTCCTGCTTCTGCGTGGGGCACCACAGTCCAGGAGCAGCGCTGTAACTGCAGCCCTGCCCAGGTTTTCAGGCTCAGCAGAGCAGGGAGGAAATTCCACCAGCACAGCCACTCCGAGCTATCCAGAAGAGGGAGTGCACAGCATGCACACACAGAAATCAGGGCTCGCTGTGCCGTGTCCTCACTGCCCTGCACAGGGGCTCTGCAAACGTCCTGCCTCACTTGAGACTGCCACCCACTCAGGGAACGTCCCCTGCACAGCTCATCCACAAATACTGCTCCTCCTTGACATGTGTCTGCTTGAGACTTTTCTTGGGGGGTTTAAAAGGGGGTTTTATTTTCGCTTCTTGATAAGCTTGTTTTATACATCAGCTCTCTAGTAACAATTAAGTACGTTTGGTTCCAAGTCTCTTGCTCCCTGATTTGATAAGTAACTTGTAGGAAATGTTGCAGAATGCAAATTCAGAGCTAATTTCTCTGACTTAGTCAAGAGTGAAGTTTAAAAATTCCCTTTCCATGAGCAACAGAGTTTTTCCAATTAGAACTTCCACTTGTGTTTATCTGGGTTTGCAGCAGCAGCCCCAAACGGTGCCTGGACACTGCCGTAGGTGCCCTTGACAATAAAAAAGCAGTCGAGCACAGGAACAAAGCCACAGGCAAGCACCATGTGCAGTGATTAACCAGTCAGACCCGGATTATGAAGAGGAAGCAAGAAGTGGGCAGCAAGTTTATAAAGAAAACAATTCTGATAATGTTTCCATGTTTTTCTCCTTTCTCCACTGACACATCCTCTTCCTCCCCCAGCACATGCTGTTCACTCTCCTGCTGAATTACCTTCTTTTATATTGGCCTAAATCTCCGACCTTAGTTTGACTTTTTTCCACTTTGCTAGTCTTTGTCCTTCACTCTAGTTAAGAAAAACCCCACAAGACTTAGCTTTGAAAGGTTTGAGAGGCAATATTAACTCTGTTTAGCTCCCAGTAATAGTGTAAACAGCAATAACACGATTCTTTAATGATTATTACCTGATTTTATGTGCCTTCCTTACCTAACCTTTCTCTCTTTTTTTGATGTTTCTTACAGATTATCAAGAGCCAATATTCTGTTGACTTTTGTTATTCATTAAAAATTAAGTTCAAGGTCAACGGACAAATGCACATTGCTATTACAGTTTTGAAAACAAATAACAACCATTGCAGTGCAGTGAGAAAGATTTTGAAAAGAAAAAAAAGAAAACTTCCTGCCTGTGCTGCCTTATTATGCAATTCTAAGTGAGTTAAAAAGAAATGCACCACTGTAATTTGAATTATCAGTACAATACACTGCTTTATCTTGCTCAACTTGCACCCTCTTTATGCAGAAAAATCAAAATAGCAAGTTCAGGTAATAACTTCTGGTTATCTCCAGCAAGGTAAATACCTGAGAAAGTAATTGGCATTAACTTGCAGTTTCGTAACAGTGGTTCAGCTCTGTTATCAGGACCTGAAGAGGTTAAGGTCTAGGTGCAGCCCTGATCCCTGTGAGGAGCAAAGGCAGCCTGAGGAAGGCACAGCCTGGGCAGCAGCACAGCACAGACACTTCCTGTAGTGCTGCAGGCCAGGCTGGACAGGGCTCGGAGCAGCCTGGCACAGTGGAAGGTGTCCCTGCCATGGCAGGGGTGGCACGGGATGGGCCTGAAGTTCTCTCCCAACCCAGCCCAGGGGGTGAGGAGAGACAGCGATGGCTTCCCCTGTGCCCAGCCCTGTGCCCTGGGAGGAGTGCTGGCTGCACACGCTGCCATCCCTGGGCAAAGGCTCCTGGTCACAGGGCAGCAGGGCTGCCAGTGGGGAGCCTGGAGGTGCCAGGGGCTGCCAGGGGCTGCAGAGCAATGGGCACAGCCCCACACAGGTGAGCTCCAAGGGACAAGGAACTGAATGCCACCCTGGGGTTCTGTCACAGCCTGTGCCCTGCAGGAGCCAGCAGGGTGTCCATGGACACCCAGAGAGCAGCAGATAAATACCCCTGAGTGTCCTTGTCCTTGCCCTTGAGCAGGCCCAGGCCAGGGCACTGAGATCCTCCCAAGTGCCCTTTAAGACCAGACTGCAGGAATTCTGCTTGCTGACACAATGGGCATCCTGCCTTCTTTCCACAATACTCCCAAGGCTTTTCCAGCATAAGGGTGACTGGGCACACACAACAACTTGCACTGCAAGGCTTGGCAGAGACAGCAGCTTTTGTTTAGCAGGGTGCAAAGGACTAATAAACCACTTAATGATCTGTATTCTAACACTGAGCAGAGTCATCGACAGCAGCAATCTGCGTCGGGGCTCCGTCAGCAGCTCAGCCCTCGGCTGGGCTGAGAGTTCAAAGCCTCGCTGCCAAAGATGGCTTGAAAAGACCTAATCCTCCTTGATTTGCATGTATAGGTATTGGAACAAAGGAAGGAATGGCAGCAAATGACGCCAGTGAACAAGCAGGATCAATAAGAACAGTCATGGAGAGTGGAAAATTATGGCAGAGCTAAACCCGGGCGGCACCAAGAGCAATGGATTATCCTCACCTGACTTTGGCTTCTTCCAGCCATGAGGGTATGTTCTCCTTTCACTCCCTGCTCCAAGGATTGGTTGGTTAATTTTCTAGCAGCTGGACCTGTTTCCAAAAATCAACAGTTGTTATTTTTATTTTACTTAGTGGTTGAGCTAAGGTTCAGCTAGAAAAAACACTCCAAACATAAAATCTATGCCATGGTGGAATCCAGTGCAAGATTCTCTACAGGAGTAGAAAAATTAGGAGAAAACAAATCCCTATTTATTGACCACATTTCTGGACTGAAATATATGAAAAACGAAAATGCACATAGCATCTTATTGGACAAACCAGCCATTCTTAGCTTAACACAGGAGCTGAAGCTCTCTGTACAATCATTATGGCCTCCTGAGTTACCCAAAGCATGAACTTAGAGACTTCTTTCCTTCTACTGAGCCCAAAGGGTGTCTTGGTTCACAGGTTACAGCAATACCTTCCACAAATACTTATAAAATAGTTCCTGGAACACCCTGCAGTTCTGACCTCCTTTGGTTTCTTTACTCCATATGTTTTTGCAGGGGTTTGCATACCCATGGTAAAAGCAGGACTATTCACCTGCCTGATCTGATAAGAAGACTCATTTCCTGCTAGAGTAGGAATTTTATTTGTTTTTTAAATATGAATGCATGATGCTGGCAGAGTAGCCATGAAAGATAAGGAAGTATCTAGAAGTTCTGAGCCCCTGACTTTAACCAGCAAGAAAACACTGACAGTCTGTATCTGTTGTTTTCAAAGTTGTCTAATAAACTTAATGTTTTCTTAGAGTTTAACAGCATATCTGATGTCTTACAGGCTGTTTGAAAACAAAATTTCAATGTACCTTTCTTTCCCTTTATAGTTTCCAGACAAGTACAACACAGAGAGGTTAAACCAAGACAGGGAAGAAAGAAAATCAACAGAAATTCACATTGTTTGCACAATTGCCATCTCACATGTTTGGAAAGACCACAAATATTGGGTCAAATGAAGACAAGAGGAAGCACTGCAAACTCTGGCAGGTTAAATGCAAAACAAACCAAAAATAAAACATTAAGGCAGGCCACAACAAAGGTTTTGAAGAACAGTTTGTAAAGGGCAAAGAAGCAACTATTGACAAAGATAAAAATAAACTGTGACATGACACGAGGATCACGTTCATCCACAGCCTGGGGGCAGATCCTGAAGGATTTCAGTGATCCATGCAGAGGACCTGAAGTCTGTCAGAAAGCAGTGTAAGGCACAAGGTTCCTGTGGTCACACTGCTCTCATGGTTCCCATCCGACGTGGATGACTCTGGATTGGAACAGACAGGTTTGATGTATTTTCCAAGGGTTGCTCTCCTCTGCAGCAGTTTTACAGCAGTACAGTCTTGATAAGACAAAGGCTTATCAAGTAGCTGGCTGGTCTCTGAAATAAAGAGGAATTTCTCCTCCTCCTCCTTTCACTCATCCTGGCAGTGTTACAGGTATTGCCGTTAATGTTTGATTTTGGTAGCTTTAAGGTGATCACATACCAGAGCCATTCAGAGGGTTCATGCTTCTCCAGTTACTTTCGAATATGTAGGGTTTGTTCTCTTTTGTATTTTAAGAATTAAGTTCCCTCAGTACTGACACATGCATTCTGCCTCAGAACTAGTTCTTCATGATTTCTTACATGTAGAGCAAGTAAATACCCTTAAAGAGCCAATAAATTTCACATTCAATTTATCCTGGTTGGAGTCTGTTTCCCACAAGCTCTAAGAAAGCATGGGGTCTTGTCCTGCCCTTTCTTCCAGCCAGGATAACTGTAATCACCAGGAGAAACATCTTGGAGCAGCTCATACTGTTCCAGTGAAAGTATCCATCAGAATGTGACCAGCACAGCCTCAGACAGTGTCCCACACGATAAGGAATTCCTGGCACCAAGGCCACTCAAAAGTTATGTTGCAAATGCAGAGGTACCCCCAGGCTGGTCTGTAAACCAGACTCCTGCACAACAGAGACTGATCCCACTTGAGCAAGGCCTTCTCTGGTCCCTGATTTAAAATTCATACCAAAATTGGTTCTCAAAGGTCCCTTTGTAATTTTCTCCTCCCTACTAGTAGATCTTAGACATCAAGATGAGATCACTCTCATTTACTCTGTCCAGTTACACTTGAGCTCTCTTGATTTCATATGGATGAACTGCAGTGGGAAAAAAAGGTATGAACTTGTTCAAGAGAAGATCAGTTTTGCTTCATCCAGGATGCTAAGAACACCCGGGGCCGTTGTCCCTGTGCTGTGTGCTTTTATAGAATGGTTTTAACAGCTGTTATAATTACACAGAATTAAAATGCACCATAAATTTGTGTGCCACTATACGTATTTCACCTGCCATGTTGACCAAAATGGGTGTGGAAGCAGAAATACAGGAGAAGTGACTCTTGATATTTGAAAACAATTTTAAAAAAAGACCAAAAACCAACACAACGAGGGACTAATTAAAGTAAATGTACAAACCCTTAGTCATGTGAGTAATCCTTTCCCCTGCAAATCATTCACTGACGTCAGGTGACGCTCTGTGTGTGAGGCAGGATTATTTACGTGCCCAAAGGCTTGCGGGATTTAGGTCTGAACACTGTTCCAGAAAAAGTCCTCAGAGGTCTCCAACATTATCTCCAATATTCTGCCCCATGTAAAGCAGCCATTCAACTGAAATTCCCTCGAATAAATTCAGTTTCTTCTCTGGGCTTTCTGCTACCTTTGTATTTGGTTTGAGTTGTTTCCCTGCAGTCACAGTGGCTGGAACAATGACCTAAGGCTGAATTCAGCAACGTAAGGTAATGCTGTTGCAGGAATAGCTTAGGCTGGACTTGTGGGTTTAGCTCATCACCATGAAGAGTCAGAGTCCATACTCTGATATATAAATATAACAGATACTGATATGTATCCAGTCTGTCATTGAGTTCAAGCACTGCCAGTACATCACTGTTTCCTTTGAACTGCTTGATAACAAGATTCCAGTATCAAATTATCTCATCATAGATGCAGAAACCTGGCTGGCGCAAAGCTGTAAAGCTTTCAATATATAAATGACACCAAAAAAGTCACCTTTTCTCATTTCTTTTCAATTGGGTGACTCCATAGTAAAAAAGATGGTCTGTATTGTAGTGCATATCAGTAACGCATCATCATAATAAAGTCTCACATATCAGATTCATCCTTATTCTACTGAATTTTTAGCCTTGCTCCAATCTTACACTGTTTTATTGAGTTATATGGCAGTATATTTGGAAGATCACTGCTACAATCTAAGCTCAATAGTGTCTTTGGTTTTTATTATGCATCATGAAAAAGACAATAAAAGAGTTTTTTAGTTCAGAAGCCATCTCCTTCGACATTGTTGAAACTGAACTGGCCCTTAAAATTGAGTGTATTAAAATATTCATGTACTAGAATACCCTAAGAGAGTGAATGATATAAAATGGTTTCTATTGTGGCACTTTGAACTCCCTCTCTTAAGCAATACAGGGAGCTGGGCACATCTCTGTGTTGAGCTGGACATGGAACACATGGATGAGCACATTTGTACCCTGTGCCAAGTGCTCAGATGCACAAGTTTGCCCAGAATGGGGCAGTTTTCAGTTCTTCTGCCTCCTGCTGTAGTCCCAGCGCTCAATGGAGTTCTCCACTGCAGTGTTTAAGATGAAAACAGGAGCTCCTGCTCTGCGAGAGAGCAGAAGTGTTCAGTGTTCCCAGAGCCAGCCTGAAAGTACGGAAACAGGAAGTTCTGCTGGTGTGGATCTTTAGAACAGACCTCATGTGGCCTCAAGTCAGAGAAGGCAGCAGAAGATGGCCTTTGGGGGCCATTTTGGTTTAGCTTTGCTACGAAAGTGCGCTTGGTGTGTCTTACCAATCAAGTCATCATCTGCCGTCCATTATCCCCCAGGGCCACACAAAAACTGTGGATCAAATTTGGATAAACACAACCCTGCCTGATTTCCAGAACAGCACCAACTGCAGGACTGACGCAATTTTGGGTTGCAACAGAGAAACTCAGACCAAGCTGTGGGATAGATTTGAAGCCCAGATTTGCAGCTGGAAGTAATCTCGGTTATTAGGCCAAACCTAATACTGTTTCTATATTTAGCATGAACTCAGAGGTTCAGGAAAATCCTGCTGTTGTAGGAGTATTACACTGAGGAGGACTCAGGCCCCGGAGTTTTGTGGTGTCCATTTCAAAGGGACAGATTCTGATCCGTCATTCATCAATCATTCCCACAAGGACTGAAAAAGCAGTGGATGCTGCACAGTCCTACCCAAGGACAAGAAGGGATGAGTAACAAGGCGTGTAACATCTTTTTTTTCTAAGGAATTTGAATCTAGAAGGAATTCATGTGGCACAAATCCTCATCACTACTAAAACAAGCTTATAAATGACATGGCAACATTGGATCGTAGCCTCAGCACAAGCAGCAGGAAAATCCTTCTCAATTCAGAGTCCATTCCCATATCAGCTGAATTCCCTGTGCAGTTGCAGGTTTACCTGTCCTTAAACCAGACAGGATCCATAACTTGATGCAACAGCTAGTTACCATTGTGTTGTGATGCTCAGATCCTGATTCTAATTATTTTTTTAAAGAAGATCCACTTTCTAAACACTGATTAGACTCTATAAAAGAGTTTCATGTACCCACAACCTACCCATTTGTGACTGGTGACCAGTGAAGCACTGGGCTTAGCAGTGAAACTCAGATGTAGATGTCCAAATGAGGAAGATGCCCCTGAAAATGCAGGGCTTTTGAGTGGTTTGGAGGGGGAAAAGAAATTCCATCTTGCCCAGAACACATCATGAAGGATCACGGCACACCTCATGGACAGAGGATGGGGAGCAGGTGCACAAGTCTTGCCCCACAAGCACCTCTGCTCAGCCCAGTCCCTCTGCTGCAGGATGTATTTCTCCTGAGAACAGCAAAGCACCAGGGCTGCCACCCTCCCTGGTGGGCTTCATTAGAGAAATGGGGTGGAAGTGAGAGCTGCAGCCCTACTGAAGCATCCCAGAGGCACCTGCTTGCCAGGAAGTGATTTTTTCTCTTGGATTCCTGTCACTCCCCTCCTCTCCAAAGGTGAATCTGAGTGATAAGACCATAAGCCACGACTCACATTTACACAAACCACTGTGAGCCCTAAAGGGAACACAGTCCTTTGGGAAATTTGATCAACATCACAGAATAAGCCTGCAAAGAAGTCAAAATTCAGGAGTTTCACTTCCAATCTATATGGGATTTGATTTCATTTTTTAGAGAATCATAGAATTATAGAATTGTTAAGGTTGAGAAAGACCTTTAAGATCATCAAGTCCAACTGCCATGTTCACCACTAAACCTTGTCCCCAAGTGCCACATCCCCATGGTTTTTGAACCACCAGGAATGGGGACTGCACCACTGCCCTGGGCAAACTGTGCTGGGCTTTATGGTAGGGTTTTGGGTTTGCTTTGGTTTTAGAAGTGTTAAAAGCTGCAGTTCTGATCCAAATTGCAACACTCTACAGGTGGATGAGAGGGGGGAAAATCCCACCATGAGTTTACGGTCACTCACATCCATTCTGTAACACTGATTGAGCAGTTGGCCAAATATCTGAACTATTGCATTTTAGCATGAGTCATTTGTTTGTGGTCAGCTTCAGCAGAGGAATCAATGACCCTATGTATCAAAGTCTCTAATGTTGATTTGTTTTGATATTTTCCTAAAATGTTAAATTGAACCCATCTATTCCATTTGCCAGGTAATCTTGCAAATTATTAACGCTGCAATCCATAATAAAATAAATCATCAACAGCAAAACAGAAAGGTCTTACCAGGACAAAAACAATCCTTTAATAAAGCCCCAGGCTCTAAACACTAAATTATTTCTTTCTCATTTGAGTTGCTTGTATTTCTAGTTAGGAAAATGCAGTCCCAAACAAAAAGCTCTCCCAGAAAAGATCAGCAGCAGCCCACTCTCTAGCCAGCATCTTTAAAGTTTGAGCTTCTCTGGAAACTTGCAAACTCTTACCGCAGGAAGAGGAGAGGACAACCAACTTCCCCAAATCTGTGCTGGGTATTTCCTTCCAGCTCTACGTAAATGAAGGACAATGGATCACAATGTTCTTTGCCTTCCTCCCTCAATAACAGTGTTTAAATTCAAGTAATCTCAGTTCAGAGAAAATGCTCGTGGACAATTTTTCTGGACTCGTGCTTCAGCTGCACTAACAACTGCTCCCCAAAGCCAGCCTGCCTTATCAACAGAGTAACCCCATGAGAGACTGCAATGCACTGTTCTGAAAGAAACCATCAGGCTCTGAAAATACATTCCTTCTGGGACCAACACAGTCATTTATATCAATATAACAAAGAAAACATTTGCTGTGAGAAAAGGCCTTCACTATATTATGAACATAATAAATTAGGGTCGGTTGCTTGGAATCCTAGTTTCATTTAGGCCACTAAAATAAATCTGCAAACATTTGCCTGAGCTCTGTTTGTTCTTCCTCTGAGGACATTAGTGCTGTAAGATCTGAAACTCCCACACATACCTCTGTTTCTTTCTATTTACCCTTTAAAAGTAGAAAAGGCCTGATCAGGAATGCCTTCCTCACTTTATCAAACTCCTTAGGGACAGACAAAAATCTTAAAAAGTTAAGATAAGGCTGCACACAGGATTTAAGTCCATGGTGGGTTTGATACTGACTTCAGATCTACATCCAAGTCTCTTCCACCCTTTTTTAAAAAGTACCGGCTTTTAAATGAGATTTTCATCCTCCTCTGCTCAAAGTAGATGCACAAATGCCACATTGTGCCATTTCAGGGCCACTGCTGCCAGGCTTGGACTGAATTTTCAGGCTCAAGGAATGCAGGAGTGGGCCCCAAAACACTTCCCTTGTGTTCTATGAGAGATTCACTTCCAGTGTGGCATTTCCACGCCGAGCACTCGGGCTGCAGGAGAAGCCAGCTGGAATTGTCAGTGCCTTGACTCGAAGTGAGCTCCTGACAGGGGTCTGTGCCGGATCCTCTCTCCAGCCCCAGCCCAGGGTTCAGTACCTGGAGCAGTAAACATGAAATGAGTGCTGAGAACAAGCAGGAGTCTTGGCAACAGGTCCTGAGGCTTTCAGGCCATGCTGCTTACAAACCCCAAGAAAATACACGCTGAGGCTGCTTTTCCATCCGTACATCAGAGCCCACTGCCATGGGTTTGGACTCATGTCCAGCTGTGTCTCAGAAAGGGGAACAGTGAAGAAAACCTTTCAATAGGTGTTGTTAACATTGATTTACTATCAATGGAGATTTGCTATCGATGTATTTCCATTACAGCTAAAACCAGCACCATGTTAAAGGCTCCTTCTGCCAATTAAGGGATTTCCTCTTTAAGGCTTAGAGTGCTTTAGATTTGTACTTATGTAGTAAAAAGAATATCTTTATATAACTAATTACATTTCTATTTTTGCAACAGTTCACTTCCCCTCACAAAAAAGTTTTTTGCGTTGCTTTTCTTCAACACAACAAATATTGCTGTATTTCATCAGACTGAAAGCCTCATGTATTTTGTCTGCCTGCCTTATCTGACTTGTACACGTGGCCTATATAATGTGTTATGCCTTTTACAAAAGTAAATTTTTAATCCACTGCAGTCTTGGTGACCTCCTTTGGAGCATTCAAAGTACAATTCAGGCTTGGTTTACATATTGATAGTCACTCCAGAACGAGAGCAGTGAGCCATGGAGCTGTTTCCACATGAAGTGTGCTGCCAGCAGTTGGTCACACTGAAAGCCACCCTGAGCACGCCTGGTGTCAGCTCCCTGTCCTGGCTGAGCCTGGCCTGGACCCCTCTGGTGCAGGCAGAGCAGGCTGTGCCTCACATGATGCTCTCTGTATCCAGGCTGACTCCAGTCCCTGCCCCTTCCCAGGTGACTTTCAGCTGTGCCTGAACGCGAGCCCCTTGTCCAAGAGCATTCCATAGATGATGTACCTACAGTCAATGCTGGATCCCAAAAAACAGGGCTAAAACACCTCCACTGTACAGCTATAGATATGAAAATGCTCCTGAGCTCTTCAGGCATCTGGCAGCAGGTGGGATCTTTGATCCCAGTGGAATTACTCTGTCTGCCACAGGAGATTTACTGATGTACATGTGATACATGTGAAAATGCTGGTGGAGAGGCCACCTCACCTCCTGCCATCCTGAGAGGCAGGAAAGACCAAGGACAGACAGGCAGGCTGCAGGACTGAAGGGAAGGAGGGCAGGCAGAGCATATCTCAGCAGAGACACACAACACCATTTTCCAGGCCAGGAGCAGCAGGAGGTTTCCATCAGAGTTGGAAATTGTTTCTTTATGGCAGCCAAAAAGAAGTCAGAACTGAGTGGCCCTAAGGACAGCCTTCAGTGGGGAAAGGCTGCCTAGTTTGTCCTTAGGGAGTTGTACCCTGGGGAAAAATGGAGAACAAGCCACACGTACAAAAAGTATATAATAAACCCAAAAAACCCCTACATATTATAGCAAGCAGCACTATTAAATCAAGTGAATAAGCATAAACAGATCTACACAAAGAGAAGGGAAAATATAAGCACAGACTTCTCAGAGGAAATCAGAAATGTGCTCCTTCTCAGCTATCAGAGATTATCCCTATTGGAATATTTCTGTCTTGAATGCAGACTAAGCAGAAATATGTTTTTAAATGTTTATTGGAAGAACTTCCCCAAACCACTAGCCAGTTTATTTTACTTTATAGAAGTTTATATAAAGCTAGGTAGAGAGATGGATGGAAATCTTGCATTTCCATGTTTTTTAGCCAGTTCATTGTTAGCTACTTTCAAAGTGTCCTGAACATCTGATGAATGGAAAAATCTGGAGGACCAAATAAAATTGGATCTGCTTCAATGGCAGTTGCCCTGTGCTGCCTACCACCACTTGTTTTGTATACAATAAAATAGTATCAAGACTTTGGAGGAGTCACTAAAGGTCTGTTTTTGTGACCTTTCTCAAGGCTGCACAGAGTGTTCCCTCAGCCTCACACTTCACCTACTCCTTGTGCTAATATTGTGTTGATGTTTTTAACCACCTGAAATCAATTTGTTTGAATGACCCACACCCCAATGTCAACCTGGCCACAAAATCAGCAAGTTCATAAAAAACTGCTTGGACAGAGAAGGTAGGAGTCCAAAGACAGGAATTTCTGTCTCGCTGGCAGGTTTCAGGGAGAGATGGCTGTGTCTTGTTGACACAGAGCTGAGCAGACCATCCCTGCAAGTGGGACACCTGCCTGGGTACACAGGGCAGCAGAGACCTGTCCTCTGGAAAGGGCACTTTTCTTATAGTCAGGAGGACAGCCAAACACTGCCCCTCCTCCTCATGATTTGTTTTCAGTCTGAATCAGGACTGCACCCTTCAAAGTGCCAGATGCACTCCCAGAACATGTAAACACTCGTATTTCCTTTGAAATACAGCGCCATCAGAAAACACGAGTTTTACTGACTTTGCCCCAAAAACGTGCACAAGCACTGTGCAGTTACAACATTAGTGCAGTCTTGGACTCGCCTCCTTCCCATCCAGGAAGGATGGAAGCATTCCCTTTCTGAAGCATTCCCTCATTTCACAGAGCTCACTCGATGGCCCCTCTCCAATCCAACGCAGGATAGAGTGTGTTGTGTCCCTTCAGGGATATGGGCTGTCTACCCAAGCTTGCTAAAACAGCATTTGACCTGCAGCATGTTGAGGAAACACCACTGTCTTTAAAAAGAAAAGGTAGAAGGAAATCTGAGGTAATGTATCCCTCAGCCAGCCTTTAATCCCTCGGAAACTCATGCACAAACAAATATGAGAGGAGAAGGCGGGTAATTCTAGAAAGGCAGCAAGTTATGTCAAAGCAATGCACATTCTTGTGGCCCAGTGGCAGGAGGGGAAGTCACAGAGGTTTCTTCTCTTCCCTTGGTGAGGCACATTCCCACAGGACATTCTGAGAAGGAATTATCACCTAGAGTGTAGCCACCAAATCAGGGATGTGCAACTCACTGAAAAAATTCCTGTCCAAACGTAGCCGTCAGGAGATTTACTGTCAGCCCCCAGGAGTGTTGCAAGTGGGACTGCATTGTTTAGGGTGAGTCTAGAAGTTACATCTTAATGTAGTGACTGTGATGAGAACAGAGAAACTTCATTTACAAAATTTGCAAAGCAATTGCAGATGCTCTGGAAGGCAGGACCAAAACTCAAAGTTGTCTCAGCAAAATTAAAATTAGATAAAAAAGCAAAGAAACAGGACCCTAAAGAGACTATCTTACCTACCCTCTGACCACAGGATCAGTTCTGTCAATACAATTGCTTCCAGTTGTTTGTCAGACTTACTGTTAAAATCCTCTAGTGGTATTCCATGCACTCCCTCTGTGTTTGGTTTTGTTTCCCAAGGCTTAAGTACATTTACTGCTTTTCCAAAATCAACCCAAATCTCCCTTAATTAGGGTATTTTTTTTGTCTTTTTTTTTTTGTCTTGTCCACTCTGGACTTGGAGGACACACAGTTTTCTTTCTTTTTGCAGCAGCTCTTTAAGGACTTCAGATTTATTTCCCACTCTCCTTCCTTCAGTTGCTTTTAAAGTGAGAGAATTTGGGCTGTTTTAACCTTTCCCTGAGAATTGTATTTCTCATATTTCTGACCACCCTCAGTGCTTCCCTGCCAGTGCTCTCCAGTCAGCCCATGCCTCTCCTGGAATGCAGCATCCAGAGCTGGACCAGGTCTCCATTAAGGCCTTAATAATGCTGAGTAGAGTGGATGAATTACAGATAATGCTCCTTCTTGCACACCCTCCTGTGATATTTACCTTCTTAGCCCCAGCAAACCATTATTGCTTAGCACTTGGTTTGTGTCTCCCTCTACCACCCTCCGTCTGCAGAACAGCTGCCTTGGGGCAGAGGGTCAAACTAAACCTCTTGGGCTCAAACCAGAAGGTGAGAGCTCCAAAGCCTCACCAAAGATATCCAAGATTTCCATTTTTCCACGGAAAGGCCAAATGACAGGGAAGTTATAAGCATGGTTGGTGGCAGGGTGTGGGTGTTTTACAGGATTGGCAAATCCCATTGGGGTTTGGGTGCCAGCAGGCAGACCAAGTTTTCTGTTTTACACACGTGGATTCACCACTGTGACATGGACTTGACTTCCCAAAATACAGACAGTGCAAGACCACCAAGACGCCCTCTCCCAGCACATTTCTGTGCATGACATTTCCTTTCAGCACCTGCACAAACCTGCCAGATCCTGATCCTTTTGGAATCAAAGTGACACCCTGCTTCCCAAGGAACTCGATTCAGTCCCAGCATGTCATCTCACTGCAGTCCACAACCTGTCCCCTGTGGGGCTGCAGGGAGACCTTTGTGCAGGCAGTGCCTCCTTTGATCCCTAAGCTCTGGGCTCTGGCAAAGCAGCTGCGTCACTGGGTCAGCTGAGGTGATCTGAACCTTCAGATCTCTTCCTTTGCTGTTGTTTCCAAGAGCATTGTTTGGGAGGCTCCTTTTCAGGCACCGCACTGCTGACTGGGACATTTCCTCCCTTTGCCCAGGCCCTGAGCAAGCAACGGAATGCACAAGGTGTTTCTCCCCATTTTGTCTTCCTTTCCTGTACTTCAAGTCCTCTTTTCTTCCCCCCACCCTGTACTCAGCTCTTTCACTTTTTTCCTTTTCTCTCTTTCTTCCAATACACAGAATCATGGAATGGTTTGGATTGGAAGGGACATTAAAGCCCATGCAGTGCCACCCCTGCCATGGGCAGGGACACCTTCCACTGTCCCAGGCTGCTCCAAGCCCCAATGTCCAACCTGGCCTGGGACACTGCCAGGGATCCAGGGGCAGCCACAGCTGCTCTGGGCACCTGTGCCAGGGCCTCCCCACCATTACAGAGAGGAATTCCTTCCTACACACCCTGCCCCTTTCCACCATACATCCCAACTACAGTTAACAATCCTAAGCCCAGCCCATTAAAGACTCAATTATTCAGATATTCTCTGTGCACAGCAAGCCAGCATCCCATTTCCCATTTTCAGTGATGTCACAAAGTCAATGCTTTAAAAGCCCGCAGGCATTCTCAGCAAATACTATAATCCCATTACAGATGGGATTTCTATTTAATTGGAAATAAACAAGCAGGCAAAATAGCCCAAGAGCCCTCCCCTACCCCCAAGCCACGCTGTCACCCACCACTATTCCAGCTTAAAATCCATATCCATTATTAAAGACGCTTGGCAAGTGTGAGCACACAAGGCTCCAGTCGTACATTTATCCATGGAAAGGTGACATGTGGCAACAAAAGCATTTCCTTGGTGCCCTGTTATGGTCACAGGCAGAGGAGCAAGTCAGCCCCTGACAGCTGGAGGTGACTGATAATTTGTCAGGGAGAGCCAATGCCAATCCTGCTGGAGAAGGAAGGCTGGGATCAGTCACCTCCCAGTAATCCAGGGTGAGCTGTGCCGGGCTGACGTCTGTCACGCTAAGTCGCTGATGGCTGTGGAGATGGAAAATCATGCTGGAGCACCCATGGATGGGAACCCTGTCTGGCTGCCAAAGTGGAGAGAAAATAGGTGATGTAAACCACAAAGAGCTGCTTCAGCTGGAAGCTTCCCAGCAGGATTCCAGACATTGCAAAATACACCAAGTTTTGCATCAAATAAGATTTTAGCAAATCTTCTATTTAAATCTTTTCTTGCCCTCAAAGATAATAAAAATGTCAGTTTGCCACTTTTTCATTTCCCTCTCTTCTCCCAAAAAGTCATTTTCCAACTGTCTTTCCAATACTTTCTGTAAAAGTAATGATGTCAAAAGGAAAACATGCGAAGGAAAATATGCAAAAGATCTAAACATCATCTTGCAAGCCTCATCCAAAACAAAACAAAAAGCAGAGGGAAGGCAAGGAAAAATGCAAGAACTCAAGAAAAATAATATTTTTAGAAATCAGATTTATGAACATAAGACACATAAGACCATGCAGTTCACTTTCAAACAGTTGTTTTATCATAAAAAGCCACACAGGAGAATAAAATCTTCCACCAGGAACACTTCATCCACACTTCTGCAGAAAAAAACAGATTTTTCTGGGACCCTTCGCAACAAATTGCAACACCCAAGAAGAGAGTACATATAGTAAATGCTCTTATCTTACTTCATCAGACACACTAAAATTTCAGGTTTTTTTCTTGGAAGCTTTGAAATCATGCAGCACTGCTATTACTGGGGTTGGGTTCCACAATCTGAAATCAATAGCGGACAACCAGAAGCACTACTGCTTTTCTTTATCTTCCTCTTTATTATACGAAATCAGACAATAAATAGAGCCTATAAAAATGGAGCCGGGAGAATGCTGCAGTTCTATTTCACCTGAAGAAAGTCAGGGGCATTGGCTCACAGAGCATCTCAAAGAAAACCAAGGGAGAGTTGGGAGAGTAGTCAGAAAGTACAAATCTAGAAGCAGTTTTATAGCAGCCTCCTTGCCAAATCTTTCGCTTCTCCTTAAGTCTTTAGGCACTAGATCCCGTTTTCACCTATTTTATGATGCTCTTTTGGAACAGACCTAATTTTTTTAAGGAAAATGGGGACAGAAGCTGATCTTAATCTAGAAATAGTCATTAAAATAACTACAAATAGTCTAGGAAAGGTTAAAAACAAACCAAAGGTTAAAATCAAACAAACAAAAATCATGAGATTATCCTAAAATACTCAACAGCAAGTCCTTGCCAGTGGTGAAACGCTTACAGGAGCTCCACTGCATCAATGGGAACATTTCTAGCCGCTTTTGTTAGTTCTACTAAGTGACTAGGATTTGCGAATATATTAAAGTGGTATACAAACTACATACATATGTCTGTGTGTGTATAAAAACTAAATAAGTAGGACCCTTAGCAAGACCCTTATTACTAAGATGAGGAATAAACAACAGAAACATCCTCTTCCCCCAACCTTTTGCTGCTGTTTGTTGTAGTTAGATCCTAAAATACTGTGAACCTGTCAAAAGCCAAATATTTTTGGCAGACATTTGAATTGTTTCTATATAATAAGAATATACTCAAACAACAGAACTGATATTCTGCTGAGTGCATCTAAATTGCCATAAGGACTCAGCCCTTGTCCATGGTAAATATAGGACACCTTTGTCTGTGCTAGAATCAAACTGCCTAAGGAATGGTTAAAAGGGTGTCCCTGTGGTAAATTATTTATCTTACTTCAGAGCAACTTCCCCACCTAAGCTTCACTATGTTTATTCTTCTCTACATGGGGAGTTTCAGTGGGGTCTGAAAAGGTAACTGGTATCTCCTTTGCTAGAAATTATTTTATTTTCCTGCTTGAGAATCTTCCTGATTTTGCTAGAGCAATTTTCCCCTTGAATACAACAAACTCATTTTCTAAGCATGGCAGCTAGTCCTTTCCTTATCTGTGTTGCCTTGGAAACACAGGCAAAGATTAATTTTCTTAAGCAGGCCATTGATTTCCTCTCCTGTCTATACTTCCACTATATCACAGCTGCAGAAGTTATGCTCCAGTGGAACTGAAAGCTCTCCTTAATGTCATCAAAACTCTCGGTAGCAGTAGGTGCTACTGGTAGGATTCTTACCTCCCTATATCAGCATTTTTTCCTCCTCAGCCCTGGCACACCCAAGCCAGCAGAGTTAACCAAAAATTTGCAAAGAAGATTTCCTGAAGATCCCATCTTTAGTTTCACCGGATTTGCAACAACGAATCACCAAATCCATTCATTGTATGTTCACAGTAAATACTGGGGACTAAAGAGGAAAAAAAGGCTCTAGGAAAATGACTGAGATTTAGCCCCTAATGAGACACAGAACATAGGGGGTGCAGGGAACCAAAATACCAACACTTCACTGGTGATTTAGGGAGAGTAATGTAGAGATGAATATTCACATCCAGACCCATGGGTAACCTACATCTGATGAGGAATGCCTGGAAGAATGAAGACAAGCAAGGCAAACAAACAAACCCCACTGCAAATCTAGGCCTATAATCTTGTAAAATGCAGGTTTAAGCCCATCAGTGGAGCTCAGGAAGTTCTAAGTCAGTTCGCTATTTTTAACCATCCCGCATTAAACAGTGAGAGACAGCATTCCAAGGAAAGGTTTCTCCATCTTAGTAATTTCTCATGGAACCACTGACAATTTAGTAGGAAATAACAGTGCTATAGATATCTATCTGTTCACTTATTGCCCTCCAGTCTTGTACTTCAGAGCCTTTAAGCAGAGACTCTATGGGAAGCAAGGCAACTGGGAAGCTGTTTAACCTGTCACTGCAAAATACTAATTTATCAATAAATAAAACATTGAAAACCATAGTGACATTATTAAATGGAATCAATGGATCTGTGATTTTTAAAACATATTGAACTCTATGATCCTTGTAGGTCCCTTCCAACTCAGGATATTCTGTAATTCTGTGATTATAAAATCCTTATATTAATGTGATATCCATTTAATGGTGACTGGTGTTTAACTGTAATGTCCCACAGGGAAACACTGCTGCATTTGGGGCAAATAGGACTATAATCATCCAAAGGAGTTTTTTATGAATGGTGTTAGGTACTTGGAGAATTAATCTCCTCCAGGTCAGTGTTCATCCCCTGAACACGCCTTGTGCTCTGTCCCTGCTCCCAATATAGTTCCTGACGTGACAGGATCTCCGAGCCCCGCGAGGCCCCAGGGAACGGGGACACGGAAAATACCAGCGTGTTTTTATTGATTTAGAGTCAGCAGTGGCAAACCAGCATTGACAGCTGGAGATAAATGTAACCTACATCTGGAAAGAGACACATCGGAAAAACAGGAGAAGTGGGGCCACAAAAGGCCAATCTCAATTAGCTTTTATTGACCCTATTGCATAAACAGGCCAGACAGCAGCCTCAGTGCAGAGGCCTAGATGCATTTCTTTCCTTTGGTTGTTTTCCAAAACATCCAAGGATATTCCATCATAACTACATGTGGAGCACAGCACGGAGCCAATCTTAACACATTTGAACACAGAGCAGCCCAGAGAGTAACTGAGTAATAGTCTGACCACAGGGTTGAGCAACTTCTGGGGAAAAATAACAACTACATACTCACAAATTAATCTCAGGAGAAAAGCTTTCATCAGTTCCACAATATTTTCAAATGGAAATTCTATTTTTACAATGTGTTCCCTTACTCCACTTACCACAGCAAGAGTTCACAACCAATTCTACTGACAATAAAAATGGCATTTCTAAGCAGTTCTGGGTGCTATAAGAGGTGTTTTCTTACAGAAGAGACTTGCAAAACAAAAGTTTTAAAAGGCACTGAGAAGAGGCTGACATTCATAGAATCACAGAATCCTGGAATTATGGAATGGTTTGGGCTGGAAGGAACCAGCTCATTCTACCGCCCTGCCATGGGCAGGGACACCTTCCACTGTGCCAGGCTGCTCCAAGCCCTGTCCAGCCTGGCCTTGGGCACTGCCAGGGATCCAGGGGCAGCCACAGCTTCTCTGGGCACCTGTGCCAGGGCCTGCCCACCCTCACAGGGAACAATTCCTTCCCAGTATTCCATCCAACCCTGCTCTCTGGCAGTGGGAAGTCGTTCCCCCTTGTCCAGTCCCTCCAGGCCCTTGTCTCAAGTCCCTCTCCAGCTCTCCTGGAGCCCCTCTAGGTATTGGAAGGCTGCTAATTAAAACACTCCTAATTAAAAATGGCCCAAGAGGAGATGTAAACAGTGATTGGATGCTAAACTCATCATTAGCTGAGGAACAAACTTCATGACCAGCACAGAGACACCATCAATTAATTTTGTCTAGCGAGGGAATGTTCCTTGATCAAAATTCATGTCAAACTGTCATTGAGACCCTCATCTGGCCAGGTATTAGTGAAAAGCCAAGAGGAGAAGGAGTGATGATATTTACTGTTCTAGATAGTGACTGTAACAGATATTAAAGAATGAATCTTAACATGTAGGCCAGCAAGTGGAGCTGGGAAGAGTCACTGTCACTGCCTTCCAGATTTTCATGTGTTCCATTTCTGCAGAGAGCAGCACCTTTCACCTTGTCCACAAGTTCTTTGAGGAAGCTGAATTTTGCTTTTTCCTCTTTTAAAGCACTCTTTTGCTGACCTTCCCCTCCTGTTTCGCCGTGTTTTCACCGTGCTGGTAGGAGATGCCTTTCTGCTGATGCCCATTGTGACTCATGCACTGCTGACTCTCGCAGCACTGGCCACGCTTCAGCTCAGGCACAAAATTTAGGGTGAGCCATGTCAAGTGTGCTGCAGCCTTTCCCAAGGAGAAACAGCATGGGATGAGCCATCTCTGATGTGCATTTTAAAGGGCACATCTTTTTCCAGCCTGGCAAGGAATATTCCCTCTACTTTGAAGCAAAGTTTTAAAACAAACAGAGATAGATTTTAGCCACATGCCTGTGGAAAATAAACATGTTTAGTTAACATACCTTACTGTTCTGAGTGTGTTAAACATGCCAACTGGCCTTTAATGGAGCTGCAGCACTGTCAGAACTTTGCCTCAGACAAAAGCTGGCCAATTCTAATTCTTTAATCATCTTAACTGAGATACTTTAAGCCCCAAAGCACTGATTTCTTGGCAATATTAGCATTTCCAGGTAATTACAGTAATGGGTATTTGGAAATCAAATATAGACTAACGCTACATAGGAAGCAACCTTAGAGCCTTATTCTGATATTGTACTAATAAAAATTACTCTGGTAATAGCTCTTTAATGGTAGTGACTGCTGGAGAGCTGTAAATTACTCACACAAAGGACAAGATCAGAATTGGGATCGATGTCATGGCCAGCCATAAGAATATCACCAGCATTTAGCAGGCAGGTGATGTTTTGGCTCTCCAAAGTGCTTGACAGACGCATTAGATAACAAATACAATCATCCTGTAAGCAGTAGGAGCATTGTTCATCATACATGACAAGTGCAGCAAACAAATACAGCAGCAGAACCAAAGTTTACCCTGACTAAGGCACCACAGACAAGGCTCTGTTTAGTCCCACCCTCTGCAAACCAACCATTTTACCTGTGCCCTCAGCTGACAAATTCAGCAAGTTTAGGCCAGCAGGGGTAGGAAGATTCACCATTTTTCTCGGTTTTGGTCCTATTCTCAGGAAACAAAACCATATAATTATCGCCACTGAATCTCAGGCGCTGATTATTGTACGGAAAGACAGGTAAAACCTCAAAAAGCAAAACTGGGAAGAGGGAAGGGAATCCAGTATTGGATATCTGTGATCACCTAACTCTGGAAGACACAGCTCTCCTAAATAAGGACAACTGTACAAACTAAAAGGTAAAATATGTATTAAAAAAGAGAGGGGGTTCCTTACAAGTACTGTGGTCACTGTGCACCCACTTACACATTGGGAAATGTCTCCCTGGCTACCCCACCTGCACAAACCCCAGAAGGATCTCATCTGCACAACCAACGTTAGTCAGATCGTGAAAGAGCTCTGTGGAACTCACACAGATTCTTACAGAATTTTTCATTTTTTCAGTATGCATTTCAGAGAAGGTCGTAGTAAGATTTATATTTTTACATTCAGTGCAGCAAGACACCAAATTAAGCTGTGCATGAGCCTGTGCATTGTTACAGCCAAACAGGAAGTGAAACTTGCTCCAAACATTTTCTGCCGTGTCTCTGCCATAGCATTAGAGGCGTTCATTAAGAGCCCATTTAAAAGTCCATCACTTTCCATTAAACTCCTTGATTATCACAGAAGCTCAATTGTTTCATCCTTATTAAATTCTTGAGAACTTGTCTGTAAAAGCATTCTAACAGAGGCTGACAAACTGTGAAGATTTCAAAGATATTCTAAGCATTAGATTATTTACATCCTTAAGAACACTGTGCTCCAGACAGTGAAATTAATTCGAGCTGGCTTGCCCTAAATTTTTTTCCAGCTCCTCAAGAGATTTTGCTACTGGGTTTAACAATATCAAGCTGGTAAAGAACAAAGTACCACAAGATTTGTGGAACAATCCGTAAATCGCATCTAGAATAAAAGTTCAGGGAATTAGATCAATTTGAAACAAAGGATTTATAATTCAAAGAATGAAGTGGGAAAAAAAGAGTGATGTCCTTTCCACACAGTAAGTCCAGATATTTAATTATTATTAAAACTATTATTTGACTACTTTTGCCAGCGACAGGTAGGACTAGGAAGAATGTAAAAAAGAACAGTCATACTCAAAATTGGATCAGCTTCAACCAGCATTTGCTATTGAAAGTCTGCAGAACAGTACCACAATATAAAATACATTTCAAACTTGCTCCATTCTCACTAGGAAGAGCATATCAAAGCTCTTTGACAGGGAGAGCTTCTCCTGGAGCAGAAGCAGCAGTCCTGGAGCCACCATTGCTTCTGCAATGATCAACAGGGTGTTAGCTCCTTTTCTGGGAGAGGTGGGTTCTTACTGCACTTCTGACTCTCCAGCTGCTGCCTGGCCTCATAAGAGGAATAACAGACCTTTCTTTCCAGATCTCTGTGGTGAAGACATGGCAGGTTCCCAGAACTCCTTTTATCATGGAATGCACAATAGATGTCATGGACAGGGAAAACAAGGTAGTAGCTTTGCCTTTACCACAGTTTTGGTTTGTGAAAACTCACATTCTTCTTCAATCTCATTTTCCCTAAGTAAAAGAATTCTCATGCTTTTCTTCATTAAAAGGGTTGTAAAGCATTGGAAGGGGCTGCCAAGAGCAATGCTGGAGTCCCCATCCCTGGAGGTGTTCAAAACCATGTGGATGTGGCACCTGGGGACAAGGTTTAGTGGTGGCGGTGCTGGGCTGATGGTGGGACTTCATGATCTAAAAAGTCTTTTCCAACCTGAATGATTCCCTGATGCCTCAGACGCCGCGTTTTACATATCCCTGATACCTCCCACCCTCGACTCTGGACTGTTGGCATTGGTCCACCTCCACCTCATCCTTGCAACACACATTTCAGACACAGACAAATGAACGACTCTTTGACTCAAGGCCTTGATAAAGGCGAAAGGCTCTTCCCTGAGACCACGAAGAAAGATTTTGATGTGGGAAAAAGAGACACAGATCTTCGGTTAGTGAGACTGAATGAAAGGAATTATGGTCAATCCTTCAGCGAGAGAATGACCAAAAAAATGCTAAAATTGCATTTCAGCTGCAGATTTCTATGAATAGTTGTATGAAGATGTTATCAATACTTGAAGGTACCTCATTGATTATCCATTACAAAGCATGTGGAATTGCAGATGGCACCGCTCTCTTTCACACATTGTGTTACACAGCTATGGTTGGAGTGACCCCAAACTGCCACAACAAAACATTTAACACTCATTTCAGGCAAATGTAAAAAAGATATTCAGATGCCCAAAGATGCAGATTGAAATAATTGAAATGATTAAAGTTAATTAAATTCAGCATGCACATACAAGTATGATCTTATAAATTGTTATAATGAAAACAGTGTTCATTAGTTTGGGAATTATTAAATCAACATTTTGAACAGCTTCAGGAAAACAGGCACAGCAAGAACTGGGGCTCAGTGAAGACTTTCATAAAACCATCAACTCAGTGGTTGGCAGTTGTCAAAAAGTCAAGTCTCACGAGTAGGTACAAAAGCAATAGAGCATGAAACAGGAAAGAAGATTATACCATTACATACATCCACAGTTCCTTCACACCAGCTACTCGGGGAAGCTTTGGTGAAACACAAAACATGCAAAGTGGAAAAGGGTCAAAGAGAGCAAAGATGATGATGAAATGTATGAAACAATTTCCATATGGGGATTGATTGAGTGGAAACCCTGCAGCACAGGAAAGGTTGGACTTACAGGGGAGATTTTAGAAGGTTGTGTATTCATGAACAGCCTGGAGTAGGTGAATAAAAATCAACTATCCCTCTTATGCACCAGCTCTTGTGCTGGAAGAGGAAGGGAAGTTAGCACAAAACCAGGGCTGTTGTTCTTTCCAAAGCACTTGTTCAGCTCTTTCAAAGTACTGTAAATTTTGTGCATCTACAGCATCCTTTGGTGAAGAGTTGTACATGTCTACCACAAGCTACAACAATCTGTCTCCCTTTGTGTGTTGGCTGTGGAGTTCTGCTCAATCAGACCTCACATGGATCTTGTTCTGCACCTTTGTTGTCCTGTCCATTTGCTGCCTTTTCCATTTTTAATAAGCAAAAAGCTTAAAGGAGCTCCTAAGGCAACTGGACAAATGCTTAGCAAGAGCTGCAGTTGGGATTATAAAAGTGACAAATCCCATCAGCCCTGCCTAAAAAAATGGCTGGGAGATCACATGGGATTAGGCAGAGGATGAAAGGGAGAGGAAAAGGAATGTTACATACCCTGGTTTTACTTTTTTCTTGGCATCCATCCTTTTCTGGCCACTGTTGGAGTCAAAGTAGTGGCCAGCTTGGTGCCAGTCTTTTCCTATGGTGGCTAAAATCAGAGTGAAATTTAAAAACTAAATAATTTAATGGGCTTTCATCCAATAAAAAACTAAAGAGCATTTGCTGTTCTGCCTTGAGCTGTTATTTTTGGAGCACCATTAGCTAGGAATTAATAAGCAGTAATTGGTAAACCTTTACTGTGAATCTTGCTGTAGAGTTTATGGTTTATCAAGATGTTTTGTGAAGATGCATTCCCATGGCTCAGATGTGAGGACAATGCTTTCCTTCAGGACTCCTTCAGGTTCCCTGGGATGACTCAGTGCTGTTATTTATTCGCCATGCTAAGGGCACAGCTGGCTTGTGAGAACGAGTGGCCAAGACTGATGGATTCTCATCACGACCAAAAACCAGAGGGGACGGATGGCTTCAACCTTTCACAGCTTTGATGCTATCACACATGCTGCCCATAAACTGAGCTGAAAGACACAAACAAGTCACTCCAGATTTTGGAGTATGTCCAATATCCTGACACACAGATGTTGTGAAAACATCTTACTCCTTATCTTTGATAGGGCAGATGCCAGAAACGTGTGGTTTTGTGTTGTAAAAAGCTGATAAGCACACACAGATGCTTCCTGCTTGATACCGTAGGGTTCAGCAGAGCCCTCAGTATCAGCAGACATTGGCGAACAAACTCTTTTATCTTTGCTGGTATTTTGAGTCCTTTGATCCTCTTATTTAAAATCTGGATCCAAAAATTTCCAATTTATCTTTATTTTAGGCTCCTGAGAGAGAAAACAATCCTTTAAAACCCATGATACTCCTGAGTAGTGATGAAACCTTGTATTTCGAAAACCTTTTTCAATCCCAGCAGCATTCTGAGGACAAGGCTGGGCTCAAGAACAGGACTACTGTTTCTAAAGGAAAGGTGGTTCTCGATTGCAACAATACAGGCTCAAAGCTTGTTGGCCTTTTTTACCTCCTTCCCTGCACAGAAGAGGTTCACTTCAAGCACCAGGCAGGCCCTGGGGCTCCCCTGTTCACATTTACTCTGCCATTTACACACCAAAAATATTCACCTTCAAAAGAGGAGCGTGAACCAATGCTTTGGTGTTTTTCTATCAGGAACCCAAATAAAAGAAATCAGTGCTTATATTTGCAAAGCCATTTGTTACATCAGACTCCAGGCCAACCTGCTGCATTTATAAATTCCTTTGCCTGGCAATATTTGCAGAGCAGCAGGAAGAAAACTTTCCGTAGACAAACAAGCCTGTGTAATCAGGAAGTTAATAAAACCTTGTTGTGGAACAACAGCATAAGCTGCATAAACACTTCTACATTTCGTGACTGACAAACAAAAGAGAATTCCTAGATTTAAAAAGGGAACAACTAAGAGATCAAAGTGAATGAAAAATGCATTTGTTGGCTGCCCTTTGGAAGTTCCCTGCCTGTGAGCCTGCAGGCTCAGCCACCTCCGATCACTCAGAGCCAGCCTGGTGCCACTATGGACCAGGCAATGGCAGCACCTCAGAAAACAGAGCAATTAAAATCTCACAAAGGTTCATTGATCCCTTTATTCATAAGGAGACTAAAGGAAGTGAACCAAGCTTAAACCCATCAGCAGCGAGACCTTATTTCGAATATAAACATCAGCAAGTGACATCACGGAGGAGAGACTTCACCTCCAATCCAATTTGCATTGTCTGATCTGCTCCAGAGACAAACGCTCTTAATTCCTGCAGGGGTAACCTCGGAGCAGTTCCCAGGCTGATCACCTTGTCTTTGTAGGCCAGGCCAGCTTTGCTGGGAGCTGTGACACTGACCTTAGCTGGCCATTTGGGTCACTCCTGCTGCCACACACAGCAGCCCCACAGCAGCTCTCTCACAGGAGGGGAGGAGCTGCAAAGCACTCGTGAATCGCACTCACTATTGAAGCTACACAGCCACGTAGGCTGGCAACAGAACAGGCCTGAGAAGGAAAATACATTGGATGGGTTGATATTTTTTTCACAGAATGCATGACTGGTCTTTTTTTCTTTTTTTCCTTTTTTTTTCTTTTTTAAGTGTCATGCGCTATTATAGCAAGGTAAAAGCTTAAATCTGATTTTTTCCTGAGCTGCAAACACAGTGTTTCCCCACCTTTTATTCAAACCACTCTAATCAAAACTGTCACTTGCTGTGGTCAGACACTTAGGAAACACAGCAGTTCCCAAAAGTCTGTGGAAAAGTTTATTTTTTCTTTGCCTACTCAGACAGTATTTCCTTTTAGCCCTGTCAAACTGCGCTTTCCACCAGATGGTTTGCTGGTTCCTATTCTAGCTAAGAGGGATTTAACCAGCTTGAATTAATCCTTACAGTTGTCATCGACTAAGTGTTAATGCTCTGACACTGTTTTAATCCTTAGGGATTTCTTTCCCCTCTGCCCCCACCCTGCCGTGGGAGGGAGGNAGGGCAGGAGGGAGGGAGGGAGGAGGGCATTCGGGGTTTTGAGCTGCCAGAACAACACAACCCCGTGCTCCAGTGCAGCAGCAAGGTTACCCGTGCTCACCTGGGTAATCCATCCCGGGGCGTTCCTCTGGGAGATGCAAACGGCAGGGAAAGAGCTTCTATTACCGTAGGAAAACTCAGTCCTTTCAGTGAGGATATGTGAAGCAGGAGCACATGCACACATGTAAGATTTGGTTTGTCATTTTTTAGTTTACTCGGGGTATTTTGTGTCTTCCACACTGCCCAATGTTTTTAATTTTCTGCTGTAATGTATTCCCTGTTTTCTGAAAACTAGACTCTAATATTAAGTAGCTTTCATCCTGTGGGGTTTTCCTTCTAGAGTCCGTGTTTGCTATTGTGCTGCTGAGACCATGAACCCAGCGCACCTGCATGCCCTCTGTGTGCATTAGGAACACCGCTCGCAATTTGGGTCATTAGCATATCGCTAATCTCCACAAACTCATTACTATGCGCAGCCCGATTCACACTGACCTTTTCAGCAGGCTTGGAACCCAGCTGCACCACTGACAGAGTCCTGCTCTCCCCTTCCCACTGCCCTTCAGTCGGGCACGGATTCCTGGGTGCTCCCAGGAGTCACAGGGATCACTTCGCACCATTCTGGAAGAGATGGTAACGTTTGTCACTTGTTTAGCAACAGAAGCAAATCTTCAGGGAAGAAATGCATCCGGTTAGAATTTAAGAAGCCCCCTCTGTGGCAAACCTTGCCTCCAGAAAACATCTGAGCTCCTCCTGCAGGGCTACAGACAGCAGTCTGGGGAGCATCCATAGAAAGCTGGATGGTTATTCAGGGGCACTGTCCCCACTGTAGGTTTCCTTGCAGGAAAGCTATGCATAGCAGAGAAATTATTTGGATTGTTACATCAGAAACCATTTACTAGAGGAGTGATTTTAAACCACATAGCACCAGGTCTGTTTAATTGTGACAAAACACAGTCAGCCTGCACCCCCAGATTTAAAAGCAGTTGTATTTGAATTCTTTTGAAAAATTGTTTGATTGAGAGGTTTATAAATTGTCTCAAGAGCAACCAGACAGCCCTAGACATTCTACCTTCGGTAAACTAAACATGAAGTAATTCAGCAGAGCTTAGACCATGATCTCACATCCACTGAGCTTAATAACCATTCACAAGTATGAAATTAATACCTTTAGATGTTTGCAGGAAGAAGGTTTTAAATAAACATTTCCAGGTAGCGAATGAACAATTTCAAAAGAAAATATAAGCCTTCTCTGGTTATGGCTGGGATCCCAAAGGAGCCATTCATAGTTCCAATTTTTTATCTTTTCTGTCAGCTGCTTTTTTACTTTTTGCATTAGCATTTTAAGGAGCATAACCAAAGTGTTTTTACAATAGAAGTGTATATTTATTCTGTTTTATTCTGCTTTCCTGCAGTGCTTTCAAGAAGCAGCAAAGGAATTTTTGCTCAGGTTTTCTAAGATTAGTCTTCAAGCAGGAACAGGTTGTGCAGGAGTTCTACCCAAAAATGAAGCAGATGGAAACATGTCAGTCTAATGAAAACCTCAGGAAGGCTGCAGCTGGCATGACCAGCCTCCAATGTTAGGGTTTGGGTTATATTTTTATTTCTCTGTGTATATAATTTCCAAAGTGCTCTCCTACCCGTCCACATGTTTATACACTTGGTGCATTCCCTTTTTTCCATACGCCCTACTTTACCTGGACCACTTTTCTTCCCCACTGCACACCTGGGCTCTGGCCTCTCATTCCTTCCACAGAGGAGAAGATCAACTTTTCAATCCACTTCTGGGAATTATGGCTCCAGAATTTATTTAATTGAACAGAGTTACTGGAAGATAAAAAGATATGGAAAACACAATTAGAAATGGGGGGGAAGGTTTAGTGTGCTAGGATATTTTTTATTATCCATTTTTACATTACACTGAAGCTTATTTTGTACTTTTAATTCAGACTGACTTCTTTTCCTCCTGTTTCTCTATTCCAAATAATCATAGACACATGGAATTGTAGAATGGTTTGGGTTGGAAGGGACCTTAAGGCCCATCCCATTCCACCCCTGCCATGGGCAGGGACAGCTCCCACTGTCCCAGGTGGCTCCAAGCCCCATCCAACGCAGCCTTGGACACTGCCAGGGATCCAGGGGCACACCTTACTCGGGGTATTTTGTGTCGTCTACACTGCCCAGCTTTTTAAATTTTTTGCTGTAATGTATTCCCTGTTTTCTGAAAACTAGACTCTAATATTAAGTAGCTTTCATCCTGTGGGGTTTTCCTTCTAGAGTCCGTGTTTGCTATTGTGCTGCTGAGACCATGAACCCAGCAGACCTGTGCACAGCTTCCCCAGGCACCCTGTGTCCCACCATAATATAGAATTCTATACATTATGAAATAGATATTATAATATATATAAATATCTATAAAAGTGCAAGGGTCCCAGCACAGCAAAGCAAGGCTGATGACTGATGTTCAGTGTCTCAGGAGGCCCAGTTTAAGCTGATTCACACCATTATGGGATGTCTGCGGTGTCTGTATGAGGCATAGAAATCATGAGTCACCACCACTGCCCTTCCTCTCATCTTACTCATCCTTGTGTCCTAAAATTGAAAGTATAAATTGAAACATTAAAGGGAAATTGGAGTTTCAGTCTTCCCTCCAATTTACACAGACACAGAGTCCCCACTGTCCTGGGGACAGCAGTGGCACTGCAGCACTGCCTGTCCCCACTCACCTGCAGCAAGAAATCTGGTTTGACTCAAGCTACTGCAAACTGATCCCAAGAAGGGAATCACGTCCCCGGCATCAGGGCAGCCAGGCAAAGGATTCCCACTTTGGATCAGTTTAAAACCACTGGCATTGTGCTTGGACAAACGCACGGGGCCATGTGGGAATGTAAGTTTCACAGATATTCACTGTACCTCCTGCCACTGAATTCCCCTTGTCCATTAAATACTGTAAGACTACAAATAAAAACTGAACAGTAGCAAATAATCCCATTGTAAATAATCACAAGAATTGGTGCTCCATCAGTTATTTCATCATTTCTCCCTGAAACCCTTTTTAGAGGTCCTCAGCTAGCCAAGAAAGTCACAGATAAATGAAAATGCGTGGTTATCCTATATCTCACTGCAGACAGCCAGCTCAAGTCTTGGTGGCAATAGTTATGTCTGATAAAAGTGTTGACCAACTGATTGATTTATGGGGATCTAATATTTAGGATTTCTCCGAAGTGGCAATGAGAAGACCATTCCCTTTCAGGAGGATTTTCCTTTTCTGGAAATGCCCCATCCCCTCAGATTGAGTTCCCAACCCTTGTTTCTCTCTGCTGTGCTTCTGAGGTTGACCAGATTTACCTTGATCATGTGTAATACTTTTACTTGCTTTCAAAATTATGGCCATGATCCTTATCCCCTAAAGACAGTTAATTTAAAAAATCCACTCATGGCAGCATTATTTTGCATTATGTCAGTGATTACCTCTGCTCTTACTCAGGACAACATCTTGTGCAAACCTGCGCCCCACAATTAGTAAGGTAGTGCTCCTGGTCAAAAAAAAGGAGGCAGCAATTGTTCTACTCACATCCTTCAGTGAATTTAAGCTCTGACATGTACACCTGCCCATGCTAAATACCTCTGGTTATTGTCTCTCCTTCAATTTAAATATAAATGACTATTACTCTGACCAAACACAAAGCTCTGAGTAGAACATGTAGCAACTAAGATTCTTGGTCTTGTTGTGACCTGTAATGATCGCCATACTTTCCACCAGTCTGGTTTAATGTTTGCTTTGATGAATATTTTCCCCTCTGCTCCCCAGTTAGAACAGCAGGAGAGTTCCCCTGGCGCAGCGGGTGCACGTGGTCTGCACACTGCCTGTCTTTATGGACAGGCAAGGGCAGGGACAAAGGAGCACACAGCAGGCTTGGACCACGAAGAAAAGCTCTTCCCCCGTGCTGCAGCCTCCCCATCAAGCAGCCTCTGGCAGAAAGGAGGGGGAAAGGCTTCACAGAGCAGCTCCCTCCCCTGCAGAGAGGACAGGAATAAAGAAAAAGCAGCAGCAGAGCTATTCCTGCACTGAGGGGAGTTACAGCCTGTTCCTCTCAGCTGGACCTCGTGAGTGGAAGTTCTGGAGAAGACGAGACACCTGATATCTTCTCCACTAAACCCACCAGCCTGACCTTTGCCCACTGATTTAATGGATGCCAGCAGAAAGGAAACAGGAATTCTGTGATTGATACCATAAGCCCCTGTCTGGAAAATCCCTGTGCCTGGAATAACTGGCAGAGCTCCAGGGCAGCACAGCACACCATCTCCTTCTGCTCAAAAAATTGCAGTGGACTCGGCAAATACTGTCTGATTCAAACACTTCCCCAGACCTCTATCCTTTCTCCCTCCATAAGGCTGCGAAGAGTCTCACAGCCCCAGGGTATGCTTGGGCTGGTGAGTCCCACGTGGCTCTGGACTAACCAGCTACTCACAGCCTAAAGCCCTTTTTAGAGGTCCCCAGGAAAAAAAAAAACAAAACAAAACCCAGATAAATTAAAATGCATAGTTATTCTGTATCCCACTGCAGGTACTACTGGAGAATTGCAATTTAATCCTGTGAAATGTGCTGTGATTAAACCGTGCCAGATTCCTTGTTTTGTCAAGTTACAGGCCCTTCCATCCAAGGCTTTGCTGCAGGAATCCAGAGCTCTGCTTTCAAAGGAAATAGCTTTAGGCTGCATCACATGTTCTACCTCCATATGGGGAATAGATATAAAACCCTTTTCTTCAGGAAAACTGAGTTGCTGTCAAGGCTGACATAACAGTCTGCTTTATCTCCTCAGTGGATGAGCAGACTAAAATAGCCTTTTCCTCACAGAATGCTAACACAGTTCTGTTTCTATATATAAGCCCATGGATTTCTTGCAAATCTACTGATAAAACTAGCACTACAATAACTTATGCAGACTACTTGGGGATTTTTTCCTCTTCATAAAATTTGAATATACTAGTATTTTTTAAGTTTAAATCTTTTTGAAAGTTGTTTTAGGAAGATAACTTTTTTCAGTGTATTTCCTAATTTGACAAGCACTTCAGAAAGCAGACATGAACCAAACAATGCTAACTCATGTCTTTGGCCTCCATCTGTCAGCTTGGAAAGGACCTTGAAGGTCATCTCATTCCACTCCACCCCACCACACCTTCCACCAGAGCAGGTGAAATTAAATACATGCCTTAACTTATCAAACGTCCATCTAACAATGTCATGGCCAGGTGAATTCCAGCTTTGTTAGCAGTGGTAATGGCTGGCCCTGCCTGTCCAGATCTGACCTGGTGGCCAGTTTTTGGGAGGCTGCATTCCACTGCCAGTCACATGCACCCTGCTGGCTCCCAAACACCTTCCTGTCCTTTATGGCTTTGCCTCAAGCTTTGAGAATTCTTCCTTTTAGACACATGTTCTGCATACTGTTAGCAGCTGATAATATGCCAGCCCCATTCTCTTCATCTATTTCCAGTTCTCCAAACAAACCTTTATGCAAATCCTTTTTAGTAACCTGAAAATTACCTTAAGGGTGTTTTCCAACCTAAATGATTATATGAAAAAAGAAAACAAAATGGATTATTTAGAGTAAGCATTCCACAGGGTTTTTTTATACTTCTGAACTTCTTTCTCTCTGCTGTACTTACTGGGAGGTTCCAACTACTTGTGGATTCAAGTTCAAGACCTGATGTAATTCTGACAACAACAGACCACACCTTTCTACGGTTTCTAAGAAAGGTGTGGTCTAGAAAGTTTCCAAGGTGTGGTAACTATTAGTGTGTCTTGTGCTCAGAGGGATGGGTAAAGGGGTGAAAGGCAGCTGGATTGGGAAGTGCTATTATATAATGCACTCAGCTTGAGCTCCAATTATCCAGTAATGAAATTATTTTTTTGTTTTCTTAAAGTTCTTCTGAGTAAGCTTTTTTCCCTGCTGTTAAATCAACATGGGCTTTAAATGTGAGAGTTTTCCTTTAACACTGTTCAGCAACTGGTTTCCATTTCCTGGTAATTAGTAAGTGCTGGCCTAGATATGCCAGAGCTGCAGCAGAACAAAGGAGAGAGAATCCTTGGATGAAGCCAGAGGGGAGGGGGGACAGGGTCTTGCATTCTAACTCGACAGCTTGTTTATGGTGCTCCCTTCTTTGCAGCTTCTATGTGGGCATTAGGGCTAGTATTTTTTTTAATGAGTTGATTTTCCCTAATTGCAGAAGATCATGCAATGATCCCACATTCTCAGGCAGCTGTGCTGGCCATCACATCTCCATGCTTTACACCTCTCACAGCAGGTGTAAGCCTGCACAGAAAGCCCGGGTGACCCAGACATCTGAAGCAGATGGAAATCCAGGGCTAGGTGGGGTGGATGGGGTCAGATCTGATACAGTGACACTTGCATCTTCCTTTATTACTCACCCACTGACTGCCTAGAAATCCCTTGTGACTGGGATAATTATACTGCTCTTCAGCTCTGGTATTTTCATTTTAATGCTCCTGTATCTTGCTCATCTCCATCTACTGAGATGTCAATGGTTTTTAGAAAGGGCAATTAAAAAGTCACAGAAGCTGAAGCTGAGGCACCCAGGAAAGTTCAAGATATTCCCACTCTGGAAAACAGGAAGCAGAATAAAAATGAAGAACAGATCTGGCAACATAGTTTGCATTTCCCATTATTATTATTTGCACTCTCTGGATGCTAGGGATTGCAAGGGAAGATAACCAGCTCTGAAACCTCTCTTCATTGCTCCAGTTGGTCCATGTACCCAAACCTCTCATAAGTCAGCCAGACACTCCTACTATTTTCACCTCCTTGCTTTGTTTATCTGTGATAACACGACTGAATACATTTCTCCCCTGCCATGCAAGTAGGTGTTACGATTTATGCTTTGTTTTCTTAAATAACCTCCTACAACAGGCTCCTTCCTCTTCAAAGCACAATCTCCACTGCATTTCTGTTTTTTTCAAAGCACCAGCTGAGGTACCACTCACATTGTCATTGTTCTAACCCCTGAAGTCTAACCCCCACACAAGAAGAATGTGGACCCGTTGGAATGGGTCCAGAGGAGGCCACAGAGTTGATCCCAGGGCTGGAGGCCCTGTGCTCCGGAGCCAGGCTGGGAGAGCTGGGGGTGCTCACCTGGAGAACAGAAGGATCGAGGGACACCTTAGAGCCCCTGCCAGTGCCTAAGGGGGCTACAGGACAGCTGCAGAGGGACTGGGGACAAGGGGCAATGGCTTCGAACTGACAGAGGGCAGGGATAGATGCAATATCGGGAAGGAATTCCTCCCTGTGAGAGTGGTGAGGCCCTGGCACAGGTGCCCAGAGAAGCTGTGGCTGCCCCTGGATCCCTGGCAGTGTCCAAGGCCAGGGTGGGCAGGGCTTGGAGCAGCCTGGGCTAGCGGAAGGTGTCCCTGCCCATGGCAGGGGTGGCACTGCATGGGCTTTAATGTCCCTTCCAACCCAAACCTTCCTGTGATTCTACAAGCGAGGCAGCCTAGCTAGAACTGGGCAGGACTTTCTCAGGACTCACTGAGAGCTGCCTGCCAGCCACAGCCTTGATGTAAGAAACAGACTGAGGGGCCATGGAGAGAGAGAAAGAGCTGTCTTCAAATTCTTCAATCCTTTTTATTGAAACTTTAGGGAGGAGAAATCCTTGTTTGTCTGGATTAGAACAGAAATCACATCTACCTGGCCAGCCCAAATCATACGTTTTTTAGCCCAGTCCAAGTGTGAACTGACAAGTTTACAGATGAAAATAATAAAATGTCAGCCTTCAAACCAGTGATTCTTTACCACCAAATATTACATAGAATTAAATCACTGTGTTCTGCACGTCTGCCCACAGCAACTTCAGGTTGTAGCACTAGTACTGTGATTCTACTGTTTTACAAGTCAAAATTAGAAAAATCTTCATGATACAGTACAAGAATTTCCAAACCAGCTAAAAATTATGGACCTTTGTAGATGAAAAAACTTTACTTTAGAAAAGAATACTTGCTTGACAACTACTGCTGAATAAAGCAGAGTAAGTAGAGGAGGACTAGTACACTGTACTCACTATAGATACACATTTATCAATCAGATCTGCTACTTCCCAAATACTTGGATAGTATTTACATTACAGATTAACTATCCTGGGAGTGAAAACATCATGAGCCCTTGTCACTAGGTAAATATCTTTAAGCTCAATGTTCAAGTTAAATTTCAAACTCCTTTGTCCAGTTCATTACATCCTACTGGGCAATGTTTTTCGGTTAAATATCTTTCTGAACTGGTTTTGCTCTGGTTCATTATTCCTAAACAATCTCTAGAGGAAGTTCACAGAGTAAGGACTAATCATGTCTTTCCAAATACAAATGCCTCTCCTAAACTGTGCTGTCATAACAGTCACGAGCTCTCCCATCTCTGTTGGTGTGCACGGGGTAAGAAACAAAAAAAAATATTGTACTTGCAAGTTTTGGAACTTAGAAATAGAAGCAAGGCTGATCACGGGCTCTCTTAATTCAATTACCCCACACAGCCTGCTTAGAAAAGACCTGCTCTGCCACAGGGAAGTGCAGAGACCTCTGTGGGAAGGAGAAACCAAAATAAAGGCCCCTTAGAGTTCTCTTCATCCTCAGGTGAAGTCACTTGACCTTCTAAAGAGTCCACTTTATACTCCTTGTGTATAAAATGTGCCCGGGTTTACTCAGAATTTGATGTTTTGTAACGTAACCTCCTCAAAGCATTCAAGGAATGAAAAGAAAATGTTGAAGTAATAAGGCAGAAATCCTTTTTCTCTGATAGAAAGACAGTAAGTTTATATTGCTTCATCAATATAAGACAGCTTTGACTCAGCTCTCAGATTTGTAGCCCAATCTGCTTTCATGGGTTTTGTCTGGCCTGGAATCTGACCCCTTTGGCCTATCACAGATCTGTTTTATCAACATAAAATGCAATTAATAATTAGATACCTCAGTCCTCTGACCATGGGAACTAAATTATGTGTACCACATAACATCCTTCTTGCTTCAGAAATCGTTTCATCTCTGTGCTAGTTATCTCTTCATCACTGTCATTATAAAAATGGATATGGATTTGAAAATGGGTCATGCAAAAAGAAAATATTCCAGAAATGATGCCCCAAGACATAATTAGAAGCCTTAAATCTTTATATTTCAATGGGTTCAGTGGAGCTATAGTGACTTAAGTAATTCTTTTTATGGTAGTCAGTGATCAGAAAATACTTCTGCACATTCAGTAATGCTTCATCACTCATTCTTTACACACTATAGTAGTTTATTTTTCAATTTATTCTTACAAGTTTGGTCTCAGGAGGTTAGTGGTACTTTCACATGTTCATATAAGCGCTCAGTTTCATAAATGTAGTGTCATGAATAATTGTCATCACCCAAGAGGGATGTAAAGCCTACCAAGTTTTTTTTAAGAAATTGAATAACCCTTATCTCACACCAGGGATTTCTTGGTTTTAAATGTCTCCAATTAATTACTGCTGTCTCCTAGATTCATAAGCTGTCCAATATTTCCTGGAGAGATGTAGAGGCAGAATTCCTTCAGAGATGCACATCCAGAAAATAATACTTGCTCTCTACAGAGAATGCTCCTACTGACTGTGCTAACAGCTAATGTTTCTTACATCTTCAACAGTCTTGAAAGTATTTACAACTTTTTTATCTTCCCTTTTTCCCCCCTTTCCCATGGTGTCATATGAGATCTGACTGTGTTTCATTAACTTTTTGAAATGTCCTGGATATCATTTGGAGCTGGGCTGTTCTCATGTGAAATCATTTTAATGGAATTTGAGTAAGAAGCTCTTATTCCATCTACTAAATCTGGTTTGTTTTAGCTTCACTTTTCAAACTGCCCAAATGCATGACATTTCCCAAAAATTTACAGTGTATATACTATGAGGTGATACCTAACTTAGTTTGTGCTATGAAAGTCTGATCAGTTCCCATAGAAATAAATTTAAAACATTGTGCTGACTTAATGAAAACTGAATTTGACCCTAGAAGGGTCAGACTCTGCTTATATGAACAGAGAGAATATGGTATTTCTTCCAGTGTTTAAAGAGAGAATGAAAATTCAGGAATCTCTTATTAGAGAGAAGGAGAGAGATAAAGACATAATTCCAGTGAAGTCAGCAGAGATGAACTGATAAAACACCTTTCAGATGAAGTCTGATGAATGATGCGAAGCCAGAGTAGCTGTTACAGCCTCAGGTTAAAACCAAGACACAAAACAGAGATGTTTCACAAGACAGAGACACTACTGTGTATGAACATAAGGACATATATTCAGCTCAGCATTTTCAACTTTTTCCTTTCATACTTCCATTTATGATCTCATCTGGGTTTCCTGCCCTTGGTTTCATAGCAGTCACCACCTGCAGTACTCCGAGCTTAGGGACTCTGTGAGTTGCTCTGGATTCTTCTTGGAGGGGAACATGTTTCAGCACCTGTAGGGCACTGCAGCACCACTGTCACCTGCACTTTTTAAACTCATATGCTACAGCTTTGGTATTTTGCAAACAGGGCTTCATGTAGGGATAAAGATCTCCCTGAAAAACAGGCTTGCCACCTCAGTAGAGGTTCAGAGGTCTTCCTGTGCTCTGCATACAATTTCCTGAAGCTTCTGGCATGCCTTGGTTCCCTCGGATCTTCCAGAGGGAAGGGCAGCAGCTGAAAAAGCTGAATTAGCCTGTGTGTGACTGGGCATTTTGGGGGTTCCTGCAGTCAGCTCTGGAGGCTTCCACACAGGAGGGCCCAGGCTGAAGCTGTTACTACCTGGTGGGCGTGAAGTGAAGGGGCTCCCACAGGTTTCCTCCTTACCTAAAACTTGGCAGCATTCATCCCTAGCAGGATAATTACTGTGTATCTACATCAGCCCTGCAACAGAGTTTGGCTTTCAGATGTGAAGAATCATCACTGATGAAATGCTGAAGCAGCATCTCTGAAAGCTTTCAATCCTTTTACACTTAAAAAAGACAGAGGTGTAACCTTACAGAGAATCTGGAGTTGTGGAAAATCATAGAATCATAGAGCAGTTTGTGTTGGAAGCTCATTTCATTCCACTCTCCTGCCACAGGCAGGGACACCTTCCACTGTCCCAGGCTGCTCCAAGCCCCAATGTCCAACCTGGCCTTGGACACTGCCAGGGATCCAGGGGCAGCCACAGCTTCTCTGGGCAATCTGTAACTGTGCTTAAAGATGAGTAACCTCCACTACAGAAAATAAAGCTGCTGAGCCTCCAGCCAGGTTAAATGCTTTCTCTGTTAAATCGATTGGGTTTTTCAAGTGAAAAAGTGTGTTGGATGTTAAAGCCCTGCTGGTTTTTGGTGGGACAGTTCCCATAACTGGGAACTATAAAGAGAGAAAAAAATCTCATGTTCATTTCAACACCAAAGTTCTTCATTAAAATAAAAAATACATTAAGCATGGAATATAAATATTAATTTTAGAAGAAAGGGCAAATGAGGCACTCTTAGTAAAGACAGTGAGTAAGGAAACATAACTGCCATGGATTTGATTACTACATTAGGAATGACAAAATAGCCCAAGCAATGTTCAGTTTCCCAGCATTAAGCAACCTTAATTACATTCAACTTCTCCAATAGATGTTTGCCACAGGGCATCTATGTTGAGCAGTAAATTTATGTATTTCTTTATGTAAGTCTCAGTATCAGCAGCCTCCTTTAAAAAGCTAAGTTAAGGTCGTGCAATATTCTATATTTACAGTCTCCAGCCCACTGGAGCCGGATTCAGTCTCCCACTGAATCCCCAGCACCAGCCTGAGCCTAGTTAATGTGAGATTTTCCATCCTGGGGAGTGTAATTGCTGTCTGGTCTGTCTGCCACCCTCTAAAATAGTGCATTTACCACTTTCTCTAGGTGAGAAAATGAGTGCCAAAATTATGGCTCAAGGTCTCTACCAGATTTCACAGCTGTATGTATTTTTATATATGAACTTATATCTGCATTTTACAGGGCCAGGTAGTGATAGAATGAAGGATAACAACTTTAAACTGAACGAGGAAGGTTTCAATTGGATATTAGGAATAAATTGCTCCCTGTGAGGGTGGGCAGGCCCTGGCACAGGTGCCCAGAGAAGCTGTGGCTGCCCCTGGATCCCTGGCAGTGTCCAAGGCCAGGCTGGACATTGGGGCTTGGAGCAGCCTGGCACAGTGGAAGGTGTCCCTGCCCATGGCAGAGGTGGCACTGGGTGATCTTTAAGGTCCCTTCCCACCCCAAACATTCCATGATTCTGTGGCATTGCTAGGAGGTTGTGAACAGCAGCATTGACAAGGGAAGATTTGCTGCTGCCCAACCCTCACCAGCCCAATCTCAGCCAAACCTGAAGCAAGGGCAAAGTGCTCTCAATTCTCCCCCATGCCTAAGGCTGGTGGTAAATTTTGTGCCCGTGGATGTCATGTGTGGAGGAGCCAAGGCTGCAGTGGTGCTCCCCATCCAGAAAGACACTGGGCTGTGTCTTTCCCCCTTCCCAGGAGAAGGGTGGCCAGCCCACCACCACTGTCAGAGCTTCTGCCAGGGCTCTTTAGACACAGCCTACTGCCAGGTGACCGAAGATCCCAAATGAACTGTGAAAGGATAAAGGGGGACAAAGGAAGAGTTAACATGAAACATCTGGAACCACATTTCCCTATTCGCAAATTCTCCATATATTTTGCTCAATGGAAATGATCAGTGGAGGGAAAGAGATAATGGCTGTTTATAGAAGTGCCACTATTTGTTATCACTGTGAAAATAAGAGCAAATCCTGAAAAAGGTAAAATTATCGAAATTATGGGAGAGGTGGTTAAACCTCACAGTGGTGACATTTCAAACTGTAAATATTGGAATGAAGCAAGCAAGTGAATAATCCCTTTCCATAAAGCACTGCTCATAATAGCTGACATTTTCAGGCCCTATTTTAGCACCTTGCTGTATGTCAAATACTACTGCCACATTAAAATATAAATTTCAGCTTTGAAATATTACAGAAATAACTCCTCACTAACCTGAGGAAAGATGTCACTGTCAAACCAAACTAATTCACCAGCATAAACCAGCTTGTCTTCTGGTAGGGATAGACTGCAAAGAAATAAGAAGACATTATTACAGAGACAAATAGAATTGGAGTAGGGGGCCAGAGTATCTTTCTGGAGGAATCTGACAGATTATTATTCTACATTATATTTTGTCTGTATTGTATTGAGTCCATCAACCGCTGTGCATCCAGTTTTGGGCAGGGAACATCTGAGTTTTATTCATCAGAAGCACTTTTAATATTTACTCTACCACAACCAAAGGCAGTTTTGCATTTCAAAGGGATTCCTTGTATTTATCCCCTCATTAAACAACCTATTTTTCAACTGGAGACAGGTTTCATACAGTGAAGTGATAATATTTAAACCTAACATCTTCTCATGTTGAGGATATTACCTACTGATTACAACAGGGATCCAGCTCAGCTGGGCAAGTTACTTCACATTTCTCTGAGATGTCAGCACTCATGAGATCAGATTGATACCTGCCTCCTCCATGCAAAGATAGGGCAAGGTTTATTAGCTCTTCGTAAATTTTAAATGAAGGATATTGATCCTGAGATGTGAGGAAGATCTCACTCTTCCTCCCAACCCGGCATAAAATTCAGGTTTCAGTGTGAGCCTGGGGTGTCTGGGCTGTGGCCTACTGACCCACTGATAAGCAGCATGTAGGTGAGCATTTAACCATCAAAGCCCTGCCTGCGAAGGAAGGGTGAGCTGATCCAGGTTAAGCAGCTTCCATGCAGTTTAGCTTTCAGGCTGCACAGTGCCCCTCACACACAAGGCAGAACAGCTCAGTTGGAGTTTGGTGGTCACAGATGGCTCCCCTTGGTCTGTCACTACCCTGAAGGTCAAGGTCCTGCTACTCTGATGTTTTTAGGGCTTAAGAGAATGGTTTCTTTTTATATTTGTTCTCAGGAAGTGTTTGGACAAGAGTTTATGAGCATGGAAGTCTCCAAGGAATGACTGGACATGGCACTCAGTACTCTGGGCTGGGTGACACTCTGGGCTGGGGATCAGTCACAGATTGGACTGGATGATTTTGGAGGCCTTTCCAAACTGAATGATTCTGGGATTCTGTGTTGTTTTCCACAAAGGAGCTGTGTGAATTTACTCTCACACTGCTTTTGAACCTAGGAGACCTTTTCCTGCTCACCAGTTATATCTGAGCTGCATTCCTGATCCCAGGCTCAAGCAGAACAAGCTAATTGCTAAGACACTTGCTGTACACAGAGCTACTAATTGCAATTAGAATATAACACACAAGAAGGCTGACATTAAATTTGGCTCTCTGGCCTCCATCAGCTCACATGGACTGGGGCTGCACACTTCATTTCCCATCACATGACTTCCCTGTGTATTCCATGGTAGTCAGCCTTGAAAGACACCTGTTATAATGTACAAGCCCCATTAAATTTTCATAAATATTCAGTTTTGGTGGTGATTTCCTAAACACCCTGTACCTGATGTTCTCTTTCACCCGGGAATAATTTCCCCTGATAAACATTGATGAAAATGCAGCCAAAGTTAACTGATACAATTTCCCTTTTTCATTCTGAGCGTGGTTACCCTCAGGTTTGCTCTGTTTGCTTGTGCCAAAGATCAGTTGTCTTAGAGAAGGATTTACTGTGCCTGAGTGACTACAGCATCTTCCCACAGGCATTTGTGTGACAGTCTTCTCCAGTCAGCCAGAAGTCTTTTGCCAGCCATTTTCAGACTCAAGGATAGCATCAATCTTGTGGTGGAAAGCCTTATGAAGCTTAAAGCTGCTGTCACCATCAGCAATCCAGACACCCTCTCTCCCTTTCACACAACAGTATGATTTCTCCCTGAACAGATGTTTTCCAGAAAACAGATGTTTCTGTTTGAACCAGAATTATTTTTACAAGGTACTTTTTAGAAGTTTAGTTTCTCTTTCAAGGGCAGAGGTATTGGGAGCATCATCCTGAAGTCTGGCAGTGTTCCATGTCTGCTAAACAGAACTGATAGCACTGAACTGCCTCTAATCAAAGCCCACTTGATACTTAGTGACAAAACCAGCTTAACTTGCTTACAAATAACAGCACATATTTGTCAAGGTTTTTACATTTGATATTGTGACTTCAAAACAGGAAGATAAACAGCAAATATAGATGGGGTTTTGTCTTTCTTATTGCTTCTGATGGCATCATGTCCACAGACTACTTTCTGCAGACTTGCCTCTGGCTTACAGATCATTTCCTTGCTTAAAGCCCTCCAAAGATTAGTGACTATGTCAACATGGGTTTGTACAAGCGCAGCCCTCAGGGCCAGAGCAGGGCAGTTGCAAGGCTGGAAATTCTACAGCAAAAATGCCTTAAACATATGAGTGTGTCACTCTATTCTTAGTGGAAGTTAAAAAAAGCACTGTCATTATATTAAGAATTCCAAATGTTTTCCATTCCCTGTTGTTTTACAGGAAAATTCCCACCCAGCTCCTAAAGATTCAGCAATTTCCAACAGCTTCTGTGCAAAAAATTTCCCATTTTGTTCCTGTCCATTTGCCAGGCCCCTTTCCTGTTTCCCTTTTCCTTTTTTCGCTGTATCTGGAGGAGCCAACCCAGTTGCCTCTAGTTTGCATGAACATGGCTGTGCAGAGGTAATCAGACACACAAACCTACCAGGGAACGGGCAGAGTCAGAGAGCATCAGGACAATCTGAGGATTCAGTTACCTGATCTCATCTTCCAGCTCATGGATCTCTGCAAGGCCAGCTCTGCTGAGCTCCTCCTACTTTGGGAATTAGGATGTCTGGGCACCTCACATCACTGGGCTCATCTTCTCTTGATTACCTATGATCAAACCGTAAGGGAAATCATCCCTGAGGCACGTTGAGGGGAAAGAAAAAGACAATTTCTCTTTTCATTTCTGTTGCTGGAATTGTAAAGCAAACTAAGCTGTGAATGCCCCATCCCTGGAAGTGTCCAAGGCCAGGTTGGACAGGGCTTGGAGCAACCTGGGACAGTGGAAGGTGTCTGTGCCTGTGGCAGGGGAGTTGGGAGGTGATCATTAAGATCCCTTCCAACACAAACCAGCCTGGGATACTGTGATTCTATTGATGGGATTTTCAAAGAAAAGCCACAATTTTAGCATCCAAATCATTTATTTACCATTAAATCCTTAATACCTAGTGTCTGGAAGTATTTAAGCCTTAAACAAAAGGAAAAGCTTCAGGTGCTTATGAAGGGGCTCCTTTTTCACAGGTTATCCATCAGCCTTTTTCTGTTGGAAAAGGCAGAGCTCAGTCTCTTTGCCCTAGAATTTCTAGATCAGGATATGCAAATAGTGGGGCTAGCCTGGCTTGTTCATCATTTGGGGAGTATTTATGCTACTTTACATGGATACTGGGCCATGATGAGGTGTATTGCACTCAAAAAATATGGAGACATGCATAGAAAGAGATCAGTCCACAGGGATTTACCCTACAGACAGACTGGGATGGCAGTTAGACGCCTAATGGGATTTTCAAAAGTACCTTCATAGATTAAGCACCCAGTTGCCCTGAGATTTAGCCACCTCATTTTCTTTTCATGAGATTTTCCTTTGAAAATGTGATGTCTGGGAGCCAACTGCATTTCTAGGGATACAAAGATCTCTGGAAATTGGACATTTAGCAATTTGCCAGGCAGCACGTGGTATGTCAGTGAGCAAATGCAAGAGCTCTCCAGGCTGCTGGCTGTGGCTCTCTGTTTGAAGCTTATCCTTGGGCATTAACAACATTTCAGTAGATGAGAACATCTGACTAACATGAACAAAAGTACCTGTAAATAAATATATTGAAATATATCTTTATAGAGATATATTATTAAATAAATGTGTGAGTGTATATATATATATATATATATATATATATATATATAAATATAGATATATAGAAAAATATATCCTTGGCCTCTCCATTCCACATTAAGTTTTATGGAAGAAATAACATATATTTGTAATTTCACCCATGGAGGAAAAAAAAGGAAAATTTTAAATCAACTTAGATTTTGGCTCTAAAAGACTGAAGTAAATTATTTTTATCTCCTCTGAAGGTCTTATTTATTTCCCATAGTGGCTGAACTCTTCCTGTATATCATATTATTTCCTATTTTTTCTTTTTTAAATCCCCCCTTTAAGGCTCTGTGTCCTACACTCCCTCTTATTCTTCATGGAAATTTTTACCATGAACAAAGAGGAGCAGACAGAGTTAGGGTAAAGAATACTCTATTTAACTTGGCCTCTGCCTGGACCTACATATTTGTTTATGATTTGCAAAGTTCCTGCTTTCATCCAGGCAGAAAATAGTTGCTAAGCAGCAGCATTGCTTTATAAAAGGCAGAGCCGGGGCTTAATCCTGCCCTGACTTGTGCTTGTGGTTACTCCCAGGGTTATCCCCAAGGAAGGGAACTTGGATATATCTCCCACCTATGCACTAATATATGTCTCTGTATAACTCACACAGTGTCCTGGTTTGGGCTTGGATAGAATTTTGACACATGGGTATGTATGTGTGTAATATATATGTATATTTATACATACACATATATACATATATATGTATTTAAAAAGAAATTATATTTGTGTTCTTGTGTGTATTTCTGGGTGCACTGGTACAAATCAACTTAAAACTTAGTGTTTGTCCTCTTAAATGCATTAATTTCCCCAAACTGTGCTGGTGATATAAAGCCGGTCCACAGATTTTTGCCTTGGAAAAATCCATCTTAAAAAACTTGCATCAGATTTTTGAGTTTCTTGACAGATTTCAAACACAAAAGTGAAAAGCTTTGAAACAAAGCAGAGAAGTTTGTAATATATACAAAAAGTATCAAGTCATGTCTTAGCCTTTCTTGCATTGTCATTCCTCTGCCATTATTTTTACTAAAAACAACATATTTGTGGAAATTTAGGTAAGTGTGTGAGGTGCATAAAACTAGAAATGTTTGGAGGTTTTTTTCATTAACCTTCACTGTATTTTTGACAATATATTTGATGTTGGATATAGCAGCCAGCAGCATGCTTGTTGTCTTCTCAGCTCATCAAACAGACCAAAAGCCTTAAGGAGATGAGTGCAAATATACAGAGTTCATAAATTTATCACACAAATATAATAGGATATGAAATGTGTAAATCATATAATCAGTGATCAGTGACTCCAGCAAATCCAGTCTAAACTGCTGTAAAGCCACCACTCCACACAGACCCAGAACTTAGAATCCTTCAGGTTGGAAAATCCCTATAAGATCATCAGGTCCAACCATTCCCCCAGCACAAGACCACCACTAGCCCACATTCCCAGGCGCCACATCCACACGTGTTTTGAACTCTCCCAGGGACAGCGACTGCACCACTTCCTTGGGCAGCCTGCTCCAACACTTGACCAGCCTTTCCATGAAGGAATTTTCCCTAAACTAGGGTGCTCTTACTGTTTGTGACAAGTCAAGTACCTGGGTGCTGGAACCACATGTGGGAAGCCACCCAAAGCACTGCAGTGGCCTCTGCGAATCCATAAAAGGGAGCAGGATTGAGGAGGGGTGCCATAAATTCCTCATTTGATAAGCCTGACAGTAAACAGGCCGGACTTGAACCCCTAAAACTAACTGCTGAAATTCCCCAGGTGTGGCATGGATTGCCAGGTGACCTGGGGCAATTCCCAGGGATTCTCCACACTCTACATGTATAATGCAGAGGTCTGGCTCAGCTGGGAGATGCTGTGATCACAAACAGGACAACACACGTGCCAAACCTCTCCTTCTTGGGATCATGGCAGAGACCCGGGAGAGGAACGAGAGGATGTTATTTCAGAAGACCAGAGAGGTCCCTTTGGAAGCACAGCCAAGTTCAGGTTAGATCCCTGGCACAGAAGCCAGAGCAAAACAAAACAAAGTTCAAAAGCAAGTACACAGAGACCAGCTCTGAAAACAGCTCTGAAACACCACAGAGGGGCCAAGGAAAAGCTGGGTTTAGTCAGCAGTGGTGGTTTTGCTGATCCAGCTGAGATTACACAAGATACTTCAACAAGAATTTTAGTTGCACCCTGTACCTGTGTTTATTATTTTTTCAGCTTACCCACTTTCGTAGGCCTTAACATTTAATTGACTGTAAATGAACATATTTCCCAAGAAGTGGGAGTGTAGCCTGAGTTTCTCAATTTTTCCCCCTGCTGCTAACATTAGTTTGTTTCACTATTGCTTGAATAAATCAATTCTAGTACCTTCAACCTGAATTTTAGATGCATATAATCAGATCTACATCTCCCATATTGTATAACATTATGTCAATACCAGAGTTGAACACAACTTCTCAACACAACCTTCTTAGCATATGAAAACTTAATGTTTTGCCCAAATCTCCAGTTCTTGGGAAAACTTACTGCTGTTTCTCTTCGGTGTTGAAAAGCAAATCTGATTGAAAGTATATTTTTAAAAAGCCAGTGGGAAGTTAAAAAGAGAAGTCACACACATGACTCACGGTCCTGGAAACAGCTGTGCTGCTTTTGGTGACAAAGGGCTGGGTTTAGGCCTTATGTAACTCCAGGAAAATCAATATGCAGCAAACATACTGGGCCAGAAAGGAATCTGAGCCCAGGTTTTAAAAATTATACAAGCTGTCTCCTCTCATATCTTTAAATGGGGGTTCTTTGTCCCCCAAATACCTGATTTGCTGTCATGAGTGCTGTGTTGGCAGTAGATTGGGTGACTCGGAGGTGACAGGTTCAATGTTAATCACTACTGTATCTTGAGTGTTTAACAAAAAGCGGAGTATATTGGTCCATAAAAAAATGCCAAAATGCAAGCTGCACCCAGCCTACCTGCAGGCATCTTCGGGAGAGATAATAAGGGCTCCACGGAACAGCTGTACCACTCCCCTGAAAAGTCAGCCTACAGAGATCTCTGCAAGTCCTCACAAAAGTATTCCTTTCCACATCTCGAAAATACTCAGGAAACCAGAGCAGGAATGCTGGGTGTCTCTTTTAGGGGCAAATTCTATTTGATACCTAAAATGCTGGACCTTGAAAGAGTAAAATCCTCCTCAGTACGTATTTGAAATGGTTATGGTTGTGCTTGGCTGTTTGCTTCCCAATACACCTGACAATGTTTTATCTGGTGTTTATGCTCACAGAGTCTGTTCACAGATTATCAGGTACTTACCACTCAAAGCTAAAGTAAATCCAAATATCTGAGATCATATTTAGCAACCCCAGGCCTATTTATATAGTGCCCTTAGGGCACTGGTCCATCTCACAGACAACTGAGAACAGAAAATGCTGTTTCAGGCAAGCCCATGAGCCACTTCCTATGGTCCCTCCTAATCGCCTGAGAGGATCCATCTCTGACTTCCCTGTAGTAGCTATTACATACCTGGCATCCATGAAATTGTGTAATCCCATTTCAAATGAGCCTCCATCACCTGATTCCAGAGGAATTACATTGGGTTTACATGCCATTAGAAAACCACTTTCTTCAATTAAAGTTTTAAATTTACCTCCTAATATTTCAACATCTGTCCCTGATTACTGAGGGATTTAGTGAATAACGAGTTTGCCATGCACCCATCCCCTTCATCCAAGGTCAGGCTGGACAAGGCTTGGAGCAACCTTGTCTGGTGGAAGGTGTCCCTACCCAAGGCAGGGGGTGGAACAAGAGGAGCTTTGAGGCTCCTTCCAACCCAAACGACTCTGGGATTCTGGGATTCTATATCACCAGCCCCTGCCCATTCCGATGCAAAATCAACCTTCTACATGATTTGGGCTGAAAACAAGATAATCTCCTCATAAAGTTGATTCCTAGGTTAGGCGATTTCATTATGCATTAGAGTATGTCCCAGCACATAACTGCATTGGTGTGCGGAGTGATAAAAAGCTGATAAAAGTGGGGCCTATAGGGGTTGCTCTTCCCAACCCTTTTTGTCTTCAGCTGGATTTGCAGAACTACAGCAACAGTGCTAAGATGTGATGTTTGTCATATTTCTATTTTCATAGAAACAGAGCTAGATCATCCTGAAAAAGCTCTCTCCTTTCTTTGTTATGAATGGAATGACAGGTGACTGTAGAAATATGTCCACTTTGCCCCCTTTTTACCCTAATTTGCAGAACCCTGTAGATCTGTGTCTGAGGTGTGTGCTGAAGTGCACATCAACCTTCTGAAGTTGCGGCAGTTTTTGTATTTTTTTTCTCTGGTTTGGCTTGGCTTTTTAATTCTGAAGGCTAGGAAATATAGGAAGATACCTGCACAGCAATACCTGCAGCCAGCCAGTTATTTTGGCTATCAGCCTCTACTGATGATTTCAAAAAGCTGAAGATTTTAATCTTATCCAAATGATAATAATCTTTATGGATACTTCCTCCCTAAGATCATTCAGCAGATCTTGTGGTTATCCCTATTTATAGGATGGTCCTCTTCTAAATGGTCATACAAAAAAGACATGTTACAGGCATGAGTCATATTGTTCTTTCCATCTCAACAGAACAGCTTTAAGGTGAAAGAGTTAATACAGGACTCGGGGGATCCCAATTTAACTCACGGTTTTGCTCAATTCTTTGTAACTCGAACCAATGATGTGGTCTTTTTGAGCCTCAGTTTCTTAAGCTGCAAAATGGGGTCTATAAACCTCTCCAAGTTGCTGTTAGACTACAATCACTCATCTTGGTGATGGGATCAGAGATTACAGTGGGGAAAACTTCAAGGAAAGTAACTATAGTAGAATTGCACATAATGATGGGGTGTAATCCTGATTCACTCACAAAAAGGAAGTGACCACAAAGTCAAAAGGAATTCAGGTTCACTTAGAGATTTTAAACTGGAGTTTATAAATGGTTCTGCCACTTCCCCTTTCCCATCAAACACATTTCAGATCCCCTTCATGTATATGCAAAAGGAAAGATAAGGCATCCCATAAAAGCACCACAGGACAGAGCCACTGAGGATTGTTCTCTCTACTGAAGAGTCAGTAATTTATCACCTTGGGGTTTGCCAAGTGGCATAAAAGGAGGCAATGGAAATTACTGAAGAAAGGACATTCAGAAGACATGCCATAAATGAACACAAGGCAAAAATGAAGAGATGAAGAGAGATTATCCGTTTTGGGGGAAAGCGAGACAACTTTCTCAGTTTCTATTTAGACCTTCAGGCCTCAGCAATACAAAGTGGACTGATACACAATGAGCATCTTTGTTTGCTCTAGTATCTACCAGCATTCACAAAACCGGAATACATACTCTATTTTTTGAGTGTCTGTGTGACTTTTGAGGTCTGCCTGTATGATCTGAACACAGCTTACAGAAAACCACTACTGCCTTTTTCTCTTTTCCCTAAATACATATCATTCCTAATACTGGAGACCTGCATGGTAATTAAGAATGTAAAACTGTAAGTAAAACGTGATGCAATTACCTGAGTAATTTGGTTCAAATCAACTCAGAGGAAGAGTGAAGTAAATGTTCCTGCAGTCAATTATTTCCTCCAGCTCTACACAGGGCCAGTTCTTGTTCCAACCAAGTTCAAAGGTAATATGCTTTTAACCCTGACAGGAGTAGAAACTTGCTGTTGACTGGTAGGGTTGGATGGCTGCAGTCCATGAAGCTGGAACAAAATACACATGGCTATCACACACCAGCAATTGTCTTGGCACCACAAACATTTACATATCAGCATGTTACAAACACTTCATCTTAAGTAGGACAGTAAAATAACTGAGTCCTTCATTTGAGGGTCAACAAAGAGTATTTCATCTTAATAAAAACCGAGTTTATTGTTTAACTTCCTCGCCTGACCATCCTGGTATGTACAACACATAAGAACGGCACTATGAAATGCACACATACGTACATACATTTAAAGAAATAAGCTGGGCATTTCCTCAGAGTGTTTGGGCAGCCAGCAGCACTATTAATACCTAGCGTAACATGAGGCAGCCCCTGCAGTGGTTCTCTCTCTCTGTGCTAAAAGGATGGAGCCAGAAAGTGAGATGCATGACCTTATGGTGGAATTTGCAGTCCTCAGGAGAGCAGGTGTACGTGACACTGCCTGTGTGTCAAATACTCTTGTTGCAGCTTCCCACTGCAGACTTCATGCTGGGATTTTAAATCTCTCCAGCCTTTTTGTCCCCTCTCAAGGCTGGGCAGTAATTCAGATTCTGGAAGGGACACTGGTGCTGCAGGAGAAGTACTCCCTGCTCCAAATGTGCTCCTTTTCACTTTCCCCCTGTGCTGTTCTACCTTCCGTGGCCCTTCCAGTGCTCGTCCTGCTTGCACTCACGTGCATGTCTTCAGTGTGCTGCATTTTGGTTATACAGATGTTTTGTGACTGCATTACAAGGTGTTGCAACCTGATGTTGCTCCTGTGCAAGAACTGATTCCTGATGATATAAAAATATGCACTGACTAGCTCTAAAATAAGACCACTTTGTTCCTGTTTACTTGTATTTAAATTGAATATTCTCATTAAGGAGAAACTTGCAGCTACTCCTGTCCTTTTATTTTAATGATGATGATTTCCTTAGTATAAACAGGTCATACTACAGATATTACATATGAACCTCTCCCATTTAAATTGTCAGAGATTTGCTCGAATTAGCATTGCAACCAGAAGCTCCCAGCAGAATATGAAACAGGAGCTGGAAGCAGTGACGTGCTCTGTTTTCAAAGGCAGCGTGCACACCGAGCAGCCTCAGCTGCCCCAGCTCTCCTTTTACCCAACCATTAAAGCAAATCCTGCTGCAGTAGGGACTAAAATAAAGTCCTTCTCGCATTCCTGACACAGCCCCTGTCCCCCATATTCCTTCTGGTGAGCCCTAGATTCTTCCAGGCTCCAAGGAGAGCAGGCACAAGCAGTCACCTCCCTGCACCGCGGGGGAGAGGCAGGTAGTAAAGATCCCGCCCCCACACAGATCTCGTGAGGGAGCACTTGGGTTGAGGCAGTTCAGCTAAAAATCACAGGTATTTCTCTAACCTGCCCTTAAATAGCATTCCCATTATCTGCTTTCTGCTGCAGCTCCCTCTCTTTACTCCCTCCCAGGTACTGTGGATTATCCCACGCAATCAGACACCATATGCTGCACTTGCAGAAGTCCCCCAAAAATTCTGATGAGTGCAGACTGCCCTGATCTGCCTTTCACTGTATTCTCTCTAGATTCAAGAGCTGGAAAACTTTGTTTCTGTCAGTGATGCCAGTCCTTGCACCTTGGTGATGTCAGTCAGGTCAGACAGCTCTCTCCATACGGTCCATTCAGCTGTGGAAACAACCACCAGCAAAAAGTGAAACATAAATATGAAACAGGTACCTTCTCCTCTGCATTTCTATGCTGCAGAATTACTTTACATACAGCCCTGAGGTCTTCGAACAGAAAGTGTTACAGAAATGCAAGGTATTGTGAGTTATGTGAAAGAAATAATTTCAACACAAACTCTACCTTCAGTTCAAAGATCTCATTTCCACAGAAGCTTTCCTTGGCCCTATCAAAACCTACTACATATGGCAGGCTGGGTGTGGCACTCCCCAATGCTTTTGGAAACAAATCACACCAATAAAAGACACCTGTCCCACATGTTAAACATAAACCCTCCTCCCCCCAGTGCTGAATGTCCTCCAGACACTGGTGAAATCAAAGAGGATCCATGTATCAGAAAGTTATTTTTTCAGACACTGTCATGCTGCAGCATAATACAGAGTGAGAACACAGCTACACAGTTACAATCAATTTCTCTTTTCTTTGGAATAAGTTACAAAGTTGAAGATAAATTCATTGCTCTTGATCAAGAAATAGCACAGTTCATCTTTGGCTTGTTCCTGTGCTCATCAGAAAACCAACCCTTGAGGAGGGGTTTGCATTAATTCTCCTACATTTTTATTCTTCTTTAAAAATTAAATTACTCAGAGCATTACTATGGCTGGAACATATAAGCAAAGTTAAAGGGACATCAGAAATCTATTCTTCTGCTTGTACAGAGATTACAAATGCACAGTCCAACTCTTCAATAATTTCATAGCTTATGATGTTAGTATTAATTAAAAAAGCAAAATTGAAGGATGCTGGGTTCTTCTGTAAGAGGTGAAGGAAGGGCTTTGCTTGAAAAAAAAAGGCCCCACCACAGGAGCTATGGACCTCTCAGTATAAATCTTCAGTCATTGCCTGGAACACTTTGTGAGCTGATGATAGAACAGGATGTTTCATTCCCTTTTGCTCTCCCAGAAAAGCAGCTAAATCCCTACCTCGTCACCCTCTATGTTGTTTTAAATGCTCACCTGTCTTGCAGCAGGGAGGACAGGAGGTGTATCCCTCATAGCCCCAGGATGTGTGGGAGCAGACCTGACCCTCCAGGCTGCTGGTGCCCTGGGCCTGCTGCCAACGCTGTGTTCTGGTGTTTCTAATTAGAGCCATCCCTTAATGACCACAGCAGGGATGCAGGAGGCTGCAGAGCACACCACTGGCAAGGAGCAGCCTCTTCTAGCTGGGGTGGCCTAACAGCAGTCGCTGATGCTTCCTCACGAGAGGCTGGGATTTACACATCTCCCTTTCCTTCTCTGGCATCACCCAACACAGCTCTTCCTTGGGACAGACGCAATCAGGTCTCTCTTTATTTGTTTTCCAGAGATTTCTCAGTGTTACCGTTCTTAATTAACATTCTGATTTTTCACTAGGACCATGAGTAAAAGTTATGATGCAGCTTCAGAGGGAGAAGACTAAAAAGAAGGAAAAGCAAACTGGGAGCTACCAGGCTGCAGTACAGCCAACAAACATTTTGTGAATACAGACCCAAGGACAAATAGTACAAAGCTCTTACTTGCATACACAGTCAGAAGCTGGCAGAAAGCTGAGGGGTCAGGAAGGCAAACAATTCAAGTGCAAAGTGTTTTACTGTAACCCTCTGAACAGGATGTTTCAGCCAAAGAAACTATTGTCCTTATGGAAGCAAGAGAGACTAACAGGTGTATGGAACGAGTCAGCGTTTTTGTAATGTACAACCAGAATATATTTGCAAATATCACCACCCAGCAACCATAAATAATACAGCTGGAAAGCTTTTCATTTTAACTAGGCTTTCAGTCTTAAAGAACCAATAACAAAATTTCAAGTTCTAAAGGAAAGCCACAAACTAGACAATTAACTAGACAATTTTTTAAAAGGCTTATTCCTGATCAGAAGCTCTTGAGCATGCATGCAAAGTCCAAAGGATCAGACTTTAGTCCAATCTTCTTAAAATCATAGAATCCTGGAATGGTTTGGGTTGGAAGGGACCTGAAACCTCATCTTGTTCCACCCTCTGCCATAGGCAGGGACACCTTCTACTATCCCACATTGCTCCAAGCCCTGTTCAACCTGGCCTTGGACTCTTCCAGGGATGAGGCATTCACAAATGTGCCACTACAAGTGTTCAGAATCAGATCTGAATGTCAGCTTTGGATTTGTTTGCTCCAAGAATGACAACAGGACAGGTACTGCTTTGTGAACACATCCATACTTCTGAACTGATGCTACATCTGGATTAAATACTGTCCCAGGCCAAGAAAAAATAACTTGTAATATAAATAAAGGCAGTATCTCCATGTCCAGAATGGATCTGCTGATGGATCTGCTGATGGTTGCCTGGGGAGAATTGTCTTGAAAGTGTTATAAAAGCTGTATTTTTTCTAAAATTGTAGCTATTTTCTCTGTGCAAGATGTATCTGCAGCTAGGAGCTCACATGAGGCTTCATCCCAAAAGCTGTCTTTGAGATGCAAGGATTCAAGGACAGATAGTTTTTCAAGAAGGGGTTTTTCAAAGACATTAACGAGCGGCTCTGTCAGAATCCTCTGTACGTTTCCTATGGACTTCATCCAATAGAATTAATTAAAGAGATTTCTGTTTGCTTAATGGAAATGAGACAAGACATAATTTATAGCCTTGGTGTGGCAGACAGTCTCTGGCTTTCTGTTCAACACAAGTCAAGGAAGGTGACTGTGGTGGAAAAATGGTGTCTCCTGAAATTAAGGAGGGAAGTTGTTTACATTGTTCAAGAAAGATGAACAGAGATTTGATAGAGAACCTGCCATTAAAATGTAAGGCCATGGCTATTAAACCTGGGTCTTTTAATGCTCCTTCATAGCGCTTATAAATTTCCTACATTCTTTGCCCCTATGTAAAGAATTTATCCGAGACTCTCACTGCTTTGCCACGGGGAAGCAAAGGAGATGAACTGCCCTGCTCAGAGTAGCTTTTATCAGCCAGCCAGATGGCAAACGACGTGCCAGAATTTACAGGGAAGAGTCCAATGTGCACCATTAATCCCAACCACCATTAAAATGTCAGTCCTAAGGACTCTGAGAGCCAAGGCACTGACAAAACGTGTTCTACACAAGTACTGCAACCAGAATGAATTATCGAAAACCCTTCTGAAGTGCAGCAAGGAAAAGTTATGGAACAAGTAGATTGGTGTAAGTGATAACTACACAGAACCCAAGTAAACTTCAATTGCAATACATATCTCTATATATTTTAAATATATACATGATAAATTATACTGCACTGAATAGTATTCAGTTTCATGAAGCATTTTGTCCATCCACAGAAACAATTTTCTATTTAAAACAAGATTAGGGACAAGATGCCCTGGCTGATGGTGCTCTATTGCACTGAGATTTGCTAGTTGCATCCACAGAGACACACTATGTGACTCTGGATGTAAAGACATTTTGTAGAGCATCTTATGTGGAGAAAAAAAAAAGGCCTTAGTCTCACTTCTAGGAATAACATTTTTTTCTCTACTCCCTCCATTTTTAGTGCAGCAATCCAAGCCACATATTTTGCTCTAACTAAATACAGTATTTTCCCTTTTCAGGTGGTTTTCATGACAAAGCTCAATAGGAAGCAGAGTTTCATGTTACGACATTAAGCCTTTACAATACCCAGAGACATCAGATCTTTAGATGAGACATGGTGAAGACTAGCTGAAGAGCCATGTCATGGACACCTACAAACACCTGACTTTGGGGGAACACACCATTTGGATGACAAGCAAGAGAGCTTTCCATGCACTAATCAGGAAGACTGTAATTTCCATGGTGGGAGACAACAGGTATGCAGAACATCCAGAGCCTCCAAAAGCATAACAATTAGTTCTGGTTCAGCTCACAGTAGCTCAATCACTTTCTATCAACTGAATCCACTGGTCCCTTTCCATAATGTGTTGTTCTTTAGAAATCAATTAAGATTTAGCCTTCATTGGGAAGAGTTGCAATGGTTCTAGCCATTTGAAATGAAGGTATTTGCATCTCATTTGCAGTACCTACCAGCATCATAGGATCTCATCCCGAATAAGGGTGTTTCAGTGATTTAAAATAATTTCATGTTGATCACAAAGCAAAGAGAGGAGGAAAAAAACCCTTTTTTTTCAGTGAGTTTTGGTGATCAGAATGCAATTGGCCCAAAGGAGAGCTGAGCTCCTGGCCTAGCCCTGCTTTGCAAAATCCTAAATGTGTTCCACTCTCACAGGGGTCAATGTGAAAAGAACTGGGAACACTCATCTGCTCACTGTGCTGTGGGGAAGCTGCTGCTCCTCCTCTCTGATGTCACATGTGGTGGCTGACAATGAAAATTGATGGTGATTCATAAAGGCATCTCCATCCCTAAGAAAACTGGAACAGCAGCTTGTGTAATCCTGAGATTTACTTAATTAAGGAACATCCCAGCACAGTTCTATTTGATCATCATTCCTTCACCTCCCTCACCCTCCCAGCTTTGCCTTTGATTAGCACAGCCCTGATAAGAAACTTCATTCAAAAAGAAAGCGGAGAGTGGGAAGGCAGCCTTGAGGTGTGGCTGGTGATTTAAAAACTGCAAAGAGGCAGTGGGAATGTCTCAGAGAGGTGGGAAGCTGGGATTGTCCTGTTTGCTGCAGGCAAGGTGAGAAGCTGGAAAGGGCTCAGCTGCAGCTGAGATGCATGTGCAGGCGAGGAATACCTACAGCTTAATGCCTCTGCCTGTTTCTGATGAGACAAGACCCTTATTTTCAGTATTTTGAAGCACCTTCTGTGTGAAACCTCAGAATGGCCCAACCTCAATGTTTTGAAACATGCTTCTTCACTGAGATTCTTGAAGACTGTTGGAGAAATAGGTAAATATTATAATATATGACAAAACATCACGTACATTGCACAGCTGAGACACTGAAGTAGCATCTAACGTAATCTACAGGTTTCCTATTTCCTGCCCAAGGCGGCCTCTGAATCCGGAGGAAGCACTCGGGGAAATTGCACTGGGAAGTGCACACTGCCTTCCAGGTGACCTTGGCACTGTAAATCAGGAAGCAAACATGGATCCTCTGACTTCACCCAGCCCATGGATTATTTATGATGATCTCGCAGCAGCTCTCAGGCCCAGCCATGAATCAGGAGCTTGCATGCAAACATAACAAACAGACAGGGCTTCAAATACCCCTCGTTTATCACCAAGGATGTTTAAAAATTAATTTCCCTGGAAAGACAGAATTTATCCTGAAGCGTGTGTGGGTATGTTTCTCATCCAGCTGGGAAAATACCGTTCCCTGAGGGATTCCAGGGCGATGGAGTGAGGTGGGATGGAGCTGGCATGGCCTCACACAGAAGGCAAGCTGCCAGGGAGAGCTCCCAACATTAAACACGATTTTTTTTGGTCAAACAGATATGATGCCTTGGACTACAGCCCAAGCTGATGAGGAGTCGGGGCTGAGGGAGTGCTATGGCTGAGGGGGAGCCATGGCTGAGAGGGAGTCATGGCTGAGAAGGAGTCATGGCTGAGGGGGAACCATGGCTGAAGAAGTGAAATGGCTGAGGAGGTGTTATGGCTGAGGGGGATCCATGGCTGAGGGGAACTATGGCTGAAGGGAACCATGGCTGAGGGGGAGCAATGGCTGAGAGGGAGTAAAGGCTGAGGAGATGTTATGGCTGAGGGGGAGCCATGGCTGAAAGGAACTATGGCTGAGGGGGAGGAATGGCTAA
>VZRL01003444.1:882294-902386 GCA_013397895.1 Origma solitaria | reverse complement strand
GGCCGCGCTTTGTTCGGCGCTGGGGAGCGGGTGGAGGCGGCGGCCGGGGCGGGCGCGCCGCGCTCGGGGCACCCGAGCCCCTGCGGCCCCGCGGCGCTTTGTTGCCTGATCGGGGCCCGTTTCCTTGGGCCGCGGAGTTGCCCGCATGGCCTGAAGGGCGTGAGGCCGCTCTCTCCGCCCCGGGAGAACGGGCCGGCCCGGCGGCCGCGGGGTGCGGTGGAGCCCCCGGCCGGGGACTCCCGTGTTCCCCACGCGTTCGGGTGCGCTGCCAAGGTCAGGCGCTGCCCCTCCGAGCGCCGCGCTGCAGCCGCGGAGCGGCACCTTCCTAAAGCCTTGCCGTGAGTGGGGAGGAAAAGAGAGAACCGCGGGAATCCTGGGCTTGGAAGGAAGGAAATAGCCGCTCCGGGATGAGCAACGTGTGCTGACAGCCGGTTGCCAATGTCATGACCCTCCCTGTCATCTATACCAGTTCTAGGAAGCGGGAGATAGGAGATAATACAGCAAAAACGGTGGCTGTCAGCCCACATTAGTGCTTCTGGGGAAAGCTGATGAGGGTCAATGACCAGAGCGGTTTGGTTTTGGTTCTGGTTTTTTTGGAGTTTTTTTGGGAGTGGCTGGGGGGGTGTACAGTATTTTCTGCCTGCGTGCACCAATTTCCAGAGCTTTTTGGAATTTTTCAGAGGTGCTTCCAGGTAGAAAATGCCTTTGCATTGGCAGTTTTGCTGTTCCTTCACCCAGCATTCCCACAGACAATAAAACCTGAATTGGTTATAATTTCATGCAGGGTAGAAAAAAGTTTGACAGTGAGAGGCGAAGCATCCGAGTTATTTCCTAAGGAGATGAGTGGTGATAGACTAATGGAAATAGAGTCTCGTGTCACTCCTTATTTGTGTTGTGTGTGAAGGGAGGACTCTTTTTTTGTTGTTTCCAGTGATGGGTGTGTAGACACCACATTTATTCTCTCTGTCAGCAAGCTAGAAAGTAAGAAAGCAAGAAGGATGTGGTGCTTTGATGGTGAGATTGGTTTAATTTTAGAAAGCGGATTTTGTAGCCACAAGCCTGACTCCTGGAGCACAGGATGCAACAGTCAGGGAATACTTTCCAGTTAGGAAGCTGTATGTTAGCTGCTGTAATTAGGTCTAATTTTGTTTTCCTGATCTTGAGTTCTTAAGGAGCAGGAGATGGTAAGAAAGGCAGAAAGTGCCCAGAATGGGGGTGGAAAACAAGGAGGACACACAAACAAAAATCACTAATTTGGTTGTGTGGCAGATGTTTGGAGGACTGTGGGAAGTGTGTGTTGGTAGAAAAAATAAACCCAGGGAGTGGGGAAAGGGGAGAAAAGAACTCAGATTTTAGTAGAGTGGATGTGAGGGAGAAGGCCGAAAAAGAAATGTAGATATAGACTGTGACAACAGCAAAAATGCAGCGTGGGAAAGGAGAGGAAAGGCAGGACCAGTGTGGAGAGGGAACTAATGACCAGTGCTAGGGCTCAGAAGCGTGGGAGGCCAGTCCTGGAAGCCAGTGCCAAATGGGCAGCTGGGGTGTTAGAGCTGAGGGTTGTCACTGGAGCAGCAGCAACATTCGAGCATGAAGCCTGCTGCTTATAAATTTTTAATGTCTGCATGCATAAATTTGTTTGGAAGAGCTCTCTAGGCTCGCTTTCCATAGAGGACAGTCCAAGTATTGCATCTTCCGGGGCTGCATGCAGGAGATTTTGGAAAATGTCCACAGTACTCTGTCCTTCCCCTTCAGTTCCTACCCAGTGATAGCAAATATTCCCTCTTCCCTCCCTCTCTCCTCACTGTTGGGGTGGGAGCACAACTGAGGTTGATGTGCAGTGAAATAGAACAATTTTGTCTACAAGTCATAGTTATCAGTGAGACTAAATCATTAGTGGAAAGAACCGAAAAGTGAATAAGCAAAACAAAATTGTTTTAATTCCGAGTCACTTTAGATCACTGGTGTAAAGAGGTTGATCCTATTTAGTGGTGTAAAGTATGTAGGTAAATGTCTCGGTCTGTGGTGTTTTGTCCAAATGCAGACTCAGACATGAAATGTGTTTTTACCCTAAATAAGTGCAAAATAAATGTTTTGAGGACGTTTGGTTTTATTTTCTGACACAGGTAATGGACTGTGAGCAGTCGTAGGTGTGACCTACATTTCTTCTGAGCTGGGCTGTCTATCACAAGCCAGAAAGCACCGACTGGGTGTTAAATTCCATTTTTGTTTCACAAGTGTCAATCAAGTGTCTGTCATTATATCAGCAAGTATTGACTTCAAAAAATTAACAAGTATCTCCCCCAAAGTAGTGCTTTACTTGTGAGTTGAAGAAGTAATACCTTAATTTGACTAAAATGTTTGTGCAAAATTGGCACAGAGCGAATAGTGCACATGAAAAATGGGCTATATTAAAGGTGAGAGGTAAAACAGATACTGTCTGTGTTGTTAGGTCTTGGGCAAGGTGACTTCTGCCTCTGGGGCTTGTTGTCTTTGTGGTCACCTGAGAGCACAGCTCCTGCAAGAGCTCTGCTGGGGAGAGGCCTAGGGTAACCTAGGTAGGGTTCATGGTGTCTCAGTGTCATTGGTATTTGGGTGAGTCTTCTTAAATGTACCTTTACATGGACATGCAGTGAAATAGAGGAGTTTAAAGGGAGGGAATCTCTCTTCTGGAAGTCAGGATGTGCAGCCAGCTCTGAGTGCATGGTGAGCTATGACTCTCTCATGGTCCAGTGGTACACATACATGGCAAAGGAGAACTTCAGTCTGTGCACAACATCAGGAAACGCAGTTATTACAAGGTTGTGTTTAAATGGAATAACTGGGCAGACATTTGAGACCTGGCACTCCTGTGCCTGGGAACAGCCAGGACATGCCACGTGGATGTTCCATGGCTTCAGGCCTGTCTGAGTCCAGTGTGATCAGCTCTTGATCCAAAGGGGTCTCCAGCCCCAACACCAGTACCAATCCTTACTGTTAAAACCTCAACAAAAATCCAGAGTTTACAGTAAACTCTTTTTTTTTTTTTTTGCATAGTTTTAAAAGTAAGCACAGGGAAGAGCTGCTCTCGAGTAGGAGTTTTCTCAAATGGAATGTGTTGTTCCCATTCTGGGATGATAATTGTGTAGCTTTAACGTGTTCAAAGAAGTGCATTTGCATGGAGCTTGAACAGTCATCGTGTTAAAGGCACTAGGCTTTACCTGGCTGACGGTGATCTGGGTACATCTCACTTGGCTTAAAAAACTTCAAAATACTGGATAATGAGAAAAAAAGCCACAGAGTTCTTGACATGCTGGGATAAAAGAGAATCAGCAAAGGGGGGAAGGTAATGACAAAGTGATTTTGATTTTAAAAAATAATTTAAGGGAAAGGGTTTGTTTGCAGTACCTGTTTATAACCTTTAATGCAGAAAAGGGAGTGTTCTTGACTTTGCCGTGAATTTTGTCTGATAGTTTGGGTTGTGTTCTAGCAGTAGTACGCCAAACCAAAATACAGAAAATAGTGAATCTTCTAGTGCTGTTTAATGCTGGTTTTAGTAATAATATTAGCCATGACACACACAACAGCACTGAAACTCTGTGGCGGTAATTAAGATGTTCAAATTGCTAGATATTCAGATTGGATAATACCATTAGGGGCATAAATGCATCTGCATGGGGTCAGCATCATGCACAAAGGAGGACTTTAAAAGACAAATTTTCCATTTCAGTCCAGAACTGTTTTGGATGACCTTCTTAGGTCTTCAAGGTCCCAAGCAAGTACCTTGGGCAGAGTTAGAACATTTGAAATAGAACTAATGTGTTACAGCAGAATGTGACAAAACATGCCCGGAGATGTAAACTGACTGAGGCTAGTTGTGGGATTTAGTTGGAATTGTTCGACTAACTGTCCTGTAACTGAAAATGTTTTGGTTGCGGTGAATCTTTGTGGACATCAGGCTGTGAGGTTCTGTTTTTGAGAAGTTTGCTTGCTTTAAAAATTTTTGTAATTATGGCAGTTGTACCAACGGGAGACGTGTTGACTGCTAAATGCCTAATTAAACAGTATTTGTTAAATAGAGCTTGGTGTCAGCCAGTAGGATTACAAAAGAGCATACCTTTATTGTGTGAGATGTCTTTTCCCAGCAGAGCTCGCTGGCATTGCAGTGTGCTGTGTCCCGGGGTGCCGCTCCTGCAGTGCCCCAGCACTGCGGGGTTTGTGTGGCTGTGCCTGCTCCCGCAGCCGCACTCAGCCGGTGTTCCGTGTGCCAGGCTGCAATATTCTGTGTGTCCGGCCGTGGGGATGGACGGGAGCAGTGTCCCGTGGAGCTGGTGCGTGGTGGGATAATGCCCCCTGCCGCTCCCGGCAATCAGCCTCCTCCCGCTGGAGCTGCCGGGCTGCCCAGGGACCAGGCAGGGACCAGGCAGGGAGCGCTCCTGCCAGGGTCACCCCGCGGCTGAGCACTGGCCGCCCACCAGGGTCACAAGGTGCTCTTCCCTGCAACGGAGGGCACTTTTAGTTTCTGGAAAGGAGAAATGAGCTGTACCTATTTTTAGGAAACCCAGTTCCCTATGTGGCATTTATTCTGTAGATACAAATACAGGGTTGGAACTGAAGTGATTGATGTTTTCCTGAGGTGGCATCAGGGTCATGGAAAGTTCCAGAGGGAGTGTCTGTTGCGTGTTCCCTTCCCACTGCTGCTGCTCCTCCTCCTCTACTCTCCTCCCCGGAAAATCCCAGCATAAAGAGCCCACCAACACGTGGATTCCCAGCAAAGCCACCCCAGTCTGCACTGCCAGTGCAGAGTTGGACCAGAACCCAGCAGAGTCTGTTCCCGGAGTGGCTGTTCCTTTTACCAAGGAAAGCTGTCATCCAGATAGTGGCTCCTGACTTTATAAATCTTTCTGGAAGTAACGGAGACTGGAGACATGCCCAGTCATTTCAGACATGTCCTTAATCCATCTTCAGACAATTTTAGGCATTCGGTAGAAGAAGGCTATAAGTAGATGAGCACAAGAAAAGCCAAAGGTAGGAGGCTTGCGGACTGGGTTCTTTAGCAAATATAGTAATTTTTGTTGTGTTACGTATGAGTTACCTACTCGTGCAGGCAATAACGATAATAGGACGGGCTGAAGGGCAGAGGTGGTAAGCGATTGGCTAAAAATGGGATTCAGCTCTTCTAGCTTTTTCTCTAAGCACTAACTTAGCCCTTTTCTTGTCTCTGGGGGTGTAACGATGATGTGGTTGATGTCTTATTAGGCATGAGGACATATTGGTGTCAGTATGGAATTATTCAGGCTGTTTGCTTTTTGTGAAAAATAGCTTGTTTGTGAAGAAAAACTTATTTGTTGGGGTCAGGAGCATGAATCAATTTTTATGTGAAATACGTGGCAGCACTATCTGTTGCCCTTACTTGATACCTTCTCCTTTATTGCAGGTTATGATGCATGATTATCACAGAAGAAATTCATGTCTATAGCTCATAAGGACTTTATTACATCATCTTCAAGCCTGATAGTTCTGGAATCCATATTGCAGCTGTAAACACACGTCTGCTTTTGCATTTCTACAAACATCTTCCCTGTCAGGAGACACCAAAACTCAAGTGCTCTGTTCTAACACAGTGATACCATTGGACTATTTTAAATTTACAGTCATATATTTGCTAGGTAAGTTGTACGATTAACTCTGTATATAGTAGTTACTACTCCTGCTGAAATGATGTAAATTTAAAATCCTTGTGTCCCCTTTTAAAGAAAACACAACAAATGGATATTTTTAAGATTATACTTGCCCGTTAAGGGTTGAATACTTGCAGTAGTAAGTGAATTTAAAATAGATGGATTAACACTAGAATTCTTTTGTGCACGCCTTGCTATTTTTGTTACTGATTTTTGCAATCCACTTTTTCTGGTTTGGGGTTTTCTTAGTGTGATCTTCAGAATTTTCTTAAACTTGAGATGGAAATACAAATTGTTGCTGGTAACATTAACAGAATCCCACATATACTTTCCTCTAAGACTTTAAAGATTAGCTTCTGTGTATGTTTGCAGCTCAAACATACAAATCTGATTTTTTTAAATTACTATTTCAAACTAATTAGGTCACCTCAGGGTAATAGTTTAGTATTCTTAATTAGCATCCTGTTTGGAAAGTGGTTAACTAAAAAAGAATCAATTAAAAGATCTATAAAATAGCTTCCAGATAAAAAAGTTAAGTCTCCTGAAGTTATTTTTCCAGACTTGGACTGATTTCCCTGAGGTGGTATGTTTGTGTATGGCTGAGGTCTTCAGAGGAAGTTGCTCTAGCTTTGAGATGACTTAAAATACATGATTGTTGTTCAGAATTTATTCAGTTCTGCCTGTTTTGTTGGTCATAATGTTCTTACATGACTTCCAGCTGGTCTAAAATACTGAGTCATTACTCATAAAATTAAAGAGAAAAAGTTTCTCTATCTATTCTTCTTCACTAGCTACTTTAAATTCTCAGTTCTTTTTATTCAGTGTAGCTTTTTGTGTCTGCAAAAAATGCTGCCGGCCCAGAGGGATAGGAAGTGGGAAGGGGTGATGAATAATGATATTTGGGGAGGGATCTACTGAAAAAGATCTTTAGAGAGGGGAATCGGTGTAATCCAGTGGCTCCCAGCTTGCTCCCACAGAGCTGGCACAGGCTCAGCCTGTGGCTTTCAACCCAGTACCTACTGAAGTGATGTGGATGCATTAAAAGTTGTGGCCTCAATCCGTGAAAATCATTAATCCATTAATTCCCCCTGCATGTTTGTTTGCAAACAGTGTGTTGATAGTACTGCTGTACTGCAGCAGAATGCTGTACGTGTGACCTTTATCCATTGTGTGTGCAGCCAGGCCAACACCAAAATGATTCCCAATGGATATTTGATGTTTGAGGATGAGAACTTCATCGAGTCGTCTGTTGCCAAACTCAATGCCTTACGGAAGAGCGGGCAGTTCTGCGACGTCCGCCTCCAGGTACCTGTGCTCTGCCCCAGCCTATATTGTGAAAATAAAAAGGTAATTACAGGAAATCCTCACCAGCATGTGGGTTTCTTGTTTGTGTTTTCCGTAAAGGTGTGCGGACATGAGATGCTGGCGCACCGAGCTGTGCTGGCATGCTGCAGTCCCTACCTGTTTGAAATCTTCAACACTGACAGCGACTGCCATGGGGTTTCCCATGTGAAATTCGATGATCTCAACCCAGAAGCTGTTGAAGTTCTGTTGAATTACGCCTACACTGCTCAGTAAGTAGTTCTTATGGTAACTAGACAGCGGGTAAACTTCGATTTGAAAAATCAGAATAATAAAGACAAATTTCTGTCTTTAATAGGTTAAAAGCTGATAAAGAGCTGGTGAAAGATGTATACTCTGCAGCAAAGAAGTTGAAGATGGAGAGGGTTAAGCAGGTACAGTTCTTAGCTCCTCTGGAAGTCCATTCTGCCTCCTCAGGCTGACAGCATTGTGCCTTTTGGTGTAAGTGAGCCAAAACCTGATGATTCTGTAGAAGAAGTGCTCAGCACAAAGGCACTGTAGGTGTTCCTTAGCACTGTATTCATTTGGTGCCAGCTGCATGTGTTGCTTCCACTTGAGCTGTCTTGGTGCCAGAGGGTTCTCTGAAGTCACATTCTGTATTTGTGCACCTGTGTAAGAAAAACAGCTTTGAATCATGGCTGATTCCTTACCTTCAGACGTGTGGCAGCAGTGCTGTGCTTGATAGTGTTGGGAGCACGAATAAACCTGTAAATCCGTCAGAAAAAGAATAAATCCACACACTCCTGAACGGAAATTTGGTAGTGCTTGCCTTTGTAAATACCCTTTGCTGCAGGTGGGGTTACCATTTACGAGGGAATTGGCATTGTTAGCTCACCTGACTGAGAAGTAACTTCAAAGAGGTGTTCAGTAGAAAAGCGTGGGGTCAGCGTAGATGTCAGTAGCTTCCAAATGTGTCTTTTTCATTTAAGATGTGCATGTTTCTGCGGAAGGCAACATTCCCTTTACAGCACTGGCATGGGGATGACAGCAGACAGTCACTGCTGTGCAGTTAGAAAACAGCTGCTGCTGTGTGTTGGGTTGGACAATTTAAATGTATAAAAACTGTCTGCTGTAGACTGAGCTGCAGCTCTTCTCTCGCCAGGTTTGTGGTGACTATTTGCTCTCCAAGATGGATGTGCAGAGCTGCATCTCGTACCGGAACTTTGCCAGCTGCATGGGAGACGCTCGCTTGTTGAGCAAGATCGATGGCTACATTCAGGAACACCTTGTAGAGATTGCAGAACAGGAGGAATTCCTCAAGCTCCCACGCTTAAAGGTTAGCTTAAGTTTGTAGAATTCCTCCTTCTGGTACAGGATTTCCAAAAAGCAACCTGAGGAGCAGCTAGGATTTCCTTCCCTTTTGGGGGAAGGAAAGCTTGGTGTGCCGACTTCTTCCGACAGTGTGATGGTTCTGAATCTGTGTAATACACTGCTGTGAACCTTAACTGTAGAGAGCACGTACTGTCACCCTTTCCAGGTGTGAAAGGGGATTGTATTTAAAAGTGCTTCCTAGTTCCATAGGCTGAAAGCTCCTCGTGGGTGTTTTCTGGCTCTCTGGTAAAGTGAGAGTGGTGCTCACTGTGTAAAATACGATGCTGCAAATACCGTGGTAATTCCTAGAGAATAAATCATCCTTTTCTCTTCTCCCTCAAGCTTGAAATAATGCTGGAAGACAATGTTGGCCTACCCAGCAACGGCAAATTGTACACAAAGGTAATCAACTGGGTACAGCGCAGCATCTGGGAGAATGGAGGCAGCCTGGAAGATCTAATGGAGGAGGTTAGTCTTCAAGAAAATGGGATTATGGGATTAAACTTTTTTTTTTAAACCAAAAAAATCCAGTATGAAGGATGATCCCTTTTTACTTTTTACTTTTTTAAAATTTTTTCACTTTAACTGTGACCCTAAAGAATTTAAATTTTGCTGTAGGTACCCCTAAGCTGAGAAACTGGGGGGGTGTTCAGGTGAGCTGAATGCACTGTTCAGTCTGGTCTTCGCTTTCTTTTTTGCTCCCTGTTGCTGTATAGTAGCCTCAGAGTGGTCTGTATCTGCTTTAGTTTGGGGAGGTGGTACTGAGACTTGCCGTAGATTGGTGATGTTTTCCTTTGCAGGTTTTGCTTGTAAATGCACAGTAGGTAAAAGCTTCTAATGGTTGTTCCTCCCCGTTGGTTTATCTCCCCATAGGTTTATTAACAAAACTAGGATACCAAGGCTGAAGAACCAAGAAGAGCCTCAAGGGTATTGACACGTACAGAAGCAGCAGTCCTGCCCCAGTGCTCCTAAGAAAATCCGCTGTGGGCAGAGAGCGATCATGATGATTTAATGGTGTTTACTTACTCCTTTACAGGATGCATTATTATGAAACTTTTGTGTTGTTAAATGGCTTTACTTATGAATACTAATGGTAGATGTAGCCTGGGCAGTGTTTAATGGCAAAATGAGCGGGGAGACAAAATTTTCAATTGGCTTCAGCAAATGGACTTTACCAAATGTCATGAAACACCGAAATTTTCCAAGTCTGTTATTACAAGCACGAAAGATCCCCAGAAACACTTGTCTAGGCGAAAGTACATGTTGATGCTGTCATATATTCTTAAGTGTGTATTTCCTTTTGGAGAAGCTCATTTTAAAAGCTTTGATCATGTTGAAATTAAGATGCATTTCATTGAAACAGCTGCATCTGATTTCAGTGGTGGACAACAGTTTCTTCCAGAACTTAAATTTGTGTTGTCTTCCCTCATTCCCATACCTTTCTTTTAGAGTCCACTGTTGGCTTCTCTTGGCCTTTTTTGATGGAGATAAAATGTGTGTATTTTTCAAAGCAGAAAACTTTTGTGCAGGGTTAAGGAAAATGCTTGCATGAGACTGTGAATTTGTGTAACTCTGCAAATTAATGTGCCTTTTGCTTGTCTAATGTTTCTGTGCTGGAAAAACAGCAGAAGCCTGTGGAAAACGAAGATTTCTCTCAAGCTGAGAAAGTAAGGAACCTTCACCCCCTGTTTGAAGATTGCCACCATGACATCTGCTTCCTTTTAGTTTTGCCACTGTGCGAGCTTGAGATGAGCTGCCGAGCAGTGTGGTGCCTGGGGTAATGTGCCTGTAGCTGAGGAGCACGGAGACAGCAGCCACATGGGTGTTCTGTTGTTGTTTTTGCAGGTGCAAACGCTGTACTACTCAGCTGATCACAAGCTGCTTGATGGAAATCTGCTAGATGGACAGGCTGAGGTGTATGGCAGTGATGATGACCACATTCAGTTTGTGCAGGTACAAATTGCAGACAGTCTCAGGTAACCCCAGGTAGACTGGAGCAGTTTACAGCACACCTGAAGTCCTGTGCTCTGCTGGCACAGAAGGCAGCAGTAGCTGTAGTGGAGAAAAGCACCACGAGAAGGTGTCTGGCTGGAAGCTGCTGCAGGCCATGATGTGCTCTCAGCTTCTGTCTCTTTGGCAGGCTGGCTCTCAGCCTTTGCAAAAGAGTGCTCTAATTCTGACTTCAAAATCAATCCTGGCTGTTAGAAGAAAGAAGAGGCAGACAATCACTCAGCTATAGGAAGTCAGCTGAGACCTTGTAGAGTTATCCAGAGACTGCAGAGAAACACGGACTGCTTGGCTTGCAGAGGGGAATGTGTCTGTTAAATTCTGGCCCAGAAAAAGATTCCACATCCCAGTTCTAATCCCTCAACTGCCAGCGTCCCCTTCTTTTGTTCAGCTGCGCTGGTGGTGTAGCTGCCAGATCTCTCTGATGCTTTGACTGAGTGCAAATCACTCCTGTGCTTTTTCAGAGGTGTTTTTCTGTGGCTTTTATTTTTTTTTATTTCTAAGCAGGTATAACTCTTCTCAACTCCTGAAAACCATGTGGCTTAGCACCACGCAGGTTAAAATAGAAAGAATAAAAAAGGGACTAACAGATGTAAATCATCAATTGCTTTATACAAATGAACTTGGTTTAAATTCATGATTTTGAAGTAATATTTTTATAACGGTGGAACATGGTCATACAAAAAGTTTCCTTCTTGAAATTTTTAGTCAATGTGCATGTAAAACACTCTCCATCCCAGAATGTGGATTTTAGAAGTGAAAAGAGAGGAAAAGGGAAAGCCAGCTAATTTTCCAGTTTCTTCATTGTTTTTAGTAAGCCTCCACAGAGTTGTCCACCTCTGGATACCACTTGTAATGCTTAGAAGCAGAGAGGTGAACATTCAGAAAGTTCATTTTCAGAAATAAGACCAGGAGTTCTCTATGTTTTTTTACAAGTCCTTTCTGCTAAGAAAAATTACCAACTTTAGACATTCTAAACAGTTGAGAGAACCAACACAAAAAAAACCCCTATATGCCAATCCTGGAAAAATTGTAACTTTTACATTTTAAAATTACAAAACTTTTTATTTTCTGTTGCTGTTAAGGCAATTTAAAGATAAGTGACTAAGTGGTTAATTGGATGAAGGCTCAGAAATAAGAAAAATGCTCTCCGCAAATGCCCTGATTGTCACGGTGAGCTGAGCTTAGCAATGCAGCTCCTCTGTGTGAGGTTATCTGAGTTAGGTGATGTGTTTCAGAAGTCTTGTGACAGTTTCCATGGAGATCAGGCTCCAGGGAACTGCGCAAGCATCACAAACTTGGGACTGTGGTCATAAACTCTGCTGCTGAACAGAGCAGACAGCACGTTAAGTTCCTGTGCTTCAGGAAAAGCCTGAACTGCCCAGCCAACGGTGCTGAAACTGGAAATTTTGAGTTTTTTAATTGAGCAAAATAATGTGAGCTACCGTATAAATTTAATAGGAGATGAAAAGAAAGCAGAAATCTCCTGTTAGTGGGAAGTATCAAGGGAGTAAAATCCAAGAAACAGCTAATCTGAGCACAGAGAGGAACTGAGGCGAAATTAATTTGTCTTCAGGGAATGAAGAGAATAGTTAATTCACTTCCACATAGCATTATATAATTAACTGAAGTTCCAGAAGCAGAGCTTGGGAGTGAGGCTCCTGGGTGGTAGCTTAGTTCTCTCCAGCTGCATGTAGCTCTTTCCTTACTTGTGAATCCTGCTAGGAATGCACACTCACATCCAGGGGTTTGCAGTCCAGCACCAGCAGTACAAAGCTGCAGTCACAGGAGGAAGTGAGTCCCAGGAGGAAAGTGTAGGGTGGTTTTTGGCCACTGTTGCTGGGCAGGCAGGATGTTCTGCTGAAAATGTAGGTGTGCTATAAATGCTGCTCTGCGGAGGTGGTAGGCAGTGTGCTCTGGAGTAGCTACGTAGTATCTCAGAAGCAGAGGTAGAAGGAGCGGTAGTCTCTGGCTAGGTTTCTGTAGCTGCCTTTTGATTTTGCAGAAGAGGCCACCACGTGAGAATGATCACAAGCAGATCAGTAGCAGCTCCTCTGGAAGTCTTTCTCCAAATGCTACTGTTCAGAGTCCTAAACACGAGTGGAAAATCATTGCTTCAGAGAAGACTTCGAGTGAGTAAGAGGGGCAGGGTTTGTCTAAGAGATGTGTCTGGTCTCGGGTTCCTACCACCTCCTGCTCCCTCGGGATGTCCTTCACGTCTCTGAGGAATGCAGAGGTGTTTTTTCTTACTCAAGTAATTTCTTAATTTAACTTACTCAAGTAAGTCAAGTAATTTTTGGGGTGCTTCTGATGTACCTGGACCAAATAGGCATCATGTACACCTCAGTTCCTTATTACCCAAATGCCATGGTGCATATCATTTACCCAGAAAATCCTAAGGAGACAGGCAGTCCGTAGTTAATTACCAGAGCTGTTTGCTCTGTGCGTGTGAGGAGACTCTCCCAGTACATCTTTAGGTTGCTGTCTTACATCCTTTGAGCGCTCTCTCAGTATCTAAAGCATAGTTGTCAATAACTAACCCTTTTTCTAACACTCGGAACCAGTAACCTGAAAAAATGAAGTTCCCACGCTGCCAAGGGGCGAGGCACAAGCAGCAGAGCCCATTTGGCATGCAGCTCAATGCCTGCTCACCGTGGCCGTGCTGTTCTCCGCAGGTAACACGTACCTGTGCCTGGCCGTGCTGGACGGGGTGCTGTGCGTGATCTTCCTGCACGGCCGCAACAGCCCCCAGAGCTCACCCTCGAGCACCCCGCGCCTGCTGAAGAGCCTGAGCTTCGAGCTGCAGCCCAGCGACCTCATCGAGAAGCCCATGTCCCCCATGCAGTACGCGCGCTCGGGGCTGGGTACGGCAGAGCTGCACGGCAAGCTCATCGCTGCGGGTGAGGCACGGGGATGGCGGGGGCACCGGGCCGGGGCGCGTGCTGGGCTCCGAACGTGGGCTCAGTGACCTCTTGCCTGCAGGTGGCTACAACAGGGAGGAGTGCCTGCGCACCGTGGAGTGCTACGACCCCGAGAAGGACACCTGGACGTTCATTGCGCCCATGAGGACACCGAGGGCCCGGTTCCAGATGGCAGTGATGATGGTGTGTGGGGTGGGGAGCAGGCCTGTGGGACACTGTCCCACCTGGGCTGAGCACAGAATGGCTCTAGAAGTTGTTAATCTGTAGTTCCACATTACCCAAGTGCTCACAATCTGAATGAGGCCTGCTGAGATGTGAAGGGTGTTGGTGTGTTTGTTCCTCTCAGGGGCAGCTGTACGTGGTGGGTGGGTCCAACGGGCACTCAGATGACTTGAGCTGTGGAGAGATGTACGATCCAGAGATTGACGACTGGACCCCTGTCCCAGAGCTGCGGACCAACCGCTGCAACGCAGGTGAGGCCTCTGCAGCGCCAGGACTGGGGGGGTGGAGATTCAGCCTTTTCTTGGCTTACCATTCTTTCCTGCATCAACAGGAGTCTGTGCCCTGAATGGAAAGCTGTACATCGTGGGTGGTTCTGACCCCTACGGCCAGAAGGGACTGAAGAACTGTGATGTGTTTGATCCTGTGACAAAGGCTTGGACAAGCTGTGCTCCCCTTAACATCCGTAAGTTTGTCGTGGAGCTGGGAAGGGAGGGGCAGAAAAGGGCAATTGCAGAACTGCACCAAACAAAAGCCACACCAAACCAAAGCCCCTGTGAGTTGCTGCTGCTGTTGGTGGCTGACTGTGCTGGCTCTGGTTGCAGGGAGGCACCAGTCGGCCATGTGTGAGCTGGGGGGGTACCTGTACATCATCGGCGGGGCCGAGTCGTGGAACTGCCTCAACAGCGTGGAGCGCTACAACCCCGAGAACAACACCTGGACCCTGATGGCACCCATGAACGTGGCACGGCGTGGCGCTGGCGTGGCCGTGCGTGAAGGTAAGGCTGGGCTGCTGCTGCTGCTGCTGGGGCTTCCTCAACCTTCCATGTTTGCCCTGATATGGGGAGAATACAAAGCTGTGCTCCTTTTGGGACAGGAGACAATACAGTAGGAGCCTGGCTAAACCTCAGTTTCAATTAACCTCTTAGTTGTGGGGCATTCACCCCCACCTCTTTCTTCTCAAAGTGTCATCTTGCAGCTTCTAGAGCTGCAGCAGTTAGAATTTGGACTTTGCCCTTACTGTGACTCAAATTCCTATCAGCTGCCTTGAGCAGGAGACCCAAAGGAGGTGTCTCCTCTAAGTGCAGACCTTGACCAGGCCAAGGTCTGTGCCAGCAGCTAGGGTCCCTTAGGGCTCTGCCCAGCCTCCTGCTGGGCACACAGCACCAGCTGGCGCAGAGCAGTGACCGTGGCTCCCTTTCTCACCCAGGAAAGCTCTTTGTGGGCGGAGGCTTTGACGGCACGCACGCGGTGAACTGCGTGGAGATGTACGACCCCGCCAGGAACGAGTGGAAGATGATGGGCAGCATGACCACGCCCAGGAGCAACGCCGGCATCACCACCGTGGCCAACACCATCTATGCAGTGGGGGGCTTTGATGGCAATGAGTTCTTGAACACGCTTGAGGTCTACAATCCAGAGTCAAACGAGTGGAGCCCCTACACCAAAATTTACAAGTTTTAAGTGAATTAAATACCCTTTTCAAACTAACAGGCTTAGTGATGTAATTGTGTTTTAGTAGAGGTACACCTGTGAATAGGGGTGGGGAGGGCATAGATGTTGCCAACAGCAACACAGAGCTTTTGCATATTGCATATTAATGTGCTGTACATATTTGTTTTGGAAAGAATATTGAGATGAAGGGGTTTTTGTGTATTTTAGTACTTTAAGGTTTTGGTTTTGTTTTAAGATTTTGACGATAATGCAAGAGAATATAGACTGGGCATATCATTTCAGGAGCTTCCCCCAGTGTTTGTCACTTTGCACATTGGATGACTTCCTGGAGGTGTGTTCTTGGGGCAGGAATGGTAAGGTTTGTGGGGGATAATGTTTTTTTCTTTCATCTGGCCTTGGTTTCCTTCAGTAACTGGAACAATCTGTAACAAGAAGCCTTATTTAAATAGATATAATGGCTATTTTTTTTATTAAAAAAAGCTGACCTGCCTCTGCTAATACCTTATCTTTTACAATTGCCTTTTTATAACAGTTTTTATATACTCAGCAGAGTATTTTGTCTGTTGACATGCAAGTGGCAGATAAATAGTTAATGAAACAAAGAGAAGACATCCTTGGAGTTCCTAGAGCCCGAGTGGAACAGTGGATTCCCCCCGCGGGTGAGCTTCTGCCTTTGCTGCAATAGTGTGAGTTAGTCTGCACCACCTTCCTTAGAGCTGCACAGGGTTCTGGACATGGCACAGCTGAGACTTTTCAGGGTGGGAAAAGGATTCTGGCTCCAGGTGTTTTGAGGAGAACGCAGAGGGTGCTTTCTGTACAGCAGTTTTGTTACTCTGGGTGAGCTGATCTTTGTACAATAACAACTCGGGGAGGGGGGTTCTCGTGGGTTTTAAAGTCTTGCCAGCTGGCAAAGAAAATGTGTTGTAGTACCTGTTTTATTTTTCTAATATTACCAGCTGAAAGTGTGATAGAACACGAATAACTTGATTTCGTATGTGCTCATAGTCCTGTTTTAGTTCACTTTCTCTATTCCTATGGATCAAACGTTGGGGTGGGGTAACTTGGTGTCTAATGTGTAGTGCTGCACATCTAACTCTGGGTGCCAAAACTAGCACTGACTGCTTGCTGCTGCTGCAAACACATTAAAGGTACCTTTGGGAAACCCTCGCACCGTGGGCGTGCCCTGACCTGGCTCTGTGTCCTTTTCTTCAGGGAGGCAGTGTCCAAACAGGAGTCTGTGATACTGAAGGTGACATTTCAGATGGGTGTGAAGTGTCCCATGTCCCTCATGTCTGCAGGGGAGTCAGGCTTACTGCTGGGGGGACCTGCACTGGGGCACCTGGGCAGGACTGCACAGAGCCACTCAAGAGTTAACCACTATTTAATGTAACAATAAATTACATTTTTACAATCAAGAGTTTACAAATACATCCAAAAGTTAATATCAAAATAGACACTTTAGAACTTTGCCACTCAGCTCATCTCTGTACAAATACATACACAGAAGAGGTAGCGTTAAAGGCCTTAGAAAATGGCTTTTGGAAAGTTTTCATGGACTTAAAGCAACCAACAGTGCAGCTGGAGAAGGATGTCACCTGGAGAGAGGGGAGGACCAGGCCCACCCTGCAGAAGGATATGGCAAGAGAAGGATGAGGAGTTTCCCCCAGAGCAGTGCTAGCAAGGTCCCACTGAATGAAGATTAGGCAGGCCTTTTAACAAAGGAGGAACACCCCTTTCCTCTGAAAAAGGGTCTGGGACAAACACCTGCATGAGGGTGGGGTTTTATTTTGTCTTTAAGGAAAAATGAGCATCAAACTGTTCCTCTGCCCATTCTACATCCTCTCTCAAGCCTTCACTGCACAGGACACATTGTGTCTGTGGGTCAGTCCTTCATTCCCAGCCCCTTCCTGCCCTCCCGAGCCCCCAGGTGACAACAGATTCCTTCCCCTCACCTGTCACTTGTACATACCAGCAAAACAAACACAGGGTTTCCTATACAACCAGCAACAGGAACACCTGTTCATCACAGGAACGCTGGATGCTCCGAGCAGCCCAGCACAGCTGCTGCATCCCAAACGAGCCCTGCTCCTCCTGGTTATCCGTGGCTACCCAGTGGCACCCGCACTCGAGACAGAACATTCGAGTAGTGAACAGAATTCTCAGCAGAAATCCCAACATTTAACGTCCATATGGAACTGTTTCTCCCTTCGCCTCCAAACCAAGCCAGCCCCGTTGAGGCGGAAAAGGGGGCAGGGTTTTGGCTCATCCGGCGTTTCCCTCTGCTCCCCCCGAGGAGGCAGAGCGCACCCAGCCCGGGTCAGAGCCAGCCCCGGCTCTTGGCCTCCCTGTGCACGGACGCCTGGCACTGCTCCAGGGTCTGCTCCAGCTGTGCCAGCTGGCAGCAGCCCACTTCCAGCCTCTCCCTGGGAGACAGGACAGAAAGGTTAGCAGGGCTCAGTGGAACAGGAATCTTTACAAATATTCCTTACATTTTCGAAAGGACGTTTCCATCAAACCCGAGGAGCAGCAGTGATTTTGCACTAAAGCTGCTAAACCCGAGGGTTTCACATGAGCTCCTTACGACAGCCAACCTCCAGCACCCGGAGGCAGAGCTCCTGTTCCCTTCTGGGGCAGGTAAAGTGAAACAATCTGCAGGAGAGGTCACTGACATCCACTTTCTGGGGAGATTTGGGATTCTGGAAGGTTCACTTCAAACCACGTTTCATACACTGACAGATCCTGTATTCACACCCAAAATAAAGCTCTGGACTACACCCCTTTATGACTTAGACCCTTTCAAAAGAGGAATCTCAACCTGATCACACATAAACATGCTTTAAACATAAACATAACTTCAGTTTCCAAAGGATTCTTTCTCAAAAGACCATTTAAAAGCTGCTCCTCAAAAAAAGGAAGAAAAACCCCATCACTGAGCTCTGCAAGCACAGCCTGAGAGCTGCCAGAGCAGCCTCCAAAGCACTTGTTTTACTCTGCTGCGCACACATCACACACAGTTTTCTTTATGCTGTATCAGTACAGGTCTAGAGCCATCAACCTGTGGGAGTGAAGCTTCTAAACTGGTTTTTATCACTGATACAAATACTGAATGTCTCCCTCCCTGCACAACTTTGGCCCCTGACTTTGCAATCTGCACACCGAAGTTCACAGAAGATTCAGGGACCCAGAATCAATCCAGGCAAAGGGAAAGCTTTAGAGCAATTCACCCTCCAGCCTTTCACTCAGCTCATCATGGCCAGGGACAGCACATTCATATCCACACAACAGCAAAAACCAGTGCCCTGTCCTTTATTAGCCAGCTCAGAATTATTAAAAACCCACGATGGCATTTTAGAAACCTCCCAAAGCCTGGATTCACAAACCCTCAGTGACACAAACTCAAAGAAATGAGCCAGAAAGCACTGGCAGAGGAAAGAGGGTCCAACCCCTCACCTCCAACAGCTGAAAATCACCACGTAGGCACTGATGCCTCATCTCCAATTTAATTTCTGTCCTCTCCTGCTCTCTGTTAATCAGGCATTAAAAAAATAAAAAGGGAATTTTAAAAAATCCCCCATTCACTTCCCTGACACTGCTTCTACAATTGGGGTTTTTTTGCTGACCCCGATGATTCCTCTCATGGTACCTCGGTTCATACAGGTGAAAAAGCTGCCCCAAACCCCCCCGATGGGGTCAGTAATGGGCTCACCTGTACACCTCCTGTGACACACACTCGTACAGCTCCTCAGCAGTGAATTTCAGGCTGTTATTGATCTGAAACAAAGAAGAAAGAATTAATATAGTCATTTATCAAGTACCATTGTCTGCTACAATTACACAGCAGGAACAGCAGATCCAGCTCATGCATTCCCTAACAGGCACTCAAGTTGAGGCTGCATTAAAAAAGTCATCCTCTATGTTAGAATAAAATATAATATATTACAAACTCCAGCTCCATTTTCTTACCATTTCCACACAAATCTAAAGGACCTTCAATAACTCTTCCTCCCCTCTTAATTTACCCAATAGTTCTATTTTTCTGTATAGCAGAGCACTGCAAGCCTGAAACATGTAATATATTAAATAAATATTCTACTAAAAACATTCATTTCAAGGCTTTTTACTCTCAACAGCAAATCATTTACACCACGTAAGTGATCAGAAAATCACACAAACAACTCTAATACCAGGAAAAATCCAACAAAAAATCTATCTTTATGCTCACCAACTAATAAGTAAAAGAAAAGAATCAAAATTCTGAGTGGGAACACAGTGAGGAGACATAACCTCAGAGCTACTTGAAATAAAAGCTGCAAGTGAAGTGACCAAACACGAAAGAAAATGCCATACCTCATGTCTTCTGAGGAAATTATAGAGGGTCCAAATATCTTGGAAACTGCTGGTTGGGGTCAAAATTCTGAAAAAGGAAAGTTTGGGGATGTTTTTAAAGCAAGTAGAAAATGAGTCTATGGAAGAATTAAAAAAATAAGTCAGAAATCTTCAAGGGAAAACAAGTTACTTGAATAAAAAGGAAATTACGAACTTTGAAGAGTTTTCCTTTCCACTCCTCTAACAGAATTAAAGAGCTTATTATTTCTGCAAGGACTTTTCTGGAGGCTTTTCCTAATTAAAAATTCCCTCTATGTTTTTGTGAGCCATTTCTGTATGAGGAGAGAGGAAACCCAGCACTAATTGAATGCCCTTTGGTGCCACCACCATGGGCTCACATTGAGCCACAGCAAAGCCTCCCAGGACACACAACATTCCCAGAACAGCTCCAGCTTTAATTCATTCCCTCCAGATCCCCATGTGCAGCTCAAATGCTACAATTCACTTCCCATTTTTGCTATGTCTAGTACCAACCAACTCCCACCCAACAGTGCCAAGGGACAATGGGATGTGGCTTTAATGAAGCACCTCGATGGACAACCTTTTCCACAGGCTCCAAAACTGATCCAATGAGGAAGGTGGTTTTTAACAAAATTAATTATCCTCATCTATTTAGGCAGATACAATTCAGTTCCACCTCAGTGCAAACTTCATTTGCATTCACTAGGAAATGCAGAACCCTTCCAAATGCACTTTAAAATCAACATTAAAACACAAGTAACACTATATATATATATATATATATATATATATATATATAGAAATATAGACAAA
>VZRL01003444.1:862058-882270 GCA_013397895.1 Origma solitaria | reverse complement strand
TATATATATAAAAATAAAGAAATATTGACAAAATTCTCATTTTTAAGTCTTACACAGTTAAATAATAATTAAGATAATGACTGGACTTGGAAAAAGAAAATATCTTTTGGGGAAAGTTCTATTCACTTTCCCATGGGAAAGTGCCCAAATTCTCCTTTCCCTCCTCTTGCAAGCTGTAAGCCTTTATAAATGAATTAATTAGGAATTGAAAAAAACAGAAAAGCAACAGAATAAATTTTAAAATCTCAGTTAAAAGACCCTGTATTTGAAGCAGGCTGGAAGACCATGACACAGCACAGAATTTATTGTAACTGGAGTGTCCACCACTTTTTCCCCATTATTTTTCATAGGAATTATCACCAAAAATTAGTCACACATTTTTTCCCCCTGCCTAAGAAGCAGTACCCAAAACCTGTGCCATAAACCTGCCAACTCTGAGTCAGGAAGGGAACCAGCTGGCTGCTCTGCCCAGAAACCCCTCAGAGCCTCCCTGGGCACTTCAGCAAGGATCCGCTTTGACAGCAGAAAACCCCAGCAGGGAGGAGCTGCCAACAGCCCACGCTGGGAATCCTGGCAGCTGGAAGTGCTCAGCAGCTCCAGGCAGTGCCAGCCCTGCCCATCACAGCAGCAGGAGCTCAGCATCCCTGGGAGAGGCCAATTCCTCAGGAATCACTGCCCTGCAGCCCAGGCAGAGTTGCCTGGGTGCCGCCACCAGCTTGATGGACGCCTGGAAAGGTAAGGTGTTATTAATAACCTCACCCCAAGGCCACGGCAGTATCTCAGGGTGAAATCTGTCCATCCCTGGTTTTCCTGCTGTGCCAAGGACACACACAGATTCAGCATTCACAGAACAGCCTGGTGCTGTCTGCAGATAAATAGGGGCTGCAATACCAGCTCCAGTCTGGGGATATATTCTTCTGTACAAAACCGCCACATTCCTGTCTGCAGAGCAGTGATTTCACACCATCACCGCTCTCCACTGCTTTCAATCACTTCATGTTCCTTTCATCTCCTGTAGCCACCACCCTGTGCTATGGAAAATGGACATTTCAAGGGAAGGTGCACCCTGGGAAATCTGGACCTGTCTCCATGAGCATTGACTCTGCCTCTATTTCTTCATTAAATCAAGTTGCCCTCGCTTTCATGGAAGCTTTTCAGTGATAAAAAGTCTGCCTCAACTACAGAGCTATGTCCAAAGAACATCCTCTAAATCAGTATTCCATGAAGCAAAGGGCGTTTCTATCACACTGTTCTAAGGAGCCATGTGAACCTCAGTACTGTGACCACTGCAACACTGAGCACTGCTTCTCTCCCCACCCTTTCAAAAGCAGAGGGTGGAAATCCATGGAATTGCTTTGCCCTTCCATCAGCACAGCCTTGCAGAACCAAACTACAACACCCCATATTATGGACTTCAACTTCAGCCTAAGAACTCCAGTATGGCTCCACTGAGTTTTCTGAAAATATTTAGCATGTGAGGTGGAGAAGAGAATGCCTTGGAAAGACCGAAGGAGTGACGATGGATACCTCCATCGGCTGGAGGTTAAATGCTGGGGGCAGGAGGGAGAAAGGAGACAAAGGACTTGGTGGTTTTATCTCAGAAACAACAGAGCTTCTCAAACCTCTTCCAGAGGTTTCTTATCTCCTATCCTGTCACTCATCTGATGCCAAACACGAGGTGTAAGATACAATAATAAACAGGTATGGATAGGAAGCAGCTGAGGATGTGGTTCCTCACTTGTGCACAGAGAACGTCTGGGAGAAAGCAAAGCCCTTTTGGAAAGAATCAGACAATGAAGTTACCAAATAGAAGGGAACGAGCCCAGCCCCCAACCAAGGGGCAGTGAAAGCAGGTCTGCAGCTGCTCCAAGACCCCCTGAGGGCAGGGACAAGGGAGGTCTCTGGGACTGTGTGCAATGCACTGTCACACCCAGGGGAAGCTCTGAGGTCGCTCCTCAGGCTGGCAGGGCTGGCCCAGAGCATTCAGCAGGTACCTAATCCAGGGCTCCATCTCAAAGGCTGGGATCTGCTGGGAGAAAAGGCAGCCTCACCCACTGACAGCCCCTTTTAACCTCACCGCCCCCATACCGAGGAGATGAGGAATGGAAACCCAGAGCTCCCTGTGGCTCATGAACAATTCCTCACTGCACTGAGGGGCTCCAGTGGGGTTACAGTGATCACTTCTGATACAGCAACACTCTCCTGCACTACTGAAATCTTAAGAAATTACACTTTTCATTTACAAATTACTATGGAGCCCTTAAAACCCCTTAAAACCTCTAAGCCATAGCTTTCCAAAGCATTGAAAGTGTGACAGAAATTCCATTTAGATAAAAGATTAGAAAAGCAGAATTCAGGCTCCTTATGCAGTGAGTAATAGACAAATATTTTTACAGGTGACAGTATATTAGTATAAATATTTAGGAGGCCTGTATCTAAGTGTATATGCTGCAAGCTGTGAATGATTTTGAAGCTGGCATATGAACAAAAAATTTCTTTCATAGCCAACAGAAGAAAAGAAAAAATCTAACTAGAAATAACTCTATCAATTCACCAAAGACTGAATTTTCTTTCTTTTCTATGAACAAGGATTTCTTATCTAAAAGAAACTTGGCAGGAAACATGAAGACAATGTCCAATTCCATAGGGGTGCATATAAAACCTTGGAATCACAAGTTCTATTCAGCTGAAGGCAAACATCAGATAATCCAAAACCCTATTTTATTTTAAGGTTTTAATTAGAGAGACCTTAAATTAGGTGCTCCAATAAACTGGTTCCAAATAGTACTCAACCCAAACACAAATATAAACCACTCAGATATCCTCAATCCTAAATTCTTTAAAAACGTGTCGTGGTTTCACAATGTTACCGGACGCTTAAATTTCAGAGGTTTAATAACCTTTGCTCATTACCAGCAGCAATGGTATAGAGTTAGATATGTTAACCATACTGATTATTCCTTATTTCAGAGCTGAAGGCTGTAACATATTGCTGGCATGCAGAATTTTCCAATATAAACACCACTCTGCTACCAAAGCTGTCAGAGGAAGGAGCCAAGATAAAATGAAAAACCTGCATGGTGTGACAGAAGTTACCAGAACAGGCTAAGGTGCCAAAAGCTGTTACTGACACATCTTCAAAGGAAAAGCTTTTTTTTTCCATTTTCTATATCTGTATTTGTCATTAACGTGTTCTGGCCATCAAGCCTGGATAGCTGGGGTAGTGTTATTGGTGTCGTATTTTTTTTATGATTAAGGGTATCATTACATTGATCTCAAAAAGCGTTATCAAATTTTTTCTAATTGTTTTTAACAATCTGAAAATCTAAACTTTTAATGCAGTTGAACTTTCAATATATTGGTCAAACTTCTAGACTTTTACAAGATATTTACTCTGTTCTGGACAGCAGGGACCAGAAGGTAGCACAGAACCAGCTGTATTTGATCACTAAAAGCTGTGTTACCTACAAATATTCAAGGTAGAACGTCCTCACTTTTTTCTCCAGTATCAAACTTTTTACCAGATCGCCTCCTTTTCTGCAATCGTGCCATTAGATTAAGTCACTGAAAGGTATTTTTTCAAATATCAAGAAAAATAAATGTACTGCAAGGTCAGTTTTAGAGTAAAATGAAAGTGAGGTGTCCCTGCCCATGGCATGGGGTGGAATGAGATGAGTTTTAAGGTCCCTTACAATCCCAACCATTCAGATTCTATGAAAACTTCTGAATTTTTGCTTTAATACTCTGTAATATTCATAAAACTACACTGAGACATTAACCTGGCTCCTGACTCTTTGGAAAAGCTCCTGAGACGTCTCATACTCCCTTAAATCCCTCCACTCAAGGCCAAAGCAGTGAATGCTTGGTGCAAATTCTCCCCATTTCTTGCTCCACGATGCCACCTACTGCACACCTGCACACCAGAGCAGGCATTTCCAAAGTGTCCAGGAAAACTACTCCACTCCAACAAACCGCCTGTGTATTTCAGGATTTTTTATTTTTGCAGAGTTCTCCCGGGTGAAGCAATACAGGAGGTAAGGAGCTTTCACTAAAACACAGCAATTTTTAATGAAACACCTCTGCAACACCAAAATCCTGAATATTTCATATTCCCAGTATATCTCATCCAGCACATCTAAAAACTGACACCCCAGGATCTGTTGCAAGAACTTGAGGACTGGAATGAAGAGAGCAAAGTTTAGGAGTAACCTGCTTTATTAGAACAATTTCCTTAGAGGAAAAAACCCACCAGCAATAAATTGCATCCATTAGCACTCAGCTGCTTGAGCTCACCTTTCTACCCATATTTCTCTGCTTCTCCTTTCATAACATTTAGGTCATTTATCTTTGACAGAAAAGATGCAATTCTTTGAATGGGTCTGTATTTCACTGCTTTGAAAAAAGGACTAAGTTAAGACTACACATGAGATTCTTTACTCTTCCTGAAACTTCCAATTTTCTGCACTGCTTAAAAAAGGGAGGAGGGATGAGCTTCCCCCTGCCAGAGGGCAGGGCTAGATGGGATATTGGGAAGGAATTGTTCCCTGTGAAGGTGGGCAGGCCCTGGCACAGGTGCCCAGTGAAGCTGTGGCTGCCCCTGGATCCCTGGCAGTGTCCCAGGCCAGGTTGGACATTGGGGCTTGGAGCAGCCTGGCACAGTGGAAGGTGTCCCTGCCCATGGCAGGGGTGGCATTGGATGGGCTTTAAGGCCCTTCCAACCCAATCCATTCTGGGATTCTGGGATTCTATGAAGACAGAGGGAATATTATCCTTCCTAAACAGCTGATTGTCATTGCTGCGGCTGTGACACAGCCTTTGACTCACGAAGAACACTCCAGAATTGGGAACAGTGAAGTCCCTTAACTTTATATCCTTCACTCTATTGGAACTTTGCCCCCATCTGAGTGGGTCTCATATTTGGAACACAAATGCCCTGAAGTAGTCAAAGTTCCTGCCATCAGAACTAATGTATTAATCATGATCATTAATCATTAATAGCTCCAGTTACACCTAAGCAGAGGTGACTTGCTGGTCAAACATTGGAAAACAAATCCCAGACACAAAAGAGAAAATTCCCTACAAGAGATCTCCACATCTGCAACAGCTTCATGATCTTTTGCTCCCAAGAAATGGTTCAGGGTAGTCTTGACAACAGAATTTTAACTGAAAATCATGTCTCTAAGCACAGAGTGGTTTGGCACTGAAATATTTCAGATTTGTATGACCTCAGGTGCCTGTCCTGTGCTCACCTGCCAATGCCCTCCCGGATGTCCTTCACTGCTGCCAACAGCTTCTGCAGCCCTAAAAAGGCCTCCTCAAACGAGGCCTTGGCAGCCATGGTCACTGCACTGGGGTCCAGCTTCTGGAACAGTTCAATGCTGAAACAGAAAAGAAATAAAGAAGAGACAGAAAAGCAGTTAATAAAAAAGCTCAGAATTCAGAGAAATCCAGTGTCTGTTGTGTGCTTGTATTTTGTCTATTAAAAAGAAGGTCAAATATAAGTCTACACTAAACTCACACTATCTAAGAGTCTCAGAAAAAATGGCAGTGCAGAAATGGCACTGCTGAAGTTATTTATCACTGCTGATCAGCTGAGTCCTTACAGACCACCAGAAATGGAGTTCCTTTGTGCTTGGCTGGCTCAGAGCCCCTCCTTGGAAAAGATTCCAGAATAAGACAACCGAAAGGAAACACAGTACCTATTCAGATTTTATCAAAAGATAATGGCATTCCAGTGAGTTTCCAGCAGATTTTTCAAAAATTGCAATATAAAAGCAATGGCGAAGCATCTAGATGGAACATGGGTTAACTTCCTGCAGTTCTGAGTTTACATTAGAAAGGCAATTCATCACTAGATTCTGCATTTTATAAAGTGAAGGATTTTGCTTAACAACAAAATGTTTTCTATTTCAAATTGTTTTTCAAGTTTTAAAGCAGGGTACAGAATTTTGCATAAGCTAGGAGACCTCCACTGGGTTTGGAAAGAAAACAACCACAAGAAAATTGAGACCTTAGATGCTATTTTGTGAATAAATACAGGATTTCCATGGATGTCTCACACTTGTGGGGTTTTCAACACCATTTTCCAGGGCAACTTATTTCAGCTGCTGCCCAGAAAAAGAGCAGCAGACTGACACAACAATTTGCATGCTCCCAACTTTTGTGTGACAGGTTGTGTGATTTTTTGGGGGGAGGTCAATTTAAATTAATTATGGGGAAGAAAAGCATGAATTCTAAAGTGTGCTTGTTGGAAAGTTATCTAAGGTTATGTGTTTGTTCTGAGCCCCTTTAGCAAGCTGTACCTGTACAAGTTCATGGTGTTCCAAACACCTTCCAGGACTGACCAAACTTCTTGGTGCCTGTTTTCCTGAGCCACATGGAAGCTGGGATGGAGCTCTTTCTCCTCAGTGCTTTGCAGACTGGGCGTCGTGGCTTCCATTTTTTCACACGCAGCATTTTCTGAAAGAACCATGATGTCTTCTGATAAATCCTGCTCACTGTCTGCCCTCACCTTATAAAACAGTTCAGCAAACAAATAATCAATGTATTTGGGTTCCTAACTTCAGAAAACCAGAATCTACACACTTCTACAGATTTTTTTAAAGCAATGCTCAAGAAGGCAAGGCTGAACTCTTTGAGTCACTTTGATTACAGTTCTCTGCATCTAAAGCCTCTCTCAGTGGGTTGGGTTGGAAGGACCTCAAAGCCCACGCAGTGCCACCCCTGCCATGGGCAGGGACACCTTCCACTGTCCCAGGCTGCTCCAAGCCCCAATGTCCAACCTGGCCTGGGACACTGCCAGGGATCCAGGGGCAGCCACAGCTTCTCTGGGCACCTGTGCCAGGGCCTGCCCACCCTCACAGGGAGCAATTCCTTCCAGGGAAGTTTTCAGAGCCTGATTCTCGTGGCAGCAGAACCTCATGTTCAGGGCTGACTGCATCACACAGAGGTTCCAGCACAGGGCACTCCTCTCCCTGACCTCACCAAGAACTCTTTACAGCTCTTCTGACCTATCTTCTCCTCCATAAATACAAATATTTCATCCATGCTGATTACTCCAGTTTTTATGCCATTACATACAGAACTGACAGCAACCACAAACCAAGACAGTTGAAATTTCCTCCACAGCAACTCAGAGCTGAGCTGGGAGTGAAGACCAACTTCTCAGAACACAAAAGGTGTCAGGACAACCCCCATTAACCATCACAAACCACCGGGGAAAAGGGAGTCCCTTCTTGAGCTCCCAAGACAATGAAAGCTGAAATAACACACCTACGAACAGCAATACGGGACCCACGTCAGAAGGAGAAACAGCAACAAGCGCAATAGAAAACCAGAACAAAATAATGGTTTTCAGCCACCCTTCCTCTACTAACACATTTATATTATTTCACTGCATGAAAATAAAAGTTAAAGTCGGGGTCTATTAATTTAGAAAACACTCCAGCAACATTTCCTGGAGTTATCAGTGGAAATGATGGGAACAATTAAGAAATCTAAGGCAGGTTTGGAATGTGGAACAACTGGAGGATGGGGTCAGGTGGACAAAAACCAAAGCTGCCCTTACCTCCCCGAGGGTCTCACACAGCTTTGTCACTTCAGCATAAGCCCGGGGCAGGACACCGTTGTAGTCTGACCTGGAGCTGAAAGCATGGAGCAGTGTTTTGGATTCCTGGAGCAGCACATGCACTGTTGAGGAGTCAAATGGTTTATCTGATGTTTAGACATTAATGTGAGAGGGAGAAAAAAAAAATGTTAGGAGTTATCAGTCTTGGCAGGCAAATTTAATACTCAAATAGCTGGATTAACTAAATCACACGGAAAGCCTTGGAAAAGGGTTCAGAAGCATCAGGTAAAATAATCTCAGAGAAAGATGCATGAGATTGCTCACTCCTTAACCAAGAACTCCAAATTTATCCTGGGATCTTGCAGGAGGATCAACTGGCATATCTAGAATAGTTCTGCAGAACAGCAATTCCCAAAAGAGGCAGAACCATGGAATCACAGAATATCCTGAGCTGGAAAGGACCCACAGGGACCATGGAGTCCAACCCCAGCCCTGCACAGACCCCCAACAATCCCACCCTGTCCATCCCTGGCTGCGCTGTCCAAACGCTCCTGGAGCTGTGGCAGCCTCGGGGCAGTGCCCATTCCCTGGGGAGCCTGGGCAGTGCCCAGCACCCTCTGGGGGAGTTTAACAGGTCTGTCTGTCAAAATCAAATGCTCAAAGACATCTTTAAACAAATGGAAATTTTGTGAGGGTTTTTTTGGTTGGCTTCTTTTGAAAACAAACCTCCCTGCCCTCATCTACCACATTAAATATCCTTTGCTCCTCCATAATTCATTTGGCAAATGCAGATCATTTGGTCACACATAACATGGGGGCAAAGGAGGGAAAAGGATTATTTGCTTTTGAAAAATAATTTGGAGATTTTGGTGACCATTGATACACACATTCAATTCTATAACTCAAACCAGAACAGGGAAGCTTTTCAGAGTTTAATTTTTTAAAGAGTTTACAAAGAATGTTCTCAGGAATTTTTACCTGCATAAAGGTGTTTAGATAGACATTCAATGGTTGAAAGTAAATTCCGTGGCACCACATAACCAAAAACAGCCATCCAGTGTTTTTTATAACACTTCAGCAAGTTTGCTAAGGTCCATGGTGGCTTCAGATACAGGATCTGGAAGAGAGGATGTTACCAAGTCAAAGGCTGGTTTTTATTGAGACACATTCCTACACACCCCACAACTGCTCTGTCCTTCAATAGTGTGATGATTTGCGATTGCTCAAGGAGAATCCCAGTGATTCCTCAGAAATAAGACTACATTCAGAGCTAACAAATTTATCTATTAAATAAAGATTTGATTCAGCAACACCATGGGTTGAACAGTGATGCTCATGAAGAAGCAATGCACAGTCAATCAGTCTCATGATTTTTGGGTCCCCATTCCTCAAAAAAACCCCAAATACTGTTGAGTTACCTCAAAACTGATCTAATAAGTTATTGTGCACAAAAGCCAACAGTAACAAGAAGAACAACACTAAAAATGCCTTTGATTTTCTAGTACAGTTACAAAGTAAAAATAAACACTGTGACTGTTTACACATGAAGTAAAATGTGTATGCAAAAAACCTGAAATTCATTACTATCAAGTGAAATCAGAGTTTGAAGGGATGTTAACAGAAATTAACTAAGTGAACCAAGAAGTGACTAAAAGCTTAGCAGCTAATCAGGGTAGTTTGTGAAACAACAGTCACCCCATGATTTTGGGGGATTTTTATCTGCAATAAATTTAAACTTCTAACAACCCCCCACCAGCTATAAAATGGAACCTAAAGCAAAGCATGGATGATTTGAAAGTGCCTTGTACATAGATATTTATCTTCTGCAAACAATACTTGTGCAAGAGTGTTTGGACATTCTCGTTAAGACCCCTGCCACTCTGTATCAGCACTGGAATCAATTCAGCTGTCAATTATTTTATCCACATCTAGTCTGGAGGGGAAGAAATGCCAGCAAGAAGCACCTCAATATCACAGAGAACACGATGCAATGATTTCTTGCAGGATGTATTTACAGTGCAGGGATTTAACCTGACTAAGAAAGCTGAAATAGGATTTTAAAGCCACTAATAAAAAGAACTCTGAAAATTCACACTGAGAAACAAGCACCCCTGTTAGTGAGTCATTAAAATTCTACTAAAATACCACACATGTTGCACATTAGTGGTCAAACAGGATAATCTTGCTATAAAATGAAACATCAGAAGTGAACATTGTGCTGTTTCCTGTCAGTGAACTGTCTATATCAGGGGAGTGGATGACTTGGGCTAAGCTTGACACAGGTATTAATAGCAATAAAACATCAAGGACATTTAAACCCCTCAATAATCAAAATATCAAGCAAGATGATGTAAGAAACCACCTCCATCCACAGGTTTCCAAATGCAAGTTTCATTTCAGTCTCCAAAATACAAGACAAAGCTTCTCCCAAGTTCTTCTCAAGGTCTGGAAGCACATTTGGGAATTGTGCAGTAAAACCAGCATCACCTCCTGCTGCTTTCCCAAATTCTGTACCTGTCAAACCAATGACATCAAAGGTATTTATTGCAACTGCTTTTATATCTAATTGATGTTGATGGTGCATGAAGAACTTGTCCCCATAACGAAAGACACACTGCACTTTATGTTTAGTTTATAAAGCACATGGGCTACACCTAATTAGGTTTCAAGTATTTCTAGTTATACCCACTTGTACTGCGGGTATTTTTAATTAAGAGCTACTAACCAAGAAGACTAATTTCCCCAGAGTATTACTCATTAGTGATCTTACTCCGCATTTCTTTTTTCCTTAAATAGATCATACACAGCCAGCAGTGTTATCAGTGAGTCCAAGATGATCACTACTGAGCTCTGAAAGCTGTACCTGTATCTTTGGAAAAGTGAAAAAACCTCTATCAGCTCTAGAAAGTTCAGGACACCTTTTAAAGGACACTAAACAAGGAAATTCATGCTGTGGTTTTTTTCTATGAAACAAAAATCATCATATCTGAATTTCCTAGAATGCTGAGACTGATGGTTCAATTCAAAAGTCTCAAACTTTCAGAAAACGTTTGAAAAAATCTTCTCTGAACAAGAATCATTCCTAAGGACTCAAAGCACAGGAACACTGAAGGTATAGTAGGAACTGTTCTCCCTCTCCCAATGATTTTTACACCCTCACAAACCAGCACAGGTAGGTGCACACTCCACACACTCACCCTGCTTTGGCTGCTGCAGCTCCTCACGGCTCTGGGGCCTGTTTGCATTCACATTCTGCAGAGCAGTGACCAGATCAGCTTTGCAGAACGCCTTCACCTCACTCACAATGGCTTTATTACACAAATTTTTATCATCCCTAGGAGAAGAAAATTAACTGTTGACATAAAAGGAATAAAAGTAACACACTGAAAAAAATCTCTATTTGGAAAACTTATTTTGTAAACTTCATTATATATAAAAAGTTTTTTCCTCAAGCAATTAGAAGCAGTCCCAAAAATTAAACCAGAAAAGTAAAAAAAGAGAAACACACTGAAAAGTGTTCTAGGGTCTAGGTTTACTTCAAGAGAACAGCTGTAAATACTACAGCAACAATGCTTAGTTGCTATGATCTCAGAAAGCAAACCAGGCAATAATTCTAAGACAGTGCTATCTTATTTGATGGCTACAGTTAATTCTCCTTGTTGAGACCCTTTTTTACTGTTCTACTGGCCAAATCATTATCCCACATGCCACCCTGAGGTTCTGCTCCAGCAGAACTACTACAAAAATGCAGGACAAAGTTGCATCCCAGTACTTCCTCAAAAATTTCCATTGCTTATTATTGGTATAGGATAAAGGGATTTTTGGATGAAAAGCTGTTCTGAAGTCACCTCCTGTTCTTTACTCAGAGAAACCTAAAATCACTATCACTACCCTATGAATGCTGTGACTGAAATGGTATTGTCAGCTGCCACCTGTGCCAACCTGCACAACCCAAATGGTGCCCTGAGTTTTAACCCCACTCACTGGAATGATGCGGGAACTGGTTCTAGCCAAGAGCAGAGCAAGGAGAGTCGAGGAGTTATTAGCCCTTCAAACTGGCTTCACCTGCTCTTATCAAATTCAGAATCAGCACTCAGATTGTGTTATCCTCACAAACAGGAACAGCAGCAAATCCATCCCCAGTTTCCCGCTTTCTAAGATGAACCCCTTGTTTGCTTCTTCTTTCGTGCCTGTGAACAGGGATAGAGTCTCTAACTGGATCTCGATCATTAATTCATATATTTTTTTCTATTTTTAACTTCAGTAATATGTTTTAGGAGAAACCAGAATAAAATCTGAGAAAGCTATGCTTTAACAAGTTCTAAAATTGAATATTGAGTTAACTTAATTCTCCTTCAGGCCTCAAGCATACAAAGGTGATTCCATCTCGAGTTTTAGTGGTTTATTATACCCTTCTACTCTAGCTTTTAGGAGGGTGACTGCCCTTCCAAGAGCTTCCTACAGAAACTGCTCTTCCTTTTAGGCCCTGATTTGAAAGCAGTGTGGCAGAAGAGCTAAAGGCACCCAGGGACTCACGTGCAGAGGATGACAAGAGCTTGTGGGAAGAGTTTCTGGTACTGCAGGCAGCACTGCAGGACGCGGTCATCGTTGTTCTCGTCGCTCAGCCCATCTGCAAAGGCAGAGCAGACATGGTGAGGGGTGGGCACACCTCCCTCAGCCTCACAAACACCTCACGGCACTCATGTGCTCTTTGGACATTCCATACTCCCCACACAAGGACAGAAGTCTAAGATGGAAGTGAGAAACAACTGATAAAACAATAGTGAACAAAGCACTGCCATTAATAAGGCATTTACATACCACAGCCTTGGATACACTCTGAAGGTTGCTGTAAGAAATTAGCTCATTTTAATTAGCAGACTGCACAGTGAAGGCCCCATTAAACTCAGTATTTTAAGGCTGCCACTAGGTGAAGTGCAAGGATGAAGTACCCAGCACAAATGGATTGCACATGTATTACACATTTTCTGAGAAGCCAGCTGCATGGATTGCCCCCACAGTCTGGAATCCTGGCTCTTGAGACACTTGTAGATGAACTGGACTGCAGGGATAGCTTTGTCCCGGACATGCTGCAACATCTTCCCCTTCTTCAAATTGTCCAGCTCTTGTAGAACGACCCAGGGAATTATTAATGCCAGTCTATCAACTCCTGGAAGGAAGAAAAAAAAACCAAAACCAATAAACAAAGGTATTTTCAGGAGCGACACAAACTACTACAGAGAACTTTTAATCCAAGCATCACATTTATGCAACTTCACACTCCCAACATATTGAAGCCAGGGTCTCGTTCTGAATTCCTGAGAAATTGCTCAGTTCTGCCACCTTTACCAAGACAGAAACACAGCACTGACTGACTGCTCAACACATTTTAAATTCTTTTCTGTTTCTAGAAAAATAAATCTAAAAGGAGACTAAAAAACAGAGTTATCACTAGTAAAGCTTAAATTATGTTCTTAGAAAGGGTTAAGACTTATTTACCTCTAAGAATTCAAGCATATTTCTGGGAATATCTGCCATGATTCTCTGCAGGTGGGCTATAAGTACAGTGGGCTCTGCTTCCACAGCTGAAGTTCCCCCAGGAGGCAGCTTGTTTGGGATCACAGAACCAGGCCCTCAAGTGTGAGCCTTCTGCCTCTGCATGACACCTGCTGCCTTTTTAAGGAGCCCAGGCTTGGCTTCCTTCAGGTTAGCCTGAAGTTCTTAGAGCATCTCTTTTTCTTGCAATGTCTTGCTCATCAGAATGTATTTACATACCTGGTATATCCTCAGATTTCAGGGATCGCACGAACTCAAGGTGACTAATCATTATATTTGTGTCAATCACCACTAGGATGTTCAGACCAGAATTAAAAGCCCCTGGGGGAAGAGAAAAAAGAGAAAACAGCAGTGAAACAATCAGTTGTGTGCTCCCTACTCAGACCATCAAAACTGTAATTACTGGTAGCAAGTAGAGAGCAAAGCAGATCCCATCATGACATACCAGCAGAAACATTTAAATCCTGCTCTGGAAGATCTATCTCCATGCTTGTAAGTTCTCCACAGGTCTGTACTACAGACAGGGCCATCCTCTTCTCCACTCGAGCAACATGCAAGTCTTCAACTATCTGCATCTACAGGGAGAAAATCTATATATGTGTGCAATCCATTGGAAGAAATCACTTTATAATTCTTCCCCAAAAAGATACTTTTGCATTAATGCTGTTAAAACTGCCTCAAAATGATGTCTGAAAAAATTTAAGTCAGTACAGGAAATGTAAAGCCACGAGAACTGCATATGCTCCACTAAAGACATCTAAAATCCAGCCTAGAAAGACTTATGATCTTTCTACCTGGTATTCAAAAATTTTGCTACATTTTTTTGCTACACAAACTGCAAGTTTCCTAACAGGCACTTCTTAAAAAAAAAAAAAGCTTCTCTTCCAACTAAAAAGTTAGAGGATGGAAAATGAGATAGCTGGAGCATGTGAGCAACCATGAAGGTCCCTTTGTTGCACATGGTAACAGAAAGACACTGTTTATCTCAGAAAGTTCCTGATTAGCAGCACTTTAGTAACTTTGCCTAGTTTTTTTAATAAATGCTCCACTTTTTTGGAGTGTAGATCATAAGTCAACAATGTCAAATACTAGGAAAGGCCACTGTCCAGTTACACAACCTTGGTGCCCTTGGTCTTTAAGACAACTTAGAAGCGTTAAATGAATGCATTACCAACCTCCTGGTCTGGTTCTGCATTCTGACTGTCTTGAGGGGGTGAAAAGTCTTCAAAGCCCTGTAGGGAGAAATAAAAAAAACTCCTCCAACACCACAAAATATCAAGGAATACTGAGGAACAAGGGATCCCCATGCCAGGAGTTTTGGAATACAGCCCTACAGTGTTAACAAGTCCCTCACTCACCTTTGGGACAGGCACAGGCTTTCTGACCTCACCTCCCTGGCAGGAGTCAGACGTGCACGGGGCCTCAACATTCTAGAAACAAGCACAAGCAGAAGTAAAACACATATCTTAGAGTGCTTTTTGGAGAACGCAGGGCATTCCCAAGTGAATAGGGAACATAAACCACAATGATTAGCATCTACAGTATCATTTCCATAGGCCTTAGATACACGGCTTTTTAAAAAAATAAATAACTGTGCATTCCACGACAAATTCCATCTGAACATCAACCCCCCACATTTTTACACTGAAGGTGCTTGAACAGGCTGCCCAGAGAGGTTGTGGAGTCTCCATCTTTTGTCCTGGGAAATCTGCTCTGGCTGACCCTGCTTGAGCAAGGGGGCTGGACTGGATGATCTCCAGAAGTGCCTTCCAACGTCAATGATTTGCACATAGTAACTCTGTTTGCACACACACAAAATGCTCACAGTACCATAACACAAATTGGAATCCCCAAAGATGCTGGGTATTTACACAGGAACAACAGCAAAAAACCCCCGTGCTCAAGATCCAGCTTGTGTTTGGCTCTGCCCCTCAACCTGAGCTCAGAAACAAACCCGTCAAAGACAAAGGAGAAATTCTGCAGCACACATACCAGTTTAGTCCCAGATCCACACCAAGCTCTCCGGGCATCACTCTGCCAGCAATGCTCTGTCTGGCAGCAAGTTTTCATTGGTTCAATTTATTAATTCAAAAAATGAAATAACCGTATCAGCTCAAAACAAAAAAAATCAGCTGATTTATCCCTAAACTGAACTGTCCACACCCCCAGCAGCAAAGCAAAGTTGTGGAAGCATCTGTGCAGACACAGTCCCAATAGACAAGACCTTTACTCTTCTGGTCTGTTTAACATTTAGCTGAGGAACATGGTAACAAGGTTTACACTGGGATCAGAAAAACCCACCTAGTTAGCCATGAAACTTGGCAGGATTCTGTAAGAAGACAGTCTGCTCATATAAATCTGTCTACCATGGAGAAACCAGCCTGAGACATCTACATAACACAAAGAACTGGGTTTTCATTACCTGCTTAAAACACAATGCTGTGGCTTCCAAGTCCCCTTCTTTAGTCCCTGCGTGCCCAGGAGCTTTAGGAGAATCAGCACTGTGTTTTTTGCGCTTCTGAGAGTCCCACCGTGGCAGAGTTTCACGTGAGGAGTGTGATGATCTGTGTTTACTCACGTGCCTCTTTTTCACAGCAAAGTCCTTGCATTCTTCTTCCTCCTCTTCTTCCCAGAAGCTGGATAATGCACTTGGTTCCTTAGTGGCAGGCCTCTCACCATGCCCAGTCCCTGCAGAGCTGTAAGGTGGCTTTTTAGGAATTCTGACATCTTCACTCTGCTTTTTTGAGCCCTCTCCCTTTTTATGTGGTACCTCATGCACAGAGGACTTAAACTTTTCTATCATAGTTTGTTCTGCTTTTAGCTTGAGTTTGCAGAGTTCAGCTTTCTCTCTCTTTTTCTTCAGTGCCTTGTCCCTCTGAAGTTCGAAGCTGTGCCAGAGCCTTTTTCCTTCTTTTCCATCAAAGTGACTTCTTTCCTTGCTGGTAGTCACCACATCAGGAGTGCGGGTGGTTTTGCCATGTTTGATTTCTTTGGCTTTAAACTGGATCACTATTTTCTTTTGCTTTTCAGTTTGACTTGAAGAATCATTTGGGGTTTTGCCTCTATTTGGAGATTTTTCCTGGGATCTTCCATCAGCATCGTGGGAAACACTAGAACTTCGGTGTCGCTTCTTATCTTGCCCATCTTTCTCTGGTTTGGATCTACAGAAACATTACAAGAAAAGTAATGTAATTTAGCTCAGTTAATGGAAAAGAGCAACAAAAAAGGCACTTGCATCTGATTTAGGCAGTAAGAGCTAAGTATTTATGAGCACCATGTTCTTAAATATGAACTTGGAGCAACATCTGTCCTTCAAAATAGTTTCATACATTTTTTGGATTTACCTTTCTCCATTATAAAGCCAATTTAGCTCTAAGAAATTGGAGAAAAAGCTTTTTCTGCATTCACTGTTAGTTTGAGAGACACCCTACACAGCTGAGTGTCTTCTTATCACACAGGTAAGTTTTAAAAGCAGTTCAATGACAAAGGAGGTGTGTCACACTAAAAGGCCAGCTTGGTCACACAGCGCCAAAACACACACAGCTTTCAAACTGTTTATCCTGCACTGACTGGAGAATTTGGGAAAGGAACAACAGATGGGAATATAGTAACATACAGAAATTCTGAACTATATGAAAAATGATTAGGAAACTTTTTTGTAAGAGCAGAGAAAACACTCAGTTGTTATATTTACTGTACACTAGGTTTAAAATATCCAAAGACTGGTAAAAACACCATATTTTATTTGGTGAAGAGGTTGAAAAAAGTCTTCAATTCAGCATTAAAGGGTCTGTGATTGTTATATTTTTAAGTAGTTTAAGTTAAGTTTAAATTTTGAGAGTGAGAACTTACCTCTGAAGTTCTGTTCCTCCTTTCGCAGTATGCTTGTAAGATCTTGTGTCTTCAGAGTTCTGAAAGAAAGAAAAATCAGGGGCTTACAGAGGAAACTGCAGTTTAAAAAGTACTCCATAAGACAGTGTCATAACTAAGTGGTTTGGCTGCTTAGAGAAACAGTCAAAGGGCGCCAAGGATGTGCATGCAAAGATAAGGGTGCACAAGGGTTGAGCAGCACACCTCATGATTTAATCGTGCAGCACTTTAATGCTTACACAGTGATTCAATAGGGTCCACCACAACGACAACTACAGATCTGAGAAAGTAACATTCCTACTGTGATCAATTCACAGGCACTCTGCTGAAACCACATATCCCACAAGGCAGGTAGCTTTTATACACCTTGGGGTTAAACAACTCAGTTTTCCCAAAACCACAGCAGGGTCTAGGAAATTACAACAGAGAATGGTAACATATGGGTTATTTTGGATAAGGAAACCCCAGACAGAACATCCTTTTACAAATAATTCACTCCTTCAATACCTGGGGCATGTTGACTCAGCGAGGCCATTAGGTCACTGCTGTAGAGATCCTTCCTACCTAGAGGCCTCAGCTGGTTTACTTCCACACTAGAGAAGCAATTAACGCTAGAGAGCAATTAATGCAAAAAGCAAAGGCTTGCAGAAACCTGGGGAGTCCTACATTAAAGCAATTCTGAGCAGCTCTGCCTGTGGCTGGTTCTGGAGCTGCAGGACCAATACCACCAATGCAACAGAAAAAACAGAATGACAGACAATTCCAAAGGCTTCCTCCAGGGTCACATCCACCCCCTGTGCTGTCCCCAGTGAACGAGCTCCCTTGGGGTAGGTGGAGCTCATGATGCTGCTGGGACAACTTCTGGTGACACCAAACCCATTTCCAGCTGCTGTTATTCATTTCTCTCTTCAAAGCCTATTTCCTGACAACCATGAGTTTCCATGACATTTTTAATATTTCTCTTCAACCCACCTCCTCCCTTCCTCAAAAGTTTTCACTTAATTTAGTCATCATAAGCAAATTTTCTTACTGTTCCTCTCCTCGCTGCACTATCAGTTTGGGGTATGAGACACCTCCCACCCACACTGAGATCACACTGGAGGATACTTGCTACTATTAGTGGTTTCCTTATCTTTTTGCTGTTAAAGTTTTATTTTCCAGATTGGGAGAGGCATTAGTAATAGCAATAAGCTACAGAATGAAGTTTTAAGCAAAGTGTTTACCCTTTGTATTACAGAAGAAATAAAACCCAAATCAATAAGGAAAAGTTAATTTTAAAAGATAAACTGAGTAATAATAAGGAATTCAGGACAAGAAAAAATAGTTACAAATATCTGACTTTGAACAATATTTTCTCTATGATCAAAAAGCTTCTAATGTGAATAATTCAGTTTATAAGGCCATATATCACACTCATTTATTAGCACTTCCAAAAAGTTTTTGAGAAGGCAGTTAAAAGATTTCTCACATTTCTTCACTCGTATCATTGCAAGATACAATGCAAAAAAAATCCAGCGAATTTCAGTGTGAATTTACTAAACTACTGATTTATCAACTATGTATTGCACTTCTGAGAGTAAGTAACTTGTCAGAAGTGGACATAAATAATAAAAAAGAACAGGAAGCTACACACAAGTGTGACCAGAAAGATAATAGCACCTGCATTATACAAATGCCTCCGTGAAAGCTAGATACAAGTGTACTAGATAATGCTGAGAATTTTGGTCATAAATTTATGTCTCAGTGGCTAGACGGAAATATTTGAGAGTCACTCACCAAAACGCTGTGAAGTACAACTTGTGGCTAATTAGAAAATTAAGATATATGATCCAAGATACAGAACAATCCAAGAAAACAGCAATGATTGAGTAACAGCTTAAAGCACAGCTTTTCTCAACCAGGGAGATACACTAAAATAAAAAAGTCTCTTATGTTCTGACACCCACACTACTCACAGCCTATAAAGAAAACCACAATTATCTGACCAACTCAACCCTCCTGCTGCTCTTTATGACCCCACCTTTAAATTGGATTCATTCTTCTACCACAAGGCTTCTAAACAATTCATGTTCTGCTCTTGAATGCAAGGGACTGACTTAAGATAATAACAGTAAGAATATTTCTGCTCCTACTTTGTCATCCTGGCCATCCAAAGAATCTTCCTTTCCAGCTAGTTTCTTCAGCTTCTTTTTAGACATCTTCAAATCCTTCAAAAAAAGTGCTGTCATTATTACTTGCATCAAGCTTTTAGTTCCAGAAGAGACAAAAATAAATTTTAACAGAGAAAAGTTTTAATTAAAACTTTTAATAGAGAAATATTAATATCTCTATTAAAATAAAAAAATTAATAGATTAAAATAATTTAATAGTCTTCTTTTGTTTTCTCATTACAAAGCCACAGCAGATCTCAACAGCGTTAATAACTCACATTTAAGGGAACGTCAGAGCAGTCAGAACGGCGATTACACCTGCCCAGAGACATCTATTTTGTCCCAGCAAACAGACAGAGACAAGCATCCTTTAACACTGAGTTCTATACCCAAGTTTTAAGCCCACGGGACAGCGGCAGGGTCTGCCCAGGAAGGTGTGGAGTCCCCACCCCTGGCGGTGCCCAAGGAGCGCCCGGACATGGCACTGAGCGCCGGTGACACGCTGGGGATCGGGCACAGGCTGAGCTCCATGGGCTGGGAGGGCTTTTCCGACCCTGCTGAAGCTGCGACTCTCCAAGGCAGTCCCCACTGTGTGACCGCCGCCTCCGCTGCCTGCCGAGGCCGGAGGGATGGCGGTGACAGCCCGCAGCAGCCCCGCCACCCTGCCCAAACGCCGCGCACAGCAACAGGAAGTTCAGGAGAGCTGCGAAAAGCTTCACCCGCAGCTGCCAGCGAGGCGATTCCCACATCCCAGAGCCGCGCAGGGAACCCCAGGAGCGGCTCCCCCTGAGGCGCGGGCAGCGGCGGGCTCTGAGGAAGCCGCTCCACGGGGGGCTGAGGGGCGGCAGCGCCCTGCCTCCCTCCGTGCGAGGGGAGAGCCCGGGGGCCCGCACGGCACCCGAGAGGCTGCCGGCACAACATCTTCCCTTCCTCCCGCCCATTTCTGTTCCACTCCTCCTCCCCACAGGGCACCGTGCGGCGCCGCCTCACCCGGCTCGGCCGCGGGCCCCACGGCGGCAGTCGGAGCCGCTCGGGCCGGGCCCGGCGCGGCTCCTCCCCAGGCGCGGTG